>VZRF01005648.1:951727-1201000 GCA_013396875.1 Vireo altiloquus | reverse complement strand
CTTGGGGTATTTTTTTTTCTCACTTAGGCTCTGTAGTTCAACCATCTTTCTGACAGTCTCACTTCTGACAGGGTTTACATTTATTATGTTTATGTTGACTTATTGTCAGCCTAGTACAGATGAATATAGTGGAGATAGTAATAAAAACAGTGCTCAGCACAAAGGACATATCAAATATTCATGACGGTTTGTATGTCATTGGAACTGAAGGTAGTTAAAGGATACCTTTGATATCTTCTACTGGGAGTGTGTTTACACAGCAATAAATTTATTTATTATATTAATTGGTTTAGTGGATTCTGTACAGCTCCCATGGGATAAATAAATATCCACTTATGACTTTTTTCACTTTACTGGGAGGGAAAATGAGAGAATGCTTGTTGATAAGGTAATTTAGAGTGGAACAGCATTGTACAGCATTGGTATCAATTTACTGACATTTTAAGTGTTTCTAATAAGAGGTTAACTTTGGAGTTGTTTTCCTCCGAATATCACATAAGGTAAGCATGCAGTAAATATTACATCTGTTTCCATGCTAGGAAAAGACTCCTAGACTAGCTAGGAGTCTTGCTCTTTTAAAAGTTGACGTTTTGCATGGGAGTAAGTAAAGAGTTGCAAAATAAAAGTATTTTTCCTTAGTTTGCAAATGTCTGAAGGCAATTCTCATTAGTTCTGGATTCTTTTGAGCCTCCATCATTTGAAACAGCTCAGAACTTTAACTCAGCCATTTGTCAGATGTGATGGAACATCAAACAATCAAATGGAAGTACATGAAAAACACATGTTTATAAAAAGCATCCACATGTGCAAAAACTCCTTTAATGGTGCTCATCATCTGCTATATAAATCCAAATGAAACTTACATTTTTTTTGTATTTTCAGTGCACTATTGTATTCAAATCTGATGGTAACAAATTGATCAACAATAAAAATTTTAATACAGCAGTATATTGAACATGACATACTCTATTAATTTAGAAATGCAGTTTTTATTGACTTCAGTTGTCTACTTCCTCTTTTTCTCCCAGCTGAACTTTGAAAAAAGCACTTTTGACCTTTCTTTTGTGCCCATTCAACACTTCTCTGTAAATTAGTTGCATATGTATGTTTCTGTGTGCTTTTTGCATGTAGATGATGGAATGTAGATGTGGGAGAGTTCTCTCATGTTTTCATGAGGATGAGGTTTTAAAAATACAGCCTTGGTACAGGGGATGCATTTGACTGCAAGTAGTTTGACTTGTTTATATGCAACTTGGAGGAAATGCTTTTAAAATCAGGTATTGATTCTCTACTGAAAAAGTGTGCAAAATCCACTAACTTATTTGTCCCAATTTATTTTGTAGAGACTTGCTTATTTATATTATTCAATCTTCTGTAAATTATGTCTTTTGTGCTCGTAGGTGAGAAGTTAAGGGACAATATTTGAGTCATTTGCAAAGTTAGAACTTGCATCCTAAAAATTCCTTGCCTTGTTCCTTTTCTTTTCTCTCTACTGTTCATTGAAAATATCCTAGGTTTTATCATCTAACTGAAGTTTACAGCTATCATCTTGGAATCTGTGATTTAGACTCCTTTCTTGGGGGTATGGAAGTGCTGCAAGATCTGTGTTGTGATGTTGTTCTCTCCCCTTGCCCTTCTCCCAAATGTTTGGAAAGCAAGAATGCAGAGAACTTTAAGACTTACTGTGATTTTGAACATCTCAAACTGTATTTAAGCTCCCATGGAAGTACAATATGTCATTGTTAGATTGTTGGCTATTATAAAATTATCTTCCCTCTCAGATCACTTAAAATAAGCCACATAAAAAAGAATGTTTTAACCACAAAGCCATGGTATCAGATGCTAGAAAAGACTAGTTTGACCATGACGTACACATACATTCTTATGTTTATTCAAATTTTTTGTGTTTTGTAATAAGACTTTTTCACATTCATCTGAACAATTGCTGGTTTTTTGCACTGACACATTTTAAGAGTAGGTGATATTGTGTGAGTATGCAAATACATGTTAGTGAAGAGTGCAGATTAGAGGAGCTAACTGAAATTGTTTGAATGAAATTCATTTGTAGACATAAATCGTGTCACAGATACCCACTGAAGCTCTTTGTGGGACTAAATCAATGCAAGTTAGCGTGCTGTGTGTTCACTGATGGCAATAGTGTGTTATTACTTTCTGGAGGTATCTGTTTTATGTGAATCTGACTGCCAGACAGCAAGAAAATCCTGCTATATTCTGTGGATGTCTGTCTTGTGTTAAAAAGAAATTAAAATATTTTAAAATAAGACTTCAAAACACAGAAAGAAAACAACAGTTGAAAAAATAGCTATAATATTTTATACCAATTTACTACTTTGTTTGATCATGCAAAATTTTAGTCAGGATTATTTTTGTTGCCAAGTCCAAACTATATTTAGCATTAAGGGAGAAAATAATTTGATTTGCATTATGGTTTTTTGTCTTGCACGAAACTGGAGATTTAGTAAGGGTTTCAAATTGAATTTACTATTTTTTTTCCCGAGGAAATAGATGCAATTTTCCCATCAGGAAAAA
Source organism: Vireo altiloquus (assembly GCA_013396875.1). Taxonomy (NCBI): domain Eukaryota; kingdom Metazoa; phylum Chordata; class Aves; order Passeriformes; family Vireonidae; genus Vireo; species Vireo altiloquus. The sequence goes on along the minus strand of VZRF01005648.1, from coordinate 1,198,450 downwards.
AAAGAATAATTTTTTTTTTCTTTTTTTAAAGATCGAAACAGCTTCATTATATATTTAAAAAAGATTAAACAAAGACCTTTTACTTCTTTTACAGCTGCTAATTCATCACACCTTATCTTTACACACAAGCTTTGACCATAAAAATAGTCATTTCCTTTATCCGTCATGTCATATTTTAAGACAGGCTAAAAATAACACAATGAAAGGCAGGATATTGCCACAGTGAAAACATCTTGCATTTTCAACATTTGGATTATATTAACCTTGCAGTCTCCTTTCATTGCAGAGGTGTCATGTTGGTTTCCTTAACCTCAGAGCTGTGTTAGAAGAACTGCATCGAAGCTTGGTTGCCAGAATAATATAAATACTACTTCAGGTTGTTGGAATTTCTTATTGCAATTGCTGTAATTTCACATCTACTGGGTTGGGGTTTTCTTCTGCAATACTGAGCACTGATTGGTTTGCACTGGAAAAGTCACTGTGTTTCACTCTGAACTTTTTACGCTGCATACAAAAGGGCAGCTTTAATTATTTTAAAAAATATGGAAGCACGGTAGCGGAAATTTTCAACAGCCTTATGTAAGAGTCCTGAGACTAAATGAAACAAACTGGGAGCAGAAATTTGTTGTAGACAGAAGGTAAACTTGCAAAGAAACAAGACTTCTTCCTTAGCTGCATTCTGAAAATCATAGTCAATTGGTGCTGGCTGTGAGTCTCCATCAGTAGAGGTGGCGAACACATTGTTACACACCTTTTCTTAACCTCAGCTTTGGATCTGCTGAGAGTCACCACACAGAAATCATTTACTGACTGCTGTCTGCTTGAGCTGCCTGTTGCACACATCTGAAGGGCAGCCAGGGCTTTCCTACAGCTTCATTAGACAGAACAGAGGTTTGCACTTTTGTCTCTGAATCTCAAAGAATATTAAGGGTCCTAAATCATCCACTTAAAAAGAATTTTCACGTGTTAATTTAATATGATGTTGTAAGTGAAAAACACTTAAGTGAATTTGAGTATTTTTTCCCAGTGCATCACTAGTGCGGAGTAAATTTAAATTTCCAAGGCCTCCAATCTGCCAAGGTCTTGGGTTCGACCCCATATGGGCCATTCACTTGAGAGGCAGACTCAATTGTCCTTCTGGGTTCCTTCCATCTCAGAATATTCTGTGATACTGTGAATCTCTTTGCAAGGTTTGCTATGATTGCCTATGTCATGCATCCAGGAGGAGGTACTGACGTGCCCAAAAGGTGATCCAGAAAAGTCTTTAACTCATTACCTGTGAAGAAAAAGATACAACTTGAGAAATATAGAAGGAAATAATAGTAGTGAAGACTTGTAGAGCCAACAGAGCCTGTCTAATAGTTAAGTGCTGCCAGAATTTGTTCAGCAGAAATCTTGAACAGAAGAAACAAATAGTGGATTAAAAATATGCTATATGATACCATTATAGGAAACTACATTAAAAATGAAGCAATTAATTAATTGCAAAGCAATTTTTTTCTGTTTTTCTTGATAACATGATTTTCTATAGAAGTGGCAAGACTTTTAGCAGGCATTTATGAAGTATTGTTGTAATCTACTGTCCTGCTTGAGGGAAAGGATGTAAGACTAAAGATGGACCATGATCTGGAAGATGAACTAAGCACTCATTGTCTAATTCTTGTGGGAAACTAGAAAAGGAAAGAAAAATATCCTGTACTCTAAACCTCTATAAAGTTTACAATATCTGAAATTATTTTGTATTGTACTTTATATATCACACATATCAAAGAACTTCCTATATTTTAAAGCACTGCAGATTTCCTTCTAGCTCCTCAGTTCAAGCTTTTCTCTCACAGTCAGGTCTTACATATTTACACTGTATTTAATGACACACAATACCTCATTTATGAATAGATGCAAACAAGTAGCAAACTGTAAAAACAAACTAAAGAGATACAGATATATCCATATCTGTATAATTTGTATCTGTATTATCTAAACAGGCTTTTGTTTTCTATAATTAGCATTAGGACACCTCTGTATGATCTTTGGTCCCAACATATTATCATATGACAGATACATGTTACTGTGATTTCTCTAGTGATGCTCACTGTTGCTTTCTTGTCAGCTTTAATAGCAAAACAACTGGACAGAATAAATTGAAATGATTTATCCTCTCTGAACATCATAGTCAAAACATATTGTCACAGTAACAGGTTAGACTTCCTCCTGTACGCACAACAGATTTTTTTCTTGGAACCAAGTCCTACTTCAAGTTGTCTCTGATACTACTGTGCTTTACAGAATGACTTTCATGAGGTGACTTCTGCCTGCTCTCTTCCGTCTCCTCCTCCTTTCTTCAGTTAAATGGGAATAAATGTTATCCTGTATGGTCTCATTATATTTTTGCTTAAAAAATACTTTAAAATAGTTGAACTAATAATTTAAGTGAGCAGATTTTATCCTTCTCTGTGAAATAATTTACCCTGAAAATAAAAGACTGTTCTCTGCTTTCACTGAAGGCACAGTGTACTAGTTTGAAATCGAACCAGTGGGAGTTTGCAATTCAGAATTATGATTTAATAGGGAAAAAAATAATAAAAAAAAAAGCAGTAGTACAAGAACACTGACAAAGATAGAATACAACCTGACACCCTGTGGTGGTAGCAGTCCAAGCAGAGTGGTTCTGTTGAAGTGGTGATCCTGTGGAAAAAAGGTCTGAAGATCCAGCAGTAGCTCTTGTCCTCTGGGAGTCCAGTAGGTAAGCACTGCTCTTACTGGTGTTCAGAATCTCAGCTTATATCCAGGATGGAATGCTTGGTTCCTCCCTCTGGGCAGAGTGTTTCAGAATGGAATGGTGAGTTCTGATGGGCCCATTAACAGAAGATAGTCCAGGGGTGCGTTATCTGTGAGTCATGGGCAATTCACTGATGGGCTCATTAACAGGAGATAATCCAGATGAGGGGAGGCAGGGAGCACTGCCCCACCTGGTTTCAATAGTTCATGAAGATGGTGATAGAATACACTTCAACCCAGGATACACAGAAATGTATTGCTTGAAGACTGAGAAGAAAGTGCAGAATCTGAGAACAAACTGTTTTGCCTACTCTTTTCAGTTTTGAATTCTATCCATGTTTATAGGCTTCCTTTTCTGAAGTTCAGGGAATTTAGTTTCTTAAATTAATGCATATACATATTGCCTGCATTACATAGAAGTAACTTTCTATGAGGACTTCTAGCAACATCAGTGATGTAAAAATTAGCCCATGTTGAAGCAGTTTGTAAAGAACTAAAGTCCATGGGAAGCACCAGTGTTGGAGAAGTTTGTGGAGGACTCTCATGGGAGGCATCTTATACTGGCGCAGGGGAAGAGTCTGAGGAGTCATATCACTTGAAGAAGGAGGGGGAAGAGGAGATCAGTCATCAGAGCAGAAACTCCCCTCCAGCCCATGGTGAAGACCTTGGTGAGAGAGGCTGTCTCACCTGTTAATGGGGGAGAGATTGTAATGGCAATATCTTTAAATTCTTGTAACATGTAATTTGAGTTACATGTTATGAAAACTGTTAGAGCAGAAAACCCTTACTGCAGTTAGACTAAGAGCAAAGGGAAAAGCTCATTGCAATGTTAAATCCTGTGTCCCAGCCCAAAGGGATCAGAGTTGAGAAATGTAATGGAATGAAGAATGTAATGGAAATACCTCTAACTTGTTGTAAGCCATGATTTGACTTGCATGTTACAGGACTGGTTTAACAGGAACAACCTGAACCAGTGGGGGAGAAGCCTTACAAAAAGCAGTGCAAGTACAGCAGTGACCTGAGATGGCCTTGGTGCCCATGTACTCCAGGAAACACTCCACCTCTCCCACCCCGAGTGTCCACTTTAGCAGGTAGAGCCCAAAGTCATGGACTAAATGAAACCAAAAGACATTTTGTGAACATTTGTGGGTGTTTTTCAGACGTTTTTCAGGGGTGGTCGACAGGCTAAGGCAGTGATATTTGTGTACTATATTAAAGAATGGGAAGAGGGAGCACGGTTAATGATGGTGTACTGAATGGTGTGAGACCCGATCATAACATAGATGTTATGGAAGAAGGGTGAGATGAAATGCTGGTTTTGTTTATGTAGAGTTAATTTTCTTCATGGTAGCTAGTTTTGAGCATTTGCTGAAAGGAGTGTTGATTATACAGGAATGTTTTCATTACTGCTGAGCAGGGCTTGCACAGAGCCAAGTCCTTTTCTGCTCCTCAGCCAACCCGAGTGACCAGGCTGGGAGTGCACAAGTAGCTGGGAGGGAACACAGCCAGGACAGCTGACCCCAACTGACCAAAGGCATATTCCAGACCATATGGTTCATACGTAGCATATAAAGCTGTGGGGACAAGAAAGAAGGAAAGAGGAGGGAGACATTTGGCATGATGATGTTTGTCTATCCAAGCAAGTGTTATGCATGATGGAGCCCTGCTCTCCTGGAGATGGCTGAACACCTGCCTGCCATGGGAAGCAGTGAATTAATTCCTAGTTCTGCTTTGCTTTCCCTATTAAACGGTCTTTATCTCAGCCTGTGAGTTTTCTCACATTTACTCTTCTGATTCTCTCCCCAGTCCCACTGAGGTGAGTGAGTGGCTGTGTGGTACTTGGTTGTTAGCTTAAAACATGACATGGGAAAAATATTTGCTGTTGTGAGTCTAAAACAGATTAAGGTCTTCCTGAATGCTTGAGAAAAGTACTGATGGGTCGCAAGAGGTACAATTCAGATGCAGCTAACACACATCTTAGTGTTTCAATCTGGTTACCTCAGTCCAGATCCTGCTTTTCAGTGGTCCAACCTTCAGTGACTACCAAGGCTGTTGATGATGATGAATAGGAGAGATGGGGTTTGCCATACCTAAGATTAGGATATTTAGGAGTTAGGCATCCCAAAGTTCAGCACGGCAGGCTACTACTTCTTCTGGAGGTTTCAGGCTGAAACATTAATGAAACTGGATTTATGTACAACTCTACAGACACGGTGTATGACAGAAATTACTGTTCAAGATCAGGTAGTTAAGTAGTAAAAAAGAAATAATTTGATCATGATAAACGTCATATTGCAGCACAAACCACCTTTGAATCTGAACCTCTTTAAATCACTCAAGATACTTCTGTGCTTTAAAGTTCTTGAAAGTTGATGATCGTGTTTACTTTAATTACTTTCCATTCAGCTGCTTACTTCTGCTCGTGGACAGAAGATATTTTGGTCTTTATTTATGCTTTCATTTTTAATAGCAGCCATTTACCAATTTCAAACATGTTTACCTAGAATGGTGCCCAGAGGGAAAGATACCCAGCTAATTGCTATTAGTGTTTGCAATGCCTGATTAACTTATAATAATATATTAATAAGGCCATCATTTAATATTAGAAATGACAAAAAGAAAGAAGAGTGGGTGACGTAATTTTAATAAAAGACTAATTATTTGCAAATGGAATGGAAGGACAATATGAGTATTATTTCTTCATTGTATGTCTTCTGCAAGGAGAGACTAAATTCTGCCTGATTTTCTACTGTGTGGTTTCATTCATCTCTGGAGTAGTACCCAAAGTAGAGCTAGTACACAAAATGTATGTACAAATGGCTTGCAAATTTGGTTTGGTATGAGAAATGGAAATGGAATGGCAATATTCAGCTACTAATAGTTAATGAGATTACTATGTTTAGGTACTGGAAGTATATGGGAATTGTTAAATATTTAATTTCTTAATTGTTAAATATTTAATTAATATTAAATAAATATCAACCTTTCCATGTAGAAGTTAGTAAGAAGAATGAAGGAGAAAGGTCAAGTAACTAAATGTAATGCATAGAAACATATTTTAAGTAGAAGCTGTATATTTGGTGAGATAATTACAATTTGTATTTTATTTACAATGTTATGCTGCAACACTGTGGTGTGTTTGTATTGTGGCTTGCCAAGAGGTACAAACACCTTTTTTATTATAAAGTGGAAAATTTAGTGAATCATGAAGCAATTCAATTGAGTTTTAGAAAAGAAAAATGCATCAGCTTTTCAACAATCAATTCAAAATTTTGTTCTATTTGGGAATAAAAGCTTCTCTTAAAAAAACCCTAATACCCTCTGAATATTGTATTTACTATATGGGTAATGTTATAACTAATTGATTCTATTTTCTTAGTTTCAGTGAGATGGTTGTATTGGAAAGGCAGTCTGGTAAACACTCATGAACTGTAGGCTAGTATAAATCATTACAGAGTCTGATAAAGAATATTTTGTATGAATTTATCAGGTGAGATTCTGCAGACTTACAGGTCATATTTTTTCTTAAATTATGTAAAGCCTCACACTGTGTCAACTCAAAGTAACTTTCCTAGAAATAATTACTTGCTGTATGAAAATAAATCAGGACTTCAATTTCAGCCAGCACAATTTTGTACCCAGATAAAGAAATTGAGCACAAATAAACAGTTACTATTTTTTCCCCTCTTGATTAATGGGCAACACTGAATGGACACTCCACAAACAATTTCTGCATTCCGAAACAAGATTTTTTTTTCTGTGAAATTTTGAAAGATTCAATATTGTAATCCAGGACTGGAAATATGCGTTCCTTAATGATATAAATCAGAGTGGCTTATTTGAAGGCAGAGGTGCATTCATTTTTTTGACGTCAAACCTGTGATTTTCCAATTATACTATTGTTTTAATTTTAATTGCAAGAATTAAAAAACACGTCCCTGATTCTGCTATGGCAGAAATTACATAAGTGTTCTTTGAGGTGTTTCTTTACTTTGGATGATGTGTTCCCTCCACAGAAGAAAGCATTCTTCTGAGCATTGATAAAATTAGTGTAGCTTTATGACTAGCAAGGAAAGAACTGAAAATTCATTCTCTAGATCTCAGAACTGATTCTGCCTTCTGGTACATCCTGAGCTGACAAACCTGCTGGCAATTTCAGCCGTGATGCTCTAAAAAAGTGGTCAGGGCAAGCACTTGTTCCAGCAGATGATTCCTTCACATCTGGCAGGAGACATTTTGGTGAGAAGAAGAGCAGAGATTGGTAGCACACCTTTTCTGTGTTTAGCAGCAGAGGAAAGTAAATGCTGCTCCAGGCTATTCTCTTTCTTGGGTTAGATCTGTGGTGACATCTGTGAAGACAGGGCTGTGGGAAAAAGTGTGGTGGTAATGTGCAGCTCACAGAAAAATATCTCAGCAGACAATCCATACAGTTGATATTTAAAGAAATCACCAAGCATGATGGTCATTTTATAATGAACTTTTAATTATATTAAAATGTTCACAATCACTTATCCTATGCTTGTCTCACAGTTCATGAAGAAACAACACCTCAAACCATAGAAGTCAGAAGATCTCAGGATGGAAGAATCCTACAAATGTTTCCAGAGTCCTCTTATAACATGCTTGCATTTGACAGAAATAGGAAATGTTAATTTCCAACCCTTTTATATAATCAGGAATTCTCTGCAAAGGGAAAAGTAAATGCACACTTGAGTGACTCAGGCCAAATTACTGGTTTATGTGGTTCATGTTGAGTATATTTACTATGGTAGCATCTAAAAAAACCAGCTGTTTGAGTTTGTGTGTGAGATAAATCCACTTCTTTACATTTCCAGGATATTTATGATTCCAGCTCACTCACTTCCTTCTCACTGAAATTTGGAAAACATACATCTCTTTCTTACCTACCCTTCAGACCCCTTTATTCTTTCCCCTCCCTCTACCCAAGCATATGACAATCAAATATGTGTCTTTGGCACATACCATTTTTTTTCCAGTGGTCAAATGAATTATTTTGATGAATTAGGAAAGAAAAATACCTGTACATTTTGCAATAACTCTATTTGCTAGAAGTATTTAAAGGAATTCAACTACCGCTTCTCGCAGATTTTCTTCATTTCTGCTAGCTGATGTTTTCCAGGAAGCTTGCTGTATTAAAAGCACGTGTTTGCAATGCTATTAGTCTGCACTTTGTACCAAGAAAACTGAAAACAAATGTGAGAAAAATGACTTAGCATTCTGCAGCTTCCATGTGGAGCAAAATGGTGAATGTTTGTGTGTGAGCATAGTATAAAAGTTAGTTTGTGTGTTCCTTTTATAGCAAGGAAATAGTTACTGAATATTTTCCATACCAACGTAACAGAGTAATAAGTGTGCTGTGTTTAATTGACTGGAAATCATTAAAAGCACTTTGTTGCTGGTAGGAAGTTTTATTCTTGATTCAACTGTTCCCCCATGCAGCCTTTTGTTAAGGACACAATAACATGCTCCAGCTCTGTAGTCTGGAGCCACATGCCTAACTCCACTACCCTCAGAAGTAAAGCAAACAACTTTGCATATCAGTGGGAGGGCAAATAACGTCTCATGCTTTTCTCAGAACTTCTGTCACAAACGTGAAAAGATGAAAGCTGATTTTGATGACTGCAAGCTGGTGGAATGTCCTCACGTACAGAAGAAACCATGTATTTTTAGTAACAAATTAGGACCAGATTTTCCAGGGGAATATACACAGAATCTTTTCACAAAAAGAATGCATGACGTCTTCTTTTTTAATGCTTTTTCTTTCTCTAACCCACAGTCATATTTACAACAGCTTATAACATTTTGGAAAAAATAAAGGTGTGCACATGTGGGAAGTAGAGAAAAGAGAAGACGATTTTTGTCAGAAGTTGTGAAAAATGAGAATGCTCACACTCAAAACAAAAGCTTTTTACTTATAAAGCTAATGCACATATTTTCTTATATAAGAAGACAATATTTTCAAATTATGGTTGTTGCAGGACTGCATTATACCATACACAAACTTTTTGCTTTCCTAAATTACTTTGAATATTTAAAAGATAGTTCTAAATAGCACAAACTTAAAATTTGGGCCTTCTGGTAGCAGTCTATAAACACAAATTCTTCCCTCCATAAGATTTTCATGATTCTGAATGTATTGATATTAAAATATCTATCCTGCAGGTATATGTCCTTTTACATATATTTGAGGAAATAACAAATTCTATTGTCTGTAAGGAAAAAAACCCACCTGCTAATTCAGGGTAAGCTCTTCAGATTCATTTAGAAAACCCCAACTCTCAGACAGTGAACTCCTTGCTTCTCCTCAGAATAACTCAATAATGCAAACTGCATCAATGCTTTGGCTGTCTCCTATTTTCCAGGCCCAGTTAAGCTACACTTCCATTTGAGCAGCATTGTGTTTGCTCAGTAAGTTCAGTTCCTCCTCTAATACACATTATTTTTTCATCTGACAGTGTCAATATCCCTTCACCCAGGCCTACTCATAGCACGGTGTTTCCTTGGCAGTAAGAGGTGCAAGCTTTTTGTTCCTCCAGCTATGCTCCTCCGCTTCAAGTTTACCAGTGTGGGAGAGAGCATACATAATTACAATTGCAGCCAAGCCAGTAAACCAAGCCTTTCTGCTTCCATTAGAAAGGCCTTGGTTAATGTCTGAAAAATTTGGCTTCTGCATTACCATTTTAATTTGAGTTTTTCTTCTACTCTCTGTCTTGTATAGATGGAGAAGTCCTCTGACCTCAAGTCATAAAAAGCCTATCAGAAGTGCACACTTAGTTTGCTTTCATTACTTTCATCTTCTGAGTGTATCAGGTACCTTGAAGAAATGGTTAATTCTCCTGACAACTGATTGGTGAATACTTAGGCAGGTTTCCTAGGACAGCCTTTCTGCAGGCTTAAAAACACAGGGGAGTCCTAAGCCCTGTGTTTCGTGGCGCTGGCAATGCAGTCTGGAACGAGCTCAGCTCTAAGCTACAAACAATATTCATCTGAACAACATCCTTATTTTGTGAACAGCTTGGATGATTTTGTTCAACCAACCTTACAAAAGCCTGTGTTAGGGGCTCTACTTTGAAAAGTAAACATCAAAATCTTTTCAGACAAAAATGGCTGCCAATAGGATGATCCATATTTGGCTGGTGAGATGCAGTATAAAAAGATACATGTATTATGAAATTGTGGCGACCTAGATTTTTACATTTTATTGTAAAATTAAAACTAAAAAGTATAGGTTGGTAAATTGCAATGTTGTATTTTCCATTTAACATGCTACAAATGCTAAGAAATGTGCAATTTCTGTTTAATAAGTGCTTCATTTTTTAATGAAGCATTCCGATAGACTTTCATTGATTTTGCAGTGTAATTGATACACATTCTTGAAAAGTATTTTGTGAGAACAAAATAGGTTGTGGACTGGTTTTGTACAGAACTTGCATTTGTGAGCTGACTCACTGCGAGATCTGCAACATTAATGAAGAGACACTTCCCTTGTGTGCAGTTCAGTAGCCGTGCAAAATTTTGTCTGTGACCTCTGCCACTGGGAGGCTTGGCTGTAGAAGTCATTGTGTAATCAAAGTTTGGTTCAGGGGATCAGAATAAATCTAATCTGAACTAAAAACCTCAAAGAGAATATAGGGTAGGTGCTTCATGCTCACGTAAATCAGAATTTTTGCGTTAGATATTGTAAAAGCAAAGGAAAAAGCACTTGGATTACTTTTAGTAAAATAGTCGAAAATATGCAGTTTAACTTGACTCTGATTTTTCTGGAATTCACAGAGCCTTATAAGAATAGAGAGGCAGCCCAAGAGCCATATGAATACAGAATGTAGCTATAATCAGACCACATATATGAAGGCAGGAGGATTAGTTCAAGGTGGAATGGGATGAAGTCACACAGGATGGAAGGATAGCCTGTTTGAGCTGTTCATATCTGAAATTCAAAACAGACTTGAGAGAAAAATGAATAAAGCAGAGATCACTGAACTTAAAGTGAACCGAAACAAATGAGATTCATATGTCTCTAAGAGCCAGCTGATGAAATCTTTAAATACATGAATGTTCTTTTAAATGTAAGTGCAGCTGTGACTGTTTAGGAGCATGTGGTTTTGCTAGCTAGCAAGTACTTTGTGCAATGATTGATCTCTACAAATTAATTTGCTAAGAGAAACAAATAATGGAGTAAGTGTTCCCATTTCTCAGGACACAGCCAGTATCTCCCTATTGGCTGCTGCCTGAGTCCCTTTCCAATGAATCAGTGCAAGACTAAGGCTAGTGATATAATTAGGTGATTACAATCTTTGGCTGTTTAATTAAATATGACTTTGTGCAAATATTTTGTCACCAGGCTGTTGAAACTTGCTAGGTACACATTTTTGGAAGCAGCATGTAAACTTGGGAAATGATAGTCTTTCATCTTTGAGATTTTCTGTTCTTTGAAGTTTTTTTCTAAAGTCAATGCAATACAAGTGTTAATTTAATACAGCAGAGTGGAAAAATAATCTTAAATCAGGGAGTATTAACATACAAAACCTCCTAGCTTTTCATGTGTCTCTTAAATTTAATAATCCTCCCTTTTCTAAAAACAGCTCTCCTAGGAGATTTTTTTTTCTGGACTATTAGGAACCCCACAGTAAACATTTTTTTTGCCTGTTTGCTTTTAGCTTAGTCTCCTGATATTCATTCTCCGTTTGTTTTTAAACTTGTAGCCCATTTTGAAAGGTAAGTTTTATTCTATACTTAGTAACATTATTGAAAGTATAAATGCTATTTGTTAAAGATTTCTTATGTCTCTGTTTACCACTCCTCTGCTCCTAAAGTTTCCTCTCTGAGACATCTGTTGCCACTAATCCAGAGCTTCTCACAGTGTTTCCAATGACCATTTTCATAAATACCATTATGAGACTACCAAATACTCTTTCCAATGTGTGGAACATGGAAGCAAGACCTCTGAATGCAAGGTTTCCAAAGTCCCAAGGTAGAAACTTCAGAGATATTTCATTGTTTCCTTTTTTATCTCTTCAGGTTTGTTATGTTAAAAGGGATATGTGCATACTTGATTTCCCTAGAAATATCTGTGATCTTCTCTAAATTACAGATAGGGTAATACTCAAGTATTTTTTTTAAAATAAGTTAAAAGTTAAAAGTTTCTGGGGTACCTCTTGAACCTGAAAAGCTTGTTTCCAAGGGATATATTTATTTAGTCAGGATTTTGAAAGGGCCTGAGGACTTGGGAAGAGAGTGCAACCGAATGTTTTTCTCATTCTTTACTACTGTGTAAAGGAAATACTGAGTGTACTCCATAATAAAGTGTGTTAGGGACAGATATATTTTTATAGTTATTTTTGCCAATTCAGAAGTTAGAGGTTAATAATTTGTGATGTGGGGAGAAGAGAGCTAAGCAAACACATTATGGGGATTGCAGGAAGATGCAATACTGAGTGTTCCATTTTCAAGGGGATGTGAAAGATATATTTTTCTTCCTACATAATGCTAAATGGGTCTTTCACTTTCAAACTATGCCTTGATGGAACAAAAAACTACTTGCCCATAGCTTAGAACAAATAATTGACTACTGTGTAATGTGATTCAGCAGGCTGCAGTACCAAAATAGAACCTCTCACAGTTCTCTGTTGTCATCTTTCCCACAGACAAGTCTGTCTTCATGGCACAAGTCATCACATTTCTGTTTCAGGGAAAAATCCACACTGATGGGACTGAAAGGATGTGCTTTCCTAGATGTGTCTATCAAACCATATCCAAGCAGATGCATTTTGAAAATTGTGTCCCTCTAGAGCCACTGGCAACAACTGTTGACTAACAGTAAGTCTTCTAAACAGGCTGTGATACATTTTTTTTTTGCTTCAGAATAGCAGTGTCTAAATTTCATTGTAAATACAGTTGAAATATTACAAATAAGAGAGAGTCTGCCTCTTTTTATAAGAAGTTCCCTCTGTTTGTTCACTGAGTTTTTCCTTCAGAAGAGGGGATTTTTTTCAGATATAGCCAGAACAACTTGAGTTTGCCCAGTTTTACTATATGTTTGTTATAATTTTTTAAAATTTCCTTCTACTGAATGACAGTGAACCATGCTATCACTTTGTCTTGTAAACTGTATTTTCTATTCTTGCATCATATTCATGGTTGGATTTGAAACTGAACAAACTCTTTTCTCACCAACAAATGCTTGTTTCTTTTAAAGAAAACAGATTAATGAATTGACAGACAGAACACTTTGGCAGAAACTTTCTTCTAAATCTGATTAAATTGCTGTGTTTTGCCAAGCAAAAAGAAAAGTATTACATTTTCTGAGTGAGTACACCAGTGTTATGAGCTATCTTTATGCACTTTCCATATATTTTCATATAACATGCTGACAAAATCTGTGCAATTGAGGAAACTGAGGGTTTGGAAGTAAAAAAGAGAGAGAGAGGGAGAAAAATCTTTAATTCACCAATTACTTGTATATTCAGGAGCATAGTGGTTAGAAATGCATGAAACAACTTTTGGAAAAGGTGTCCTGATAACAAGGCTATTCCTTTCCTGAGATGCCTGACTTTCTGCTATGCTGAAATGCCATTTTGTATCTGTATTAAGCTTTCCCAATGGAAACATACTCACAGCTGGACTTTTTCAAAAAAGGCATTTTATTTTAGACAAAGTAATATGTTTCTGAAGTAGAAAATTGTACAGCTACTACCTGAATGGCTTTACTAAACTGGATTTAAAAATTGCTGACCTGGAGTACAGGCTTTTTTCACCCACTTTGGTATGTGAATATTTACAAGAGAAGATTACACAGACATTTAATGATCCATCATGAGATTTTTCAGTCCACTGACATTAACTGTATATAGTTAGATGAAATTTTATTGATTACTGCTTGGACAGTTAGGAAGCAGTGGGATCCTGATAACATAGTGCAGTACCTGCGTTAGCTTGGCTGGCATCTAGGAATGTGGCTAGCAGGATATGACTGACTGTAATACAATTATGTGTGGTAGGCTTGTTTTTTTTGCTTGATCCCTGATTTTTTTTTTTTAACTTGATATGTAAATAGTTATATGAGGTTAAGAGTGTGGTCATAACAGTTCATGCATCTAATTTTTCTGTTATTTACAACGTTTTCTGTTTCACCTATTCTTGTGCATTTCACTTTTGCCTGGTGCTAGTGTGGAAATTACCCCATGATTCCCTGGAAGCTTCTGTAAGTTAGCCACTCTACAGAGCATTTTTTGGGTGCTTCAGGCAGCTTTAATTTTAGCTCATATACTATTTTTTAAATGTTTAATTGACTGAAATACCGAATGTTTTAAGAATTGAATGGATTTGATATAAAAGACTTTCAACCATGAGAGCCATGACAGGGAAGGGGTGATGGGCTGGGTAAAGATGGTTAACTGAAATTTGTTTCATTACTTTCCAACTCTTTTGCAATGATAGTTTAGTGAAGTTCAAAAGGCAAATAACGTAATTTTATTTTTAAACTAAGGACTGTCCCTTTTCAGTGCTCACCATTTCCCTCCTAATATATCTGTTGCGTAAAGAAACAGACATAGATTATTTGGGAGAAATAGAATAGAGATTGCCTCAAGGAGGTGTTTTCCAGACTTTAGGCTAGGAAATTTTCTTAAAGCATCCCTGAATAAGTAATGCCCTTAAATGATGCCTACTACCATTTGACATGTCACAGTTTTCTGAGACAGCAGTACAGGGATTGCATATAAGACACAAGAAGTATGAAGAAGAGTGCTTTTCTGGTTGTCATTTGAAGGCTTATAAAATTATACTGGTGTACCTGAAATGGCACCAAACACATTTGGTTTTGATTTTAAAGCGATCTTCATATCTAAGCTTTTATTTACCTAGTGTCTTGCTCTTTTATTTTAGTGTTTTGATTGACAGAAAAGTTAATAGTTAGATGGCAGTAAAATTTTTGGCACCCTTTGTTATTCATCCAGAAGGAGCTCTGTACTTTGGACCTCACTGCAGGAAGAAAAATGTCTGAGCCATAAGGGTGATGAGGGTGAACCACAAAGTTCCTAGATCCTACCCATATCCAATTCTCTTTTTAAGAGTGGCCTGCAGGGATTGTCTATGCAGGGGTAGGTGGGGGAGTGGTATTAGAAACTACAGTTCATTCTTTCCTTTAACCTTAATCTCTTTCCTCAACTCTCCCTTTGAATGCTATCTGTTAGAAATTAGTTTTTCTGTAGTGGAGTTATTAAAATGTATTTAATCCTTTCTTTAGAATAGTGTATATAATATTTTGTGAAAATGTGTGATGATGGAGCCCCAGAGCGGCACCTGACTTTAACTAAACTGTGGTTTTCTTCTCAGCAGAGACTGATAATCTCTTGAGATCCGTAGCAGTCATAAGTGTTAAGGGTAGGAATAGGCAAAGTGCTAATGTAGTGCTACATTAAATCCACTAAAAGCTCCTGCATATCAGCAGGATATTTTAACAATGACTTTGGGTTGACATCATATGAATGCAGACATTTAGCTTTTTTTTTCAGGCAGCACCTAGACAGATCAAGGTTTTCTCTGACCATCATTTGAGCAAGATCAAGATTGCATTAGTTTACAGTAGACACAGTAGACTCTGCAAAAACCTTTGCTTGGAATGACAAGGCTTTTTTTCTAGAGGTGTCCTTGTTAGCTGTGCTTATCTGAATGTGTTAGCAGTTGACTCATGGAGAAACACTTATTGTTGGCTGCAAAGTAGTTTTCAAAAATGAACATGTAACTCCTAAGGATTTTCTGCCTAAAGGCAAAAGTTGTAAAAAGGTCTGTGAGCCCTGAAATCTCTTTTTGCTGCCTTAAAATTGGAAGTCATTGAAATATTGACCTTGGATTTGCAGTCAGATTTCACTCTTTACAGAATGAATTTCTTTCCACTTCAGAATCTCCCTATGTATTACACATAGTCATACAAGTAAGTTAAGAATTAAAATAATGGATTGTGAGTGTTGCTGAATCT
Source organism: Vireo altiloquus (assembly GCA_013396875.1). NCBI lineage: Eukaryota > Metazoa > Chordata > Aves > Passeriformes > Vireonidae > Vireo > Vireo altiloquus. The sequence goes on along the minus strand of VZRF01005648.1, from coordinate 1,182,675 downwards.
TCAGGTAGGATTAGGTGATCTAACACTGTAACAGGTTAAAGGAAATCATGAAGGTGACTTGGAATGGGAAGCTGCATAAACATCCTGATTTATAAGAGACAAAGACATCTCCTCTGGCAATTTAATTTGAGATGCATCAATAGTCCTTGGTGTGTGGACAAGTATCATGTATTCATATCTCCAGGGAGCTGCTCTCATCATAGGCTATAATTTCCTTGTTCTTTCATTCCCTTCTGGATGGATCTTGCATTCTCTGCTGCAAATACTCCAAAGCACTCTTTTCTGGAGTGGGCTAGGTTTGTTAAGAGACTGATTTACGTTTAAGAGCTTATTTACAATTCTCCATCAATCCAACCCTGCACCTGAGTCCTCAGTCTGTTAAGTGTTGTGGCAGTACTGAATTCAAGGTAAACTGTGGCTGTTGAATGCTGAAATATCATTGGAAAGAGTTGAACTCCTCTAAATACTCACATTTCCCAGCTGAGGTGCTACCCTGATGCACACAGTAGGGTAACAAACAGGAGGAGCTGGAAGCTGTTGTGGAGCAGTAAAGCTGTGGTGTAGCTACCATCATGGAAACATGATGTGATGATTTCCATGGCTGGAGTGCTGCAATGGATGGTTGTGAGCTCTTCAGAAGGGACAGGCTGTGCAGAGGGCAGAGTTTTCACTGTGTAAGGCATGCAGGTTAGGACAAATCGAATCGAGATATTGAAGGGAAAAAGCAGTTGTTGCTTGAGCTGGATTTGTGCAAATGATAAACCAGAGGTGTTTGTTCATATTATCTGTCATTAATGTGAGCTCTGTAGCATTTACCTTGTGTAGACTGTTTGTTAATTAAGATTCCATGACATAGGATGTATTTCAACTAGAAAAATGCTGTCTGAAATGCATTCCCTGAAGACTATGTAGACCAGAACTTCAGGATATTGAAGGATAGCAAAGTGGCACGACTTTCTCAGATTTTTCTTTTCTTTAAGTTATGTGTTTGGTATTTTTCCCCTATTATTTGGCTATGAAATTGCTTTCATATGTGAAATAGTTAATTTTTCAGTTTTTCAAGATGTTGCTGTTCCTCACTTTTAAGAATCCTTATGGAAATCACTTTAAATTAGGTTACTGACTTCAGGTGGAGAGTAGTGAGTTTCATGTTGAAAAATACAGTTCTGTATAATAACTGTAAGTCAGTTTTCCAGGTTTTTATCAGGTTTCCCCTATTTTAGTTTTTATAAATTAAATAAATGACATAAATAATATATTGCTTCTGATCACTGCTATGTATTGACTGCTGTGTATATATCTGAACGTTCCTTTTGTCAAAACATAGGATACTAAGTGTACATTTATCATCTGGCATGCTTTTAAATAGAATTGGCTGAAGGTACATTGTTAAACATCTCAGATGAACACAGGCTGTTGTTTGGTCAGTGCTCTACCTCCGTGAGGGAACTTTGTATAAATAACAAGCCTGCAGCAACATTACAGTGTGTATAAAACACATCCATATATTTTAATATGTTTTAAGTCCAGACACTTTTTTTTGATAGTTCTTACTATGTGTGCCTTCCGTGCTATACTCCTTGAATGGTGTTGGGAAGGGAGCAGCTCTTGTTGCCTTACCTCACTAGCATGCATTTATTATTTGTTTTCTGTGTAACAACTGTTCCAGAACAGCACAATATTACATTAGATGTTAGAATTCTAGAAGGTGTCAAGATAAGAACCCCAGCTTATTTATTTTCTTCCACAGAAGCTGACATTTGGATTGTCACCAGGATCTACTGCATAAGCTGAGTTATAAGGCTCCTTATGTCAAGACAAAATGATTTTTTAAGACCTTAAAAAGAAAACGTATCTTTACCATTTCTATTTATTTCTCAATTTTTTATTTTTGCCTAGTACATATAAATTCTGACTATGTGTGGTTTTGGAGAAATTAATTTCATTTTGGAAATTCTCAAGTTTGTGTCTGAATTTTGTTAAAGTACAGCTTGAGTTGCTGTTTGAATATCTGCTTTTGAACCAAAGGTAGACAACTGAATTTGAATCTTACAAATTTATTGGGAATTATAATGTCACAAACATTCAGAAATTGTTTATATTATTTGAAAAGACCACAAGTTTTGATCTAATCATTGGGGTGGAGGGACGTGATGGGGCTGGGTTGCAGTCATGTTCTGATATAGCTGCTTTATAGTGTCATAGATGTTGAAACAGGAAAATTATGATAAAAAGCAAGAAGCCCTTTTTTTTCAGAAAATTGAAAATTGTGCACACAGACAGCGGAAGGAATACAAATTATAGAAAGTTATATTTGAAATCACATCTAATCAGGCAGGTAGTGAAGATTTTTGAATAGGTAATTACTCTAAGCATAAAAATACATAATAACAATGTATTTTCAAACATATCAGAAACTGGAAGCCAGCGCTTGGCTCCATAAGGCTAATAGATGTCTGGCATACAAAAACGAGCATTCAGTTTAATAGTGATAAAATCTAAATGTTTTCTTTATATTTGTGTCCATTAGTCTTAAATAGGTACATTACTGAAAAAAGTCTTAGAGCAAAATATGAGAGTAATGAATTTTCAGAGCAAAAGGTTTCACCCAAGGGGTCTAGAGCGAGTCATTACCAACTTTATGATATAAAATCTGTTTCTCGAATCCTGAAGAGAGTAAGGAAGCAAATGAGAACAAGTTTTCAAAAAGGGCTTCAAAGGCTATCTGGGGATCTACAGGCCATTTCGTCTTACTTCTGTATCAGTCATATTGGCAGAAACTATAAGAAAGAATAGATTTAGTTAGTCAGTTGGGAAATAAATGTGGCAAGTCACGTCTTGCATTTCTGCTGGTGTGCTTTAAGTCACACCAGCAAACACAGATGAGGGCAGCTGGCTGACAGAACCTTGGATTTGCAGAAAAATGGTGATTAATTACTGAGTTAAAATAAGCAAAGCAGTGGTAAGTTTTCACTGTGAATGTATGCTGTCAGTGGTATTCCTTGGTTGCCTCTGCAGGCAACAATCCTATTTAATGCGTATCTTCAGAAAACATCTAGAAATGGGGTGAACAATGAGATGGTGAGGCTCCTACATCACAACTCTACTCAAAGCAGGGAAGAGTTCAAATAATTGTCAATAACCAAATGAGTAATGAAGTGCCAGCTAATATCTAACATCAATAAATATGAAGCAATGCACATGGCAAGGCAATCTTGACTGTAGACAGAATTAATTGCCTTCAAAATAGTGGTGCCCCATTCCTGAGTCAATATTTGAAGTCACTGAGAACAGCACTCTGAAACATTAATCTCAGTTCTTCACAGCAGTGAGAAAGGTATGTAATATGTATACAGCAGAACAGAAATAGAGAACAAAACATCACACAACTGGCCCATAGTCTGCAGATATTTTAAAATGAGCATACTCTAAGAAATTCAGTCTTAGAAAAGGTTTAACGGAACTAGAGACAGCAGAGAATGAAATAGGAATGATAAAAAGTAATCAGATAGTCACTTTAAAGAGAAAGGAAAACAGTCTAAGTCTTCTCTCCATAGAAAAGAGAGGACTGCAGGTGATTTTGATAGATGTCCCTGTAATCACAAATTGTACCGTCGGAGTGAGTAGGGAGTTATTGTTCACTATTTTTCATTACAACATATATGGAACATCCAGTGAAGTTACTCTGCATGCAATAAAACTGAATTGTTGCTACTGAAGGGTGGAATTAATTGCTAAATAAAAGCCCATAAACAGATTTTAAAAGTCATAAGAAAAAATTGTGAAAGAAAAGTCAATGCAAAGGATTGTAAGCTGTAGCTGATAGGGTGGCCTGCTAGCACTGCCCCCTATGAAAAAGGTCTTTATTTTCCGTTGTAGCACCCTCCAGGATAGCAATAAAAGAGCTGTGTTTGTGTTAGTCCAAACCCTGACAATGCTGCTTCTCCAAACCTGTGATCAGAGAACCTTGGAGCAGCAGTGGTCTAAAGCTCATGTTAAGTGCACCAGGAGTGTTGGAACACACTCTGATGAGAGAAATTGAAATCTTTCTGCCAGTATCGAGACTAATCAATATCTCTGCAATTAAATCTACCTACCCATCATTTCTGCACACATGTTACACAGGATGGTTAGCCTGGATACACGGACAAACCCTGTCCTGTCCAAAATTATCAAGGACAGATGTTTTGACAATACATAATGCTTCAGTATACAGTGTATACCCTATAATTGTGCTGGGATAAAATCACTATAGAAATTTTCTCCATCCATTAGTACATAGATTATGGCCCCAACTAAATGGGAACAAATAGCAAAATGTTGGTGTTGATGGAGGGGTTGAATGTGATCAACAGGGATATATTTGTGCAAATAGTACCAATTAAGTCCCAACACAATTGTGTTGACACTGGACAATGTATTTGCCACTTTGAAATACATCCTTATGAAACCCCTGAGACAGTAGTTCTATATATTGGAAATGGATGTGTTTATATGAAAACCTTTTGTGATTCTGTATTTACAGAGGGCACCACTGTAGAATCATGTAATCATTAAAATATCTGTGATTGCAACCTTACTGAAACTGTGGGATGTGACTGTAACTATTGAGCTCCTGTCACAATCTACCAATAGCAACAATATAACTATAGATTGTTTCAAGTGTTCCTGCCTCCCCCTCGCGGAATGAAACTTACATTTGTAAGAATGGGGTTGCAATACGACCACTTGAGTACATTGCTAAGAGGAATCCAGAACAGCAAAGTATCCTAATTAACATCTATCTTCACAAAATGAAGATGCACCATGTGCTAGGAAGACTGTAGAGGGATGGAGAACATAACTGGTGGGACATCAGCAACAGGAACTTTGAGTCAAATGCTTCATCTAATTGTGATTTTGTTAGCTCTAACCTTTTGTATGTTACTTAAAATAATTTTATATGCTAACGTCTGTTAAATCATGAAGCAAATGCTCCTTATTCATTATGAAGAATTCCCCTATAGTATAATTAATAGTAAAATTTTGTACTAAGAGCTATTTGCTTGCTTTGGATCTGCAAGTGTGCAAACATAGTGTATAATTAACATTAATTTTGATACTTAAACTAAACAGTTTATCAAATAATTGGACTCTTTTCACTGATCTGTCACGTATTTATGGTATAGAGGCAAGAGGTATCTGTACTATGCCTTTATAAATCAATAAAGTAGATTAACTGTGTTGTGGGGTGGTGTGTGACTTGTGGACTCCACAAACTAACAATAGCTGTTACAGGCTACTTGGTACAGGCTCCAAAATAGGTTCAGTCTTGAGTGGCAGCTGGGCCCAGAGAACCTCAAAGAAACCTAAAGAGGAGCACAGTGACCTTATGAACACCACTGCACATGAGATTGGAACACTAACCGTATAGTTAAGCAGTGTTTTTCCCAAGATTCCTTTATCAGAAACAAAGAAATTTTTTTGTACAGGGCTTTTTATGCACACCCTTCCCATTGTATGCAATTTGACCATGAGCCAGATTTATCCCATGAACAAAATGACCTAAGTGAGCCTTCTTTGGTCTCTCTTTGCTGGTCAGTGTGGCTGCACAGTGGTCTCCCCTGGAGGTGGGATGCCATCCAAGGTTGCTCCTTAAGGCAGAGAGACCTTTTGCTAATGACAGATCTTTGAGTGAGCCCAGTCCGAGTTCTCCCTAAATTGCAATGGGACTGCACACCAGGTGACTTTCAGCTTGAGCCTCAGAACAAAAGAGATGAAGAAAGGGAAATACATTTCAAGCTGCATCTCATCTGTTTTCGCTGGGTGACTGAATGGCACTGGTCTGAGAGAGAACAGACTTCTTCAGTAGTTTTCTGGGTTTTTTTTGTGCCTGAAAACCATCCTAGAATTTTACAGAAAGGGCCTGGTAATAAAATACTCAATGAAACAGAATTCTGAAATCATGGACTCTTCAACAACGGGGAAATCAGGTAACAAACAAATGAAATGTCTTGGAAATAACTCTCAGAACTGAACAGAAGGTTATAATTTCACTTTACAGCTGCACACATGAATGAGTAAACAGTTAATTTAGATCAGTAGCGTGCCACTGAATTTAAGGGCAGTACTGCAAAGAGCAGTCTGTAAGAGTCAAGTATCATGTTTTTCAACAGGTTATCCCATTTAATTTATTGAATAGACATATTGGGAACATACATTAAAAACTCCTATAAGGGAGATATTTGCTTTGCCCTTAGAATGAGATTACTTTCATGCTTTTAGTTATACGTTCTCATCATCTGTCACTGTGCTGCATGCAGTATGTTAAAATTCATATTACGAACTCCCTACGATTTCTGTCTTTTAGGCCTATATACTTGTTATGTTCCCTAAAACATGAATCCTTGTTTGTCCTTTTGCAGCCATATGAAATACTGCCTCAGATTCATCTCTGTCATGATCTTCAAATACCAAGGCCATATTTTCGTTGCATGAACAATAAATCAACACCCTGAAAAGAAAACTACACCACCTCTTTTTTTTGTGCTTGATTATGATAACAAAAGCTTGGCTGTATTGAGAGCATGGGTGTTCTGAGATGAGAGGAGAAAAATATGGTTGATTTGAGCCTCTCCTGAGTTGCTGGGAAACATCTCATTGATGAAAATTTAATGCTTTTTTTTTTCCCAAAAGGATGTATTCTGATGCTCTTTTCTTTTCTTCCAGGGCTTGTGAACAGCTGTATATGCCTATGACAAATGAAGGTCTGTTTGTCTAGCTGCTGTACCGCTTGCCAAAGTAACTTAAAGAAAAAAAAAACTAAATAGAAGACAAATAGGATAAAATTAAGTTGCTTAAAATGATGTGATTTTTGAAAAGAGCTGCACTTGTAACAGCCTTTATGAAAACCTTCAAGCATGCATGTAATCATGTTTCTTGGAAAAAATGGAAAGTACGCTTTCCTATGTTTGTTTTATCACTCATATTTGTTTCATATAAAGTATATTAGAAGTAAAGTAACTTTATTTTTCTGGGTTTTTTTCCAGATCGAATGTATAAGATTTTTTTGCCTATATTACATTTTTCTTTTGAATTTTTGATGAATTTCTCAATGATCTCATGGAAGTGTGAAATCTTTCACATACGTATAGAGTGAGAGAAAGACTCTCTGTAAATATAGACTCAATCGTGATGCAACACAGATTTTTTTGTTGCCCAGTCAGTGCAGAGGGGTAGAATCTTCAGGTAAGTGCTTATGATACCCAGATTTAGAAATTACCACCTAATTCAAGTGTCAGAGTTGACACTGGTGGTATTGTTTTCTTCCCATGCACAGCTGAAGGAACTATGCTCTTTAACCAGGTCTATTAAGTTAATTATACATTTACATATTGTGGTAATCATGCAATAATGAGAGTTATCAAATGGATTTGGTCCATGTGAGGAACTGTAGCTGCTCCTGAAATTTCAGCTATGGTACACTTAGTATGCAGTGAGTGGTAAGATGGAAATTAATGAAAAAGCTGGGGAAAATACAGCAACCTAAAGTGACATCTTTTAAAAGTTCTAATAAAAGGCAGAGGCATTACTGCTGAGCTTAAAATTCAATTCTCCTTAAATCTAATTATCTTCAAGTAGTGAAAAATATCAGAAGAATTGAAATTTCGATAAATATTTTCTAATAGTTTGTGGAGTTGCTTATGAGCTTAACTTGAATTTTATTTAAAATACTGAGACAGTATTAATTTTTTTTCCTGCAAATCGGTGCTAAATTAAAATTCATGCTACTTGGTGCTTCACCAAAAATGGCTGGCAACGTCCCAGCAAGTTTACAGAGAAATCAATGAGACAAAACTGTTGGAAGGAATAATTGATTTTTACAAGTGTGAAACTACACCACAAAAAGATAAGACTATATCCATAAGTTTTGGAAATCTCTGTCCCAGATGGAATTCACACATTCCCAGGTGTGAATTTACAAGTCTGAACTCCATTCTAATGCTCGGAATTCTTTCTCCTTGGCCCACCATATTAAAATTTGGTTGAAGAAGTGAAAAAAAAATTCCTTAAACCACATTAAATTTCCCTTTGGGACAATTTTACTGTGTGTAATCTATTAGATTCCCTGTCCTTCAGAGAAATCATCTAAATAAAGAACCCTGGGCTTTAGAAAGTTAAAGTATTTAGAGGTCCCATGAAGAGTCCATAAAAGGTCCTAAAAACATTCAAAAAATTATTGCAGAACCTAAAATTAGATGAAAAACAGAGGCAAGAGAAAAAAGAAGGATGATGATGTAATGAGAAAAACTTGTTTCTGTTGTTACATATACATTGATGGTACAAGGTCTGTTAGTTTTATGATGGATAAATATCATGGTACTACTATGATAGTAGTTTCCCCCCTAGAATTTCTTAATCAAAAGGAAAATTTATCTGATGGAGATGTTGGGGCAAAACTTTTCTGCAGACATGAAATGTATTTTTAGGAGGAGATGTTCCTTGTGAGGGTTGTTCGAAAGCAAGTTTTAATTTGACTTGTCTCCAAGGTTTTGTAAGCAAAGCAGCATTGTGATCACCACTGCCTTTCAAAGAGAGATCCTCCAGAAGCCAAAGTAGATGTTTCGAAGAAAGAATGTATTATAAGGCCATTGTTGGAAAAGATGTTAAATTTCAAAATCTAAGGATTTTTTTTGTGTGTGTGGCTTGGTTTTGGCTTGGTTTTCCTGTTTGGATTGGTTTGGGGTTTTTTTGCTCGGCTTTGTTGGTTTTAATTTTTGTCATTTATTTGTTTTTCCTAAATAAACTTTTAGTGAAAATAAGGATATTTCAAACAATTTTAATGGTTTGATTTTTTTTTTTTAATATTATTGTTTCTTTGTGAAGAGCACTGCCTGACTGATTCTTTCCAGAAGGTGATTTATTATGGAATAGAACCTCAGTGTTTCTGCAAGTACATGACTGATTGTTTTCCTTTCCAACTCATGTGTCGTAACAACAAGCTTAATAATGCCATTTAATTTAGGGTTATTGTGCTGTGCAAGTTTAACAAGCCCATTTGCTTGTGGCAGGGAGAACATTGCTTTCATCAGATCTCTAAAATACACATTGTGTCAAAGAAATGTAATTAATCTCTGCCATTGGTTCTGGACCATCAAAAGCATACTTTAGTTCTATGGGATCCAAAGGAAATCTAGTCTCTGTTTACTGAGGTCAATTAAAATTAATTCTATTCCAATGCTCTGTTCTTTGTTAGCCCCAGGAAATTTTCATCTCAATTTATTCTGGGATGAAAAGTTAAATTTATCTGTGTTTTTAGGACAATCTGATCCATCCCATTTGTTTGGGGTTTTTTTTGTGGTTTTTTGGGTTTTTTATCCTTGTGGATATTTTGTATAATGCTAGTTACAGCAACCATGTAAGGGAAGAGTCTGTGCTATGGAGATTTAGGAGCTGGAAGTGGTTGGTTAAACCCTTGTTTTGTACTGGTCACATGAACATAATGGGTGGTCTAGAATGAAAGTCACCCTCATTTTGTTCTCAAGACTCACCTGAGGGCACATGTTATGAAAAACTGGCAAACATGAAACGGGTTTGTATGTTGACTGCTGCGGCACTTAAATTTAAAAATTCATTATATTTCAGTTGCATCTTTAAATCGTTACCTCAAGATGCATTTATGAAATATTCAGTTAAAAGATGTGTAATATATACTGATCATGGACTGCATGGATTCTAAAATTACGTGTCGTTTATATGTTAAAAAAAGTAAACTTGTAAATCAGAATAGTTTTTAGTATGAGATAAGTGTTACATTTGCACGTTTTGGTATTTTGACTTACAGAACAGATTATCAACACCAAATATGTGTGATTTTGACAGGATATGTCTATAGCTGTAATGTTGCTTTTGTGTACTTTATGTTATCCACTATAAACCTCCTAATTGAGAGCTAAAAAGCTTTTGTGAAAACATCTTTTACTCTTAAAAGATAAATTTGGGTTCTGATATTTAATGTAGAATAAGTATAAAACAGGCTTTTGCACAGCATACAGCTTCCTTAAAAACACCTTTTAGCTGCTTCTCATGAAATCAATTCCTGTACAAATGTAACTGTAGAATGGCTGTGCAGTATGTATCTCTCCAGGTAAAAGGAAACCCCAAGTTTTCCTTAAATATTTTTTAAGTGTCTATAAACTTGTAGTTTTAGTATGATTGCATACTTCAAATAGTGAAATTCTCACGGGCAAGGGGATTCTGAGGGGTGATCACTTGGTCATTTGTCATTAATGAATAGTACTGCCTATAAACAGAGAAGTGAAGAATGGGCTCTGACATGCAACTGTTTTCATATGTCATTTACATCCACAAGGATTTCATCTTCAGGATATTTGTGGCACAACAGATTTCTTTGCTCCTCAGCTGCCTGCAGGAGCTGATAAACGTGTAAGCCTTCAGTAACATTTTAGAGGTGATTGTGTCACCTATGAATATTTTTTTGAAATTTCACTTTCAGATGTTTACTATGTAAACAATATTATATTTGTTGACTGTGGACAACATCAATGTGAAATTTTTTTATGTTTCCCACCCAGTAAGTCTACCACATCATAAAACCTTTATTGCCTAAATATAAGTGCATCAATAATTGAATGCCAGAAAAGGAAAAGGGGACTATAGTTTCAGCCATTAATACCAAAGTTGAGCATGTTGTGTAAAGAAGCATCAATTATATATGTCTCTCTTATAAGTGCCTTGTGACCATCACAGTTCTGAAATTGGGATGTGACAACTTTTATCAATACTGGCATTAAATAACTGAGCATAAAATCGGTTCACTAGTAAATGAAACTGTGAAACCTGTAATATGTTAGGTTCTAGCTGTTTTTCCCTTTGAAATATACCTTGCCTGGTTGTGTTTGCTGTAACATATGATGCCCTCTTCCCCAAATTAATTTTTCAGAGGGATTTAATAATTTAACTCCTTTCCTCCAGTTATATGCATTTTGATATTTTGTGGTTAAAAATTTCATCTTTGTTGCAATAAAAGCCCTTTTTCATTAAATTTGGTGCAAACCATTGAGCTTCAATTCCTAAAGTGTTCTTCAGAATTGTAAACCATACAAGTTTCAAGTGTCTTCTTGCCTGAAGACAGTGTATTAAAAGGTTTGAGGGTTCTTCCCTGCCCTGTCCCCTCCTCACTTGAAGAGTATAATCTTGCATTTCATCTTGTGCACTTCAGTGTGAGAAAAGATAAATGGACACCTGGCAACCATTACTGGTATCATACATTTTAAACATTTTGTTTCTTCTGTTATGACATGCAGTTTGCCCAAGTTTTCAGAATTTTTCCAGAAGGATTATTGCCTCAATCTCTTAGAGAAATTGATATGAACTGCCTTTAGTAGAATAATATGTATTTTTGTAGCAAAGTCACACTTGTTTGAAAATGCACCATCTAAGAAGAAACATGAGAAAACTTAGATTTATCTCGTCAGTGCTGGTAGAGAATAAAATTAACATGACCCTATTTGTGTTTATCTGTGTCCCCATGACATTGCTGAAATTAAATAATGACATTCAGATGTATAAAAGGAGAACATAGTGAGAAACAGGCAAATAGTAAAATGACAGTCCTGTGTTTTATCAAAACTCCATAGTGTAGCCAGATGCTGTAGTCTTTTTATTGTTTACTTTGCTCATTATTTTACTGCTCCCATCCTCTTCAATTTAAACACCTGATTTCTGTAGAAAAGAAATAACATGATTTTGGGTTATTAATGGTCTGTGGTTTGAGCTTTTCTGTGCCTTTATTATATCAAGGACCACAGTAGTCAGGAAAATGCATTCTTACCCATCCCTTTGTTTCATCATTGAGACCTTGATCTATCTTTCTCTTTGTTTATCACATGCACCTGTCCTCATTACAGCAGATTGGAGTCAGTGGTGCTGACTCTTTATCTGTACCAACTATCTTATATGTCAAGCTCACATCATAGCATTTGAGATCCCACTGTGTAAACTCATGGGGTGAAAGAAAAACCTGCGTTATCGTAGTTTAAGATTTCTATAAGCACCTATAGAGAGATTTTTTTGTACTTGAGTGTACAGGCATTCTGAAGTAACAGACAAAGAAAACACCTCAAATGTAACGAATTGCTTATTTACTAGTAAATGACACCTGAAGTTGAGCCATTTGAGGACAGAATAATCATCTGTGTAAAACTAAGGAAAAATAGCTGAAGTGTTCACCTTGGAAGTGTTAATTCCATTTTGACTTTTTTTTTTTTTTTCAATTCCTTGTGAGGATTTATTATCAGTCAGTCACTCTTGGTGCCAGACTCTGATAAGCTCTTGTCCACACTGTAGTGAATTCAGATGATCAGTGGAATAAATTATAGTTTGATTTTCATTCTCGGAGCAGCTCAATATTTTGTGGGAAGATTTACAGTGAAATGGTTATATAAGAAAATTTAGCAATCTCATGAATGCAAAGCTAAGTTCCACAGGATGATATTAAATATGTTTTGTAGGGTGAGCTTCTAGGGAAACCCTGCTTTTGGGGAAAGAGAGATCAGTTATTTTGTCTTCTGGTATAAAAATATTATTCTAATGATCAGGAATAGTGATAGAAAAGCTGTAACTGTGTTTCTTAAAATGCCTTTGGAGATCACCAGCAAATGGTCTCTAAAAAATTGTCCACATCTCTTTTCCTATTAGTTTGTTTCAGAGTCTCTTTGTACATTGACTCCACTCTAACAACTAAAGGTATCAGCAAAATTTTCTTAGGTCCTCTGTGGTGAAGCAAGGACTAAGATTGAGTATACTTGTTACATAAAAAATTACAGATAAAAACCAATTTTCAAATACAAATGAGCATGTGGAGTCATGTCTCTGCGCCTTGTCAAGGATCTCTTTAGTACCTATTAAATCATCTATCTCTTTCAACTGTGTTGTAATTATAAATATGTTCACAATGAATCCTCACTTCTGCAATTATAAATACGTTCACAATGAATTCTCACTTCTGCACATGTAAATCATGCCACGTATCATTCATTATCTGATAGAGTTGAGTTAGGCATGCATGGCTTTTGGGACGCTAAAATATCAGGCCAGGCAGACAGTTGTATCTCTCAGCAATAACTGCTATGTGTTACAGACTAACAGGGAGGCAATAAATGAAAAATTCAAAATTTCTCTGAAACCTGGAGCAATAACTAAGTTGAGTTATGATTTGCTTGAAGTAAAATGCAGATGAGTGTAAAAGGAAAAAAGAAATCTCAGTAGAGAGGAAAAACATCCAATTAATTGTGGGCAAAATGTATTTATGACTGACTGGTATGTTTACTCCTTCTTTAGATGCCTAACTTTTATACTACTTCTCTCCATTACTCTTCCATTACTCCTTTGAAGAAGATGGAGCTTTAAAGGCTGGATTCAGTACGTTTTAACACTAAAGAAGTAGTAGATGACGAGATTTATTTGCGATATAAGCTCCTTGTGGAGAGAAGCATTTTGGGAAGGGGAAAACCTCCTTGTGCCCCCATAACCAAGGCACTTCAGTGCAGTTGGTCCCTAAAGGTCAGAACACACCTGCTTCCTACCTGCTCATTAACAATACAGACTGTTTTACCTTAGTCCTCTTTTTAAAATAGAAATGAATTTACTGCTCAATAGGAAAGCTGTGGGGACAACTTTTTTGGTGCAGTACTTTTTGTCGTTATGGGCTGCAACAAGCCTCTGATACCCTTCTGTGAGATTACTTTTCTTCCTTAGCATTCCAAAAATATACATGTGTAGCAGCTGAATTAATGTTCCTTTAATGAGAAGGGAAAGCTAACTGACTGGAGTTTCTAGAAAAATACTTTTCATTTCATTCAACTCTTGCTTTATATGCCCAAACTGTGTTTTAATTAACTATGACAGAGAGATTTAGCTGGTAAAATTTATTCAGGTGAACCACAGCATACAATGAAAATGGCAGGACTGAGTGTAACACCATGCTTTTTTACTTTTCACCTCCCCTAGATTTCCCCAAACTATTGTGTTCTTCTGTGAAACCAATACTAGGAAGAAAAAAATCAAGACGGAAGAAGCGAGCTTTTCCATGATGAGAAAAATATTGTTGATTCTGCTGGCAGAGTAATTCACCAGCTCATTTCCATCAGCTTTTATTTCATGGCAATTGTAAAATAAACCTCTCGTAGCACATGCTGTTAATCTCTAGTCCCTGGGGTGTAACTGCTGTTACACAGTATGGGTCATGTGCTAGCTAAAGTGTGCATTAAAAAGGTAGAAATTAATAGCAGTGGATCTGATTCCAAGCTAAATGGTATTCAATGGGCAAGGTAATTCCCTTAATGGCTGCCACCAATAGATTGTTGTGCATGTTTCTTTTTTTATTCCTGAACTCATCCATTAACAGAGGAAAAAGTAAAAAATCCAGTATCACAGCACAGTCAAAAGAAAATTCATTCAGGACAAAGCCTGAGTGCTTACTGTGTTGTTTATCTGTCCTCAGTTTCCTTCTTCCCCAGCTCATCTTGTGCAACTGCAAAAGTTTACCACTTGTGTTAATATGTCAGAATTATATTTCCTATGGCATTAGTTACACCACTTGATTTACCAGTCTCAAAAAGTATGGCATTAGATTACATGCCTATTTGGTGGCTCTCTAATAAAGTATTTTGCAAGGAAGGATACCAAGGTTTTTTTCTTCCTATAAAACTGTCCACCTATACAATAAGCATTGAACCTCTTTTAAAACATACAGGTTACAGAAACTTTTATACTACTGAATTCTTATTCCATTTTTTTACAATAATGCTCCAATTTTAAGGAGCAATGAAACCCTCGACAAGAGAAAAATTGCAAAGTAGGAAATAGAGACAAAAAATATGTCCATAAAGCTGCTTTTCTCATTGCACATGTATAAATAAATTAAAACTCAAATCTGGGTTTGGAGCACATTGAGAGTCTCAGTAGCACTTTGCATATCTTTGAGAATATTGTGGTCTCAGGCATTTGTGTTTTGTTATGAGAATATATTCAAACTTCCTTTCCCAAAGCATGAAACATCCAATCTAGTTCTTAGTGAAGCGAGTAGAAAAACAGGCATTGATTTCCATGTGGGAGAGGGAAGATTGGTCCCCAAATGAATTTACCAGTTAATGCTAGTTTTATGTATTGTAATACAGGATAAAATGTTCTGCATAAAATAAGTCTCTCCTTCTTCCCTACTGCACACCTCATGGTACTGCTGAGTTGGCATGTAAGGAAGGAGTGATAAAGAGGAATAATCAGCTACTAGCCTACATTTACACTGACAAAAGCAGACTATTTCCCTCCTGAGGCAAAGGAGGTAGCAAGGAAAAATGTGTAGCTCTTAACTAGGCTGTTTCAGCAGTTGCTCTGTCTCTCTGCAAGGAAGATTAAGTCATCATGAGCCTTTACCTTCTATAAGGAGTGATTGTTAAAGAACAATAGAGAACTTCAGATGGAAAACACCCAAAAACTAACTACTAAATCCTAAATTTATAATCTCTCTCTTTTTTTTTTTTTTGGCCTGGTCTGTAATAGAATTTCGTTGCCATGCCTTCCTACAGATTATTAGTTTATACATGGTGGGTCCTTGATTAATAGATACATTATGTGTAGTAATGTACATTTGGGTTTTGTTTTGTAGTTTCTCATTCTGCATCAAAAAATAAGGTACCTAGAAGGAAATAATTCTGACGTACTAGGTACTCTTTAATATTAGAAATACATTGTCCTCTCCCTTTTCTCTAGTGAATTATTATTGTTACAGAGCTGCCTCTAAAAAAATTAAAACAATGGATATTTATCATCTTAAATCTTATCACTGTAACAGTGTTCTTCTCGTTACTTCTTAAATCCTATAGGAAAAGTATCTAAATATTATTATTACATTCATCTACTGCTATTAAACACTTGTGTGAAGAATAAATAGGTTGAGAGAAAAGGGATACTTTATATTTAATAGAAAATGTATTAGTTAAAAATTTTTGAAGTGTTGAATGTTTTCAGCAAGTTGAAGAAGGTCTGTTAATTTATTGTGCATATGTTTGACATCTTGCTGTCATTTTTCAGTTGACCTGCTTTACTTAAACAGTACTCACTCAATTCAACAGCTATATTTTATAAATACAAAGATGTTTGATTTCTCATAAGAAAACACTTTTGCCCTCTACATCTATTTTGAGTAGGTCTTTTTCTTTAATATGCAGTCTCTGTTTCTGTGTGACTGGAGAAATGTCAATGTTTCTTGGCCTGAGAGAAGTTTTCTAAAACTATTTGTCCTTTTAAGGCAATTGTGCAACTAAGAATTCAAACAGCTGTTTTTGCAGGATGGTGTCAGACCAAGGTTAGAAACTTGGGTTTGGATATTACATAAATAAGTCTTTAAAAACCGTGATTATCATGAGTTTGCAGGTCAAACTGTAGTACCTCTCTCCATTGTACTGTCTTTTCAAGTCAGTGTACAAATAAAGAACTAAAGTATGTGGGGAACTTGCTGGATGAGCTGTGTAAGTGAAATATATCTGCTTTCCCACCACTGCTCTTTCTCTTGGCTTAAATGCTGAGTTGTACGAGCAGCTGTAACCTCTTGCTAGCTGGTTTGAATTTATTGGGAGTTCCAGGTGTTTGGCTTTTCATAGGAGTTTGATTTTTTTAAAAAAATACTTTTTTAGTGAAGTTGAGTATGGGGAGGGCAGAAGTAAGCAAGGGTGCTAAAATATCACTTGGAGAGGTTTACTATTGAAATCAAATACTCGAAATTTATTTCTTCAGAACTATAGATACGCTTTACCTAAAGAGTCTTTTGTTCCATGGGCTCAGTATAAAGTTACTCACACCATGAGTCTGAGGTGTCAACTGGCACCAATCCACAGACAAAACATTCACCAGAGGGAAGAGTTCAAATTTCTGCCTTCCTCCCCTGGTATGATGCTTTCCAATATATCTCTTTTCTTTAAGACAGAGTGGTTTCAAGATTAAAACTGTGGTGGCAGAGATTAAAAGATACTTTCTGTCTTAAATGTATCCTGTATTTCTAGCAACACCATACTTGAAATATTTAAACATCTCATTTCAGTACTATTTGTTTAAAGAAACTCAGCTGCCAGACCAGCAGGTGTGAGCCCACAGTCCATGGTGACGGAGAATACAGAAAGTGGAGAAAAACATCACTATTATGTGTTTGACATCCAGAAATTCGTAGTGTCCTCCAGTGCATGTTCTGTTACTCATTGGTTATTACATTTAGCTCAATATACAGTTTTGAATAAGAAATTATTTCTCCAGAGGTAGTTTTTTAAAAGAACAACAAAGTGTGAATACCATATGAATTCCATATTTGACAATTAAAATCCTCTGTGTTATAATTTCCAATTACAATACTTTGAAGTGAATACTTTATTTTGCGCAAGGTCTACTCAAACGTTTGACAGACTAGTAGTGGCTATTTATGTCAAGTATATTTCAGTGTAAATATTCTCATATGCTTTGTATTTATGTTTGTTTTTATTTTACTTTTTTTTGAAAAGAAAACCCTCCATTTATGTCTTTAATACCTTGATTGATTTTTCTAATTTCTTATGATATGTATGTTTCAAAATACAGTAATAACATTTCTGTGTCTTTTTATATCCTTGGCAAATACGTGGTTTCTGCATGGAAAATGGAAAAATACTTTTAGGACGTTTCTAGCATGACTTAGAAGAAAACTGGAAATCGTACCATAAACGATCTGCTCAATGATATGAATAACACAATGGAGATGTAGTAAAGAATGGAAATGTAAAATGCTGATGGAGAGTAACGAATGAGACAAATAATTTAAACTTTTTTTCTTGCAAGTATTCTTGGATGTTCCTAAATCCTTCCCACCATTAATATACATTAGGCTTCATCCACTTTGTTTATTTGGCATGTAATTTCTTCTCTAATAAAAAAAAAGCCATTTATGGTTAGCAAGTAAGGAGTGATAAATAATAATGTTAGTAAAGATTGATTTGGAATCTGCTTTGGACTCTTACTCTGTTTATGCACACAAACGTCATTTTCAAACACCATCCTTGCTACACTAAGGTAACTGTGTATCCTTTTCTAGAAGAAGGAAGTGCTGCTCAAAAGCAAACCAAACCAAACCATAACAGAAAAAAACCCCCAAACCCACTCATTTTCTCACTTGTGCACATCATTTTCCCATTGAGCCAGTGTTAACTTTTTAGCACTGATATCAGTCCATTGTAAAATGAGCCCTACTGATTACGAGGTTCATACTCTAGAAGAATTGTTTCTGCTAAATCCTATTATACTCAATAATAATAATAATAGTAATGAAAAAGCTCAGGTATAAATAAATAATGCATATTGTACAAGCTTCAGAGGCAGCATCACTCTGAGTTGATGTGTCAGTTGAACACATCTGACACAAATTTTAGTGTTGCTAGAGAATGTGACTTAGGTTATTAATCCTTTATCTTTTTCTGCCAACTCCCTTAACAAAAAACTCCTGTTTCCAAGTGTGTTTGAAATTGCTAGCATCACATGCTAACACAAGTGGTGCCTAAGAACATCAGACGGTAAATCCAAGCATATTAATTACATCATTAAAATAACATTTGGTATACCACTGAGATACATTACAATAACAATAACCTTCATGTGTAATAAGATGCACAGCCAGCACATAATGTGAGAGCTATGTACAACAGAGATTCTATTCTATCCTGGCATGAGTTAATTGAATTGACTTGGAAATAAGAAAGAACATACTGCTTTAAAACTAAAATTGCCCTGCTTTTTATATATGTCTCCATGTATATAAAGGGGTGTATGCATTTGTGTCTGAAAATTGTCACTCTCTGAAAGCCAGATAAACTATTTCAGAGAAGACAGAGTTGCTTGGTTGCATCTGTTGAAAACAGTCTGTGCTGTGTATGAGAGCTCATGTCAGTACAGTAATTACCATAGCTGAGATAAAGGCTGTGCTAAATGTCATTTTCAGCTGACAAACACATGAAACCAAGCACCACTAAATGATTCAGTTGTTCTGAGAGTGCTTAGCTCTGTGTCTGGGATAAAATAATTTGTCCTGACTGCAAAATAAATAAACAAATGCAAAACAGGAACAGAAAGAAACAGCTTAGAGCAGAGGGTGGAAAAAAGTCAGTTAATGTACCTAATCAAGCAGAGAGAGAAGTTTGAGAAAAACCTAGTAGCAATTCCCAACAATTATACTAAACACTTTTTCTTCTGCTAGAAATTGTTTAAAGGTCATCAGAATACAAATTTCCATCCTCTTAGCAAGTAGCCAGAAGAATGTTTCTCCTTAAATTGATAGCATCTAAATATGTTAAAAGTAGCATTTTTTAACAGATTGCCCAAAGATGAGGCATGCACATATTACAAAGGGTGGAGTGTTGAGAAGTTATACATCATTGTTAAAATATTCCTAGCTGGAGAAAAGGAAAAAAAAGTAGTTTTCCAAAGCCCTTTGCATTAAAAATAATCAGTTTTTTAAAATGTAAGAAAAATTAAGGGAGGACAGAGGAGATATCAGGTGGCTTTGCTCACAACAAGGAACTGTTTAACTGCAAGCAACATTTTTTCTCACTGGAGCAATGCTGGACAATTCCCATTGAGCTAGAAAAAGGTTTATTGGCTTCAAAAGGTCACTGATGCCAGGTGACATTTACTAAATATTTTATGTTGCAGGAGAGGAATGTGGTGTAGCTACCTCTGAAATACAGTCACAAGCTGAGAAGTTACTCTAGCTCATGACACAGTGTGATAAAGCTCAGAGAACTGAGCCTGGCTTCCAAAACCAGAGTAAAGGGACTAATACAATGTCATGTTAAAGGTAAAATGTCCTTCCTCCCCACTGTTTGTGCTCTATTCTTCATCTGGATGTGACCCACCGTGATTAAAGGTGGGAAAGGTGATGCATATATCATCTGTAGGATTTCCTGCATTGTACTTTCAGACCCCTGGCAGAAGCCTAAACTCAGCGTCCATCGTATTTGATTTAATGTCTTTGAAATCCAGGCTTTAATTATTTTCTTTTTCAGCTTTATTGTAAGAAGGAGAAAAAGTCCTGCTTTTCATTCACCTTTCTCTATAATAGGCAGGACAGGAGGTGTTCTTCCTCTCTGAAGACTTTATAGTCTATTTCTTTCTAACACCTGGCCATTTGCAGCCCCTGAGTGCTGACTGTCGTGTGAAAATAATTCCATGCTGTTACACCAGGAAGGATACTAGAGCTGAATGTGCCTTTAGTAGCAGGAGAACTTCATCAAGGAGGGAATGCAGGGAAAAAGACATGCAATAAAGGCAAGAACAAGAAATATGAGCATCTAAGGGAGAAGCTAGTCAAAACCTCTTTTTAAATGTATCTCTTTGTCCTTCTAAACATTTTATCTGTTCATGAATGAAAAATGAATGAATTGAAACTTGTGTCACTCACCTTTCCTATCAGCGATATATATATATATACACAAATAATTTATAGTAAATATATGGCATGGTGACTAACTGAATTAAAAATTTACCTCAAATTTTACCTGTGTGCAAATCAAACCTGGAATGGAGCAGATCAAGAACACAAAACGTAAAACACACAAGAGATTACAGGATTATACTTTAAAGCAGTTTGTTTTAAAGCAGTTTGCGGTAACAAATATTTGTTTGCAGATGACATACATTATTATTTTTTAGACCATGTTGCTTTTGTCAAGCATATCAGATATGAATAATCGTAAAATAATAAATTTGCTAAGTTTTCCTTGCATTGTAGAAAATCTCTCATTGCTCAAGTAAACTAATCCCTCTAGTCATCTTTATATCCTCTCCACGGACTTGCTCCAACAGGTGGATGCCCCTCCTGCTCCAGAAGGGTCTCATGCGAGTGGAGTTCTTCTCCTGATACTCTCTGGACGGTTTTCCATAGGCATGAAAGCAGAATTTCAGATAATGCTGGTAGACAGGATGATGATGATGCAGCTCAGTTCCTGTCATGAGAAACAGAGGCTTGTAAGTGTGCCATTGTCTTAGGACAGCTTTACAGGTCATTGGGGGCACTGTTGGCAAGCTTTCTCTGAAATTTGAAAAGGAGCACAAGCATCTGCCCTGCCAGTAGCATCAGGAGGGGGAGAAAAAAGAGGACAATATGGATTGACATTTCCTTGGATCACATTTGTACTCTGAAAAGCCATTTCAGGGCTTCTGCAGTACCTGCTGACTAATGAGAAAAGATTGAACTAGAGGGTTTTGCTGACCAGTACTGGCTGCAAAATACGGTGATGGCAAGTGACACTTTTCTGGGATGTGTGCAGAGCTTGGCTCCTGTGACAGCCTTTTGACAGCAGAGGTGTTTTTTTGCTCATATTGTTTACCCAGATGATTAATTGGAGGTAGGCTCTGGTATTAAAATAATGTTTCATGGCCTAGAGGTGATGAGGGTTAGCCATAGATTTGCATGTGGAATGACACTTATGGAAATATTTTCAGTCGATCTGCAGTGAGCCTTACATTGAATGGGTAGAAAGAAATATTTCAGCGCAATGTTCCTGTGTTGACAGGTTTTCAAGACACAAGAAGATGGAAAGATGTGTTATACCTGGGGAAACTGAGCATTTTAAATCTATTTAAATATTGGACAGCTAAGGAGAGACTAACTTTCATTAGCAAGGAACATGAATTCCAGCAGGACTGAAATTTTTCTTTTTATGTGGGTCCTTGGTTATCACATCTAGCTATATTTGGGCTTAGAATGATGATTTTGCTTTATAATAAAGTTAGGGAATCTTTTATTTTACAAATACATGGTGTTTTGCCTAATACCTAAAGTATTCTGTTTGAGATGATAAATGTACAAGCATTTTCTAATTATGTGAAAGTAGCTGGTAAAACAACACATGCAAGAAATGTGTTCTGCTGACATGTGGCCAGGTTAATTTTGTATTTTTATTTCAAGATTAAAAACTTCTGTGCTAAAACTAAAATCAAGTTAATTTCTGAAGATTGTATGTGGTCTTATGTACAGGCATTCAGAAATACAGAAATATTTTGTGACATTGCCTAAAATATAAGTGGAATTTAATAATTTATTAGCGCTCATATAATTCTCCTGCAATATTTCATACAACATCCGAAAAACTCATGAAATCATATTGTCCCTTATAAAATATTTATGAAATTGCAGTATTTTTGGGAACTGTCCTTCCTCATTGAAGAGGCATAGTTTTTCATAAAGTTACACTTTAATAATGTTTTAGATAATTTAATAATATTTAAAAAAAAAAAAGTTTTACTTTTTAAAATAGAAGGGGAAATTATGTCAAGTTCTGTGATATTTGAATTAGCAACAAGAAAAGGGCAGAAACAAAGTTCAATACATTGAAGTAGTACTGTGAGGCTAATCACCAAAAACTCATGACTGCCCAACTCTATTTTAACTGTGCAATGTGCAACTTTTTTTGACTATCAATTTACAACTGTGTATAAATTCAGTCTCTCAGACTTGCTTATTTCCTGACTGTAAACTATGAAGTAGTTTTTTGTGCTCAAGCTCTTTGAAGATAAGAACAACTCTGCTCCAGAACATTTTCAAGAAAAAAAAATCTGTCCATTTATGAACTTTGCATTTCCTGACTCTTTACTCTTTTTAATTTGGA
Source organism: Vireo altiloquus (assembly GCA_013396875.1). NCBI lineage: Eukaryota > Metazoa > Chordata > Aves > Passeriformes > Vireonidae > Vireo > Vireo altiloquus. The sequence goes on along the minus strand of VZRF01005648.1, from coordinate 1,159,993 downwards.
GCGAAGCACTGTCCTTCCTCTGGTCAGTCCAGGAAATCTCCTTTTTTTTTTTTTTTTTCTTTTGTGAAGACTGATCAGAGTTTTAAGGACATCTTCTTTTCTTCTTCTGTTTTTTTTTCTTATTTCTCCCCTTCTGTTGCATTTTCCAGGCACCGAGAGATAGATAAAGCTCCAATCCTTAAAAGCTAGTCAGCCCAGTCACATTGAATCTGGGAGGTGAGGAGAGGAGCAGGCAATTACTGGGTTTTGTTCAGTTGCCATGGTACCAAATGGAAAACATATTCCGTTTCAGTTTCAAGATCCTGTCATTTGAGACTGTTCCCAGTGTTGGCAAGTGATAGCCTATGCCTTGGAGACCCTTCTCTTTTATTTTCTGTAGTTCTGGGAGGATTTGCTTGTTATCAGTGTACAGTGGTATGTGATTGCCTTGCAAGTCTGAGGATCGGGATGTTGTACTTGGCTTTGAGAGAACATAGGGAGTCACTAGAGTGTGGAGGGAGAGGGATAAAGAGACCAGGGAGAGCTACTCCTGGAGAACAGGAGCAGGTTAGCAGTAGTACCAGCACTACTGGTGCTTGTTACACTGGAGGATGTATCACTCCTTTACTTGTATGGAAAAAAACGTGTCCATTTGTGAAACCAGAGGCTGGCTTGGGGAGCCTGGAAGAACATTAATGACATTATTTCTGATGAGACAATAACCGGAACAGTCCCCTGTGAGATGTGGCAGAACTGAAGGAAAATAGCTCCCTGTGCAGGAATGAAACATGGTGGTCTGGCCTTCAAATATTACATCTCCAATAGAACATTTTTTGATTGTAAAGTTTGCTTTATATCCTTTGTAAATGTGTAAAAAGCTCACTGTGAATATTTTACAAACATTATTTGGAATTTTCAGTAACATTCTGAGTTTATCATCTCACTAGTGGCATATTATCCCTATGCAGCTCCACGTGATATACGTGTTTATCCCGGGAAAATATTTCCTCAGAAGAATTGTTTTCTTTTCTGCAGTACTTCTGTCCATAAGCTACATCAATAAAATAATAAAAGTAATAAAACCTCTTCCAGTATTTTAAGACATAGCTTAACTCTCCCTTGTCCCAAAGCACAGCTAAACAAATATAAACGTGGTGCTTTAAAATTTTGGCTTTTTACAGTAATATTGCTCAGACATTGAGATACACTAATAAAGGTACTGTACATCTTACACAGTCGATAAACATATAAAAATAACAGGTCTTGTTGCTTGACATTGCTCTGGCAAAAAGTAGTATGGGATAAACAACATAAATATTTTGAGTGTGTGTCATGGCGTTTTTTCTAATTTCACTTGTAGATTTAGACTCGTAGTGATCCAAAGACAGTGAGAGTAAGTGGTAGACTGGCAGGCCATGGAATTCATACCCATTTTCAAAGAAACCATGTACTTTATAATTTTTCCTCCTACTTTTTTGTTCTCAGTTATAATGAGGGTGTGAAATAAAGAATTAGGGAAAGATAAATTATTGGCATCAAAATAAATTCCTCATATTGATACCTGAACACTAATTATTAAAAAAAATTTAGTCACAATGGAAATAGTTTAGCCTGTGGTTTTTCTTCAGGGTTTTCTTATGAGGCATGCCTTACAAACATGTGGGCCATTCACAACTTTATAATTGGAAGAGAACTGATTTACACAACAGACCTTTTCACATGAGTCATTGTCACAGTTTGCTCCTGGTTCTCTGAACTGTGGCAAGCATCAGAGACCTGAAACAATATTCTCTCGTCATGCTTTGAGTCTGCATAGCCAAGAAATGGCACAGCTAAGAAATATCCTATTTTACTTTCCTTCAAAGATCATTTCAGTGTCTTCCTGGTTATTCAGTCCATCCAGGTGTGATCTATTTTTACCCTTTATTTAGAGTTTGGTTCACCGCGTGGTGTATTCTGATTGTTCATCATGGAGGCTTCTTGTACATTCACTTGGTGGAGAGCAAATATTTGCGCAATAAAAGCTGTTAAGTCAGTTTGTGACTGCAGAGTAGCAGTATGGGTGCAACAAGGCTGGCAGGATATGGAATTATGCAGATGCACAGTCAATGGGTGCAGTGTGAAGCAGAAGTCCTTCTGCATAAACTTTTCTCCTCAGAATTTGATGCACACTACACTTCGTTGATTATCAAAGGATGTATGTCACAGAATGGTCAAACCAAAATATTTAGCCTATGACTAGGCTGTTGTGGTTCACTTCGGAGTACATATAAATAAGCTTTGAGAGCTATTGAAAGAGGACAAATCTTAAGTGAAAAAAATTTGATAGGCTTCTGTTTGCATTGGTCAGTCTTTGAAACTGAGCCTTTATCCCTTACACCCAGAGCTGTGGAGCTGAGTGCAGAGAACAGGCACATTGAACAGTTATGTTTCCGGATTGCCTGTCAGCAGGCACCTAAACCAAGACATCATGCATAACAGTTTAAAAATGCAGCAAGCTCAGCTGTTGACTGTTATCAGACAATGCTTTAGGAATGATTACAAAATAAGTTGTTTGCCAAATTACTGAAACTGTTTGGAATTTCATGCCAGATTTCTGATCTCCCTTCCATTGTGGATGTTTGATGACAGTTAAAGGATTTAATTTTGGGAGAATGAGCAGGGAAAAAAAGCTGATATGAAGGCCAAGGCACAAACAGACAAAGATGATACAGTTGCAGGGTTAGTGGTTGGTAATACTCAGCAGATTTTTTCTCCAACTCCAGAGATTTCCTTGTAAAACTCCTTTTCACAAGGATCTTTTACCTGCCGCATGTTTTCTGACATCTTTGTAGCATACAGGATTAGTGGTAACTGCTGATATTTCATATTTGTTTTACCAATAGAAGTCCATTAATTCTCAATTCATCTCTTTTCCAAAAGTATTTAGCAATTAATTAAATAGCAAATTTCTTTTCTTAAAACAAAATGAAATAAAATACTGCAGTGAATGCAACCAAAACGCTACTGTCAAAAATGCAAGAAAAAGGCAGAAATTAAAATAAACCTAGCAAATGCTTGGTGGTATGGACCTGTAAAACTGCTGTTTTAATGCCTAGGTTTCATACCCAGTATATCAAAGTCAGGAAAAGCTTTAAGTCATATCTATGAACTAGTCAACAGAGCTAGATCTTTCTTCCTCAGTAAAAAAGCTGCTGGACAGGATAAAAGACTTTGAGTTCTCCCTGAAAAAGGGGTATTGATAAGTTGTGATAAAGTTTGTGTTGCTTAATATTAAAATATTCTGCCACGTTGTGGTTCTTATTCTTTCGCCGAAGTCATGCAAACTAAGTCATACAAAAGCTAAGTCGTGAGAACTTTGGCATGAATCTCTTGGTGTTTTTGTCACAAAAACCCAAAGTGTGCTGTAGGTAGCCAAAATCAAACCCTGCGGGTGAAACACCTCTAACTGAATGTCCTAATTAGTCTGTCAAAAATCAACACTGAGCTACCCCTGCTAATGTTAGTGTCCTGTGGTTTTGTTTTGTTGGTTTTTTGGTTTTTTTTTATTTCTGATGAAACCTGGTATTCTGGAGTTTTTCACTTTTTAAATATATTGTATTCCACTTTCCCCAAAAAAAATCACACAAGTGTAAACTCTTCCCATCTTTATCAGTTCTGAACATTATTTGTATGTGAAAACAGATGCACATCCTGTGGCTGTAGTGTAGCACAAAGATTGCTCAAGTATAACATGCTCAGAGACACAGATCCCATCCTTGCCAGGGGATTGGCAGAAATTCAATAAAGAGACAATTTAGGAAGAGTCCTGATGTCCTTGTGTTAGCAGGTAGTGGTTATAAATTGAAGGTGATATGCTTGGCCAACAAGAAAGAGAGCAGATAACTTCTTGGAGGAGAGCCCAGACAGAGCCTCCCCATCTGGTTTATACACAGGATAACAGCAGGGACAAAGTAGTAGGACTTAGTGGGCAATTTCATTACTATGTGAAAATATTATTGATATAAAAAGAATTTTAAATAAGCAGTTACACAAAAAAGAATGACAGAGGACTTTGATCACAAAGTATTTCCTTAAGAAATAAATAAATAAACTCTATTTTTTATGGTGCAAAAAGCAATCACAGGCTAGGTGTACTTAAAATAACAAAAAATGCTGATGATCTCTTTGAGGACAAAACAAAACAAGAAACATAAAATAGTTATTTCTTACTGCATTTTTCAAGTTTCAAACCAGGCAGTTATATTTTGATTTTGTCACTTCCAGTTTTTTCTCTTTTTTAAGTTTTTAAGCAAGTTTTGAATAGAAAAGGTAAAAAATACTAGAGTAGACATGATTTTCCCCTCTCTGTCCCACTTCCTGTTGGCTTTCAGGTCAAGGTTGGGTGCATTTGTGAGAAAGCACCATAGTTGGACTCAACTCAGTTGAGTTTATGCAGGAGAAATGTTTGAAATTTGGAGATGGCGATATCTGATAACCTATTACCACAATTCCATTGGTGCCCTAGCAAATTTTGTTGGCCTCTTTGTGTACACTTTTGTTGAGTGACAACAAACTGCTTTAGGTCACCCTGCCTTGGCAGGGGGGGTTGGGCTAGATGATTTCCAGAGGTCTCTTCCAGCCCTAACAATTCTGTGGTTTTATAATGCTTTTTACCAAAGGACAGTTGTCAGGACTTGCAATTCCTAGATCTTGATGTTTAAGTGCCAAATTATAATTTAATATACCTACTGTCAAAAAGCTGTAATTTAAAAAAGTGAGAAAATACATAGTTATGGATCTTAAGTATGCTCTCCCCAGCTGTCATAATTTCATAAACTCCTTCTTTCATGTGTTTTTAAAAAGAAAATAACAATTTTCATGATTGTAAGTGCCCTGACAAATGTTTAGGTTTGCTTCTGGAGCCTACATACTAGCAGGGCTGAGCAGTGAATAACTTGCCTGATCAGACCTGATCACAGCCTGATTATGGCTGAGCTGTCATAAGTCTTGATCTGATAGGATTTCTTGGAGTGCCCCTGTGCAGATGACACCATCAATAAGTCATAAATGTGTTACCAGAGACAATGGCTCTCCATTTCTGTAGTGTCTAGTGTTGACTTGTGCATTCCCAAAACCAGGAAAGATAAAACTCTGCCCCGGGCATTTTCAGGGAGTAGAATTCATCTCCTCATCTAGGTGTTAGGCCACAGGTATTAGGCCACAGACAAACTTCTCTTATCCCTCTTTAAGCCAACATTTTTCACAAGGCGCACTAAGAGCAATGTGAAGAGGGCAATCTCTCTGCTCCTGCAGAGCACTTGATTACTGTCCAGTTCTACATGGACAAACTGCTACCTTGGCACAGAGTAATACAAGATAATACAACAGCAGCTCACAAAGATAGTCCTAGCTTTGCAACACGGGCTCTGGGTCCCACACGGAACCCCTCCGACAGGCAAAAACTGAATAAAGAGCATCTGCACACCTCTAGCCCTGTGTAGGAGGAATGGTCTTCTAAAAGGGGAGCACTTCCTCTTCTCTTGCATCCTGGGAAAGTGAAACAGAAACTCCTGCTGAATTCTTTGAAAGTGAGATGGTGGCACTCACAGTCCTGGAGGGATTTTGGCAATTGAAGGCAAGGGATCTTACCTTCGCCCTCAAGAGGAGCACTTGCAGTGCAAGGGTTCAAGACTTGGTTCTTGGTCTCCCTCCACTGAATAAGCAGAAGGCAGCACCACTTTAGGAAGGGTCTGTTCTGGAACCAATTTTGAGGAAATAAGCTCTTTGATTGTTTTGCATAGTGCACTTTTTTTCCAAGCAACAAGATACCATTCAGAGGCAGGTATTAAAAAGTCCATTTTGGCAACACAGGGCTGGGCTCATTGTGAAGTTAACAGTGGTGAAAACAGTCTCAGAAGATGTATGATCTGCTCTAATATATCAAGAGGAGTGCTCTTTCTAGGCACATCATCTGCAACTGGAAAATAGTGATATTTTTCCTTCTATTTAATTTTTTCATGTTCTTCAGTTTAGAGAAAAAAAGATGAAGAAAAGATGGGAAAAATAAGAAGGCCTAGATGGAGCATAAAGCATTGCTGTTAAAACACCCGAACACTCTGCTTCTCTGTTTGGGAAGCAGGTAGAGTTGTCCCCCTGCAAAACAGTCAGCTCTGGGCCCTGCTGAAAGCAATCTTACGATCAGTTCCCCTCTGATGGGGGAATAGGTGCTCTCTGATATATGTAATGAGCAATAACAAACGTAATGGTAACTGGAAATTTTTGACAAACTGCTTCTGAGAAGAGATTAAATGAACAGAAAAAAACCTGAAGAAATTAAAAAAAAAAAAAAAAAAAGGAAAAATGATGACATGGTGGTCTCTACCTTCCATTAGCTTACAAAGACCTTTCCTGGTCATAAAGTTGGGGAAGAACACAGAATGTGTCCCCTGGTGCGAGCGCTGACTAGCAACACCTTACTAGAGAATTACATACACTCAAATATATTGTGCTAGTTAAATCACGTTACAAGGATGAGTAAACATTTTTTTTGACAAATCAGGAGACAAGTAACACAGAACTTAGATATCTTTCAAGAGTCAGAAAACAAATTTCTGAAACAGTTGAGTCCAGAGCTTGTTTCCTGCATTGCTGTGTATTTCACTTCTCATGTTTTATTTTATTTCTATACAATTTCTAAGGACCACTATAGGTTTAAGCAAAAGACCCTAAACAGAGCCTAAATTTGAATTAATTGATGAAATTTCTAGACTCCTGCAATATAGGAGTACTGTTTTACTTTTCTTATCTATGGCAAAATATAATGGCACACTGCCATTTTGCATCTTTCTAGAATAATGTCAAAAGGGCCCAGCCTTCTGCACCTGTCAGTCTGTAAGTCATATATATTTTTATCTATTTGATTTATTTTTACATTAGCTTTAAGATATACTGCAAGTGGTAGCTCGTTTGGATAAAGGTGGAAATCTCAGAACTGCTGCAGATTATCTGTTTCAGGTTGAAATTCAATGCCTTATGACTGTTTGCAATACAAGTAATATGAAAGTATCTTAGCAGACTATAGTTTTGACAGTATCTAGCACTTTCAGACTTCTGTGCTTTACTCACCTTAAATATTAGACGAAAATAAAGTTTTTTCACTATTTCTGAATATTTTTACTCAATTTATGAAGTAGTTTCTAGGCAATCTAGGACTTTCACCATATAGCTTTCTGTCACATTTTGAAGTAAGTTCTGTTGTATTCTTAGTCTCTGTAGGTAACATTGTCCTTCTATCTTCTGAGCATTTATGCATCTAATTTTTATATGACTGGGGAGTAGTAAAAGAACATTTTCAACTTAAAATGTGTAACTGTAAAAAATAAAAATCCATCTCTGTCAAGTGTGGTGCTAAGCACTGCGTGTCAAATGATGCAGATTTCCACTACAGTATGAGTTTAGAAAGTAGAGCTCTTGCTAGTCAGTTCAAAATAGAGAGAAATAGGTTATAATAGCCTGATATTGCAATAAAGTGGCTGGTATGGCAAAGGGCAGTGATTTACTATAATAAAGAAGAAGAGATCAGTTCTTATTCCATATAAATGGATTTTTTATTGAGATGACTTGTAAAAACAGGAGACCTATGTTTGTTTCTTGATTCAATTATCTGAATGGCACTAAGTACGTCCATATATATTCATTCATTCATTCATTCATTCATTGAGACACTTTCAACATATTCCAGGGGCGACAGGTCACATAGCAGTGAATGCCAAACCAAATTTCTATCTACATATTCAGTTCTACTCATCTTTGTGTACATCACAATGCTTGAGATCTTAACTGTGGACAAATATGTGCTTCTGATCAGCTGAGTGCATTTCTTTGGGCAGCCCCCAGGTACAGCAGGGAGTATTCTGCAACACCCCTGGCAACTCTGAAATAGAGATTGGTCCCACAGGAAAACAAAATACCTTCCTAGCACCTGAACTTCAGAGCTAATTGTTGATTGATTAAGAAATTCTCAAGTGTTTGGATGCAACAGTAGGTCTCAGTGCTGCCTGAAGGGTTTCAAAGAGTTGCTTTTTGATGGTGTGAAGATGACTGTAAAAGGAATTTTTAGGGACACTAGAAGTGTTTGCTAATGAGAATGCATTTCATACAACAATCCAAATAGAGAAACTTTATAACACGGCACATCATTGATTGTTACACATGTTTCTGTTTTACACATTTCCAGTGGTGATGAGGCTATTGTTTTATATGGTGAGTGCATTAGTCCTCATTGCACGCACACAAAACTACACTGCCCACAAAATTCAAGGCATGGTAAACCTTACCAGAATATACATGTTTAGTAAGGTACTGAAATAAGACTATTTTCAGATCACTCTCCTTCTGGATTTTTGTCGAAGCTTTTTGTTTCAACAAAATATTCCTGTATATCAGCAAAAAGATTCTCCTTGGTTGAAATTCTCATCGAAATATGAGTTTTAGAGCTGAGGTGAACAATGATTACAAGTGTATGTCGACCCAAGCAATGGAATAGGACCATGTTAGCCTAAAAAATACCTGTGACAAGTTTATGGCAGAGTTATTAGGTGTTCCAGCAATACTTATGGGTGCATTTGAGGCTTTTATATGTGACAGGGTTTATGCTAGACTTCAAAACGTCAAGGAGTAGCAGAAAAGTTGAAATGAATCAACAGTTCATGAAGCTCTTGCTGCCACACAAATGGTTTCTCTGTTATCTCATCCACTCCCCACCGAAAGACAGGCTTATCCTTTGTCATTGCTTGCAAAGGAAAACTTCACTTTTAAGGCTGTTTGGTACTCAACTGTTTGCATTGATTAGTGATGTCAGGGCTCTCTTCACTACCAAATTGCTTTTCGTAATTATATGAGTTCAATAAATATTTTCTCGTGTTAATTTGTTCCTTTATACTGATTATTCTGAAACTCGTGTCCTAGATTTTTATCTTTTGCAGAGGAGGAAGAATAAAGTATGTGTTTTAACCATGCATGAAAGAGTGTTGAAATTGGTAGAAGTTGATTTGGTGCTGTTCTGAAATCAAGCTAAGAAACAAACCTGGACTTGTATTTTGTCCTCATACTTCCTTGAGAAGATGATCCATTCTGAAAGCAGCAGAAGGAGAGGGGAGAGGACATTGTGACTATCTCATCTTTAATCTCTCATCCCAGTGTTCTTGGTTTGTTTCTCAATTACTTATAAAAGAGAAAATGATTCACCAGGTCTTTCACCAAAAATAGTGTTAAAGTCGCAATAATGTCTGAGCAACTGTGAGATATTCACACTGCTGTGTATCGGCTGACAACTGGTTTTATTTAACCAGGAAATAATAAGTTTTGCAGGAATTACAGAAAACTTAAAAATTCTCATACAAGCCTTTTTAATTTTTCTGCCAATCTTTAATTCTATGCTAATAGTTTAAAAACCTTGTTCCAGTTGCCATCAAATGGCTTGCTACGATTTCTCTGCTTTAATATTTTGTGAAACTACCTTTATAAGCAAAATAGGTTTTCATTTAGCCTGATCTTATTCAAAACTTGAAATAACAAGAAGTACTGAGCTAAAATCTCAATGTGGCTATTCTAGTATGACATATTTTTGTTTACAACAGATTTTTAGTGTGGTCATTGGTCAGAGAACATGCAACAGCTCAATATTTCATGCAATTAGGCCCTGTCTCAACATAATTAAATTACTCAGCATTGCAGGTCTTTAGAAAGAGTGTAGAAAAATATTTCTTACCCTGGAGAGGGCTCATCAGCTTAAGCAATTTTGGAAACTAGACAAAATTCTTTATCTACACAGTTTTCCTACTGTTTGCTCTGAAATTGCCTACTGTTTGCACTGAAATTAGATTGGAGAGGAGGGTGCTGCATTATCATCCCATTTCTGAGATTCATATATGTCACTGAACAGCTTTCAAGTAAAATGACAGAAGGCCATCACCTTAAGCTGTTTAATTAAATTGGGAAAATTAAAGGAAAAAATTGTGTGAATTTATGCTGGGAAGTGTATTATATGAATATTGTATTTTTAATAGTTTTTCTGCACAAAGCTCCTTGACAGATTTGTTGCTTCAGAGAACATTTGAGAAAATGAATACTTTGTCAACAAATTATTTCTTCACATTCTGTTGGGGAAGATTTTTCTAGTTTTTTCTAGATTTTTCTAATTTTTTCTAATTTAGTAAGTGTTACTTAAGATATTTATAAAATAAAACATTTTAATAAAAGAACAAAGCACCCTAAATTTATGGCATATTCAGTATTTATGGTACAAAAATAGGAGTAAGCCTGATTCCAGCAGGCCACGTCACTGGCTTTGCCAGACAGAGTGGCCTTAAGAATATATTTACAATATCTGACTCTAAGTAATCATGTAGCTGGAAGTAAATGCCAGAAAAATGGAATTTACCTGCATCTAATGTTACCACTATATAGCTTAACTTATTGTGATATACATCAAAGAGGTCAGTTTACCTACTTTTTTTTTATTTACTGCTACACTATTGGCTCTAACCTATGTGATTTATACCAACTGCTTAATCACATGGGAGCATACCTGCCATTGAAATCACTACATTTCCATGTGCTGGTTGCTGCCTTTTCTATGAAGTGCATTACTATCTGCAATTTACCTACTAGTCTGTTTTCACAATCCTGAAGAGATTCTAGTGGATTTGCTGCAAGTCTACTCCTTTTTTTTGTGGCAAAGTCTCCCTTTTGTGACTCTGGAATCTGTCCTAAATTCCCAAATACAAACACACTTAGTGTGAGGATTTGGGGATTTTTTTAATTCATGTTTTTTTAATTCATCTTTCCTGAAATTGTAACTCCTTGAAATCCTATGGGCAACATCTGAACCAGTCAAACAGATGAATGTAGGTCTTGGTTTATTTTGTAATTTATTCATTTACTGCATTAAATGGTAGAGTTATACTGTCACTTTCTCCTCAAATAGTAGTGATAAGGTTGTTGGAGTGCTACCCATGCATTAATGACTGAATTTGTTTGAAGCATTTACAATTGTTATTTATTCTTATAACTTATGAAAACTCACCTGTAAAACATGAAGAAACTAATTTTTTAATGATGTGTCTGCTACAGCAAAACATTTGATTGTAAAACTTTCAACCTTATGCAGAATTTGCAATCAATTTTTGGAGAAGCTATATACCATACCATTGTCCAAAAAGCAATTTCTTTTTCAGAGGGACCAGTCGCAATGGATGTAACAGGTTAAAGTGTTATTTACCAGTGGTTATGAGCATCTTCTTGAAGAGTAATGAAGCAGAAAGCTGAGCAGAAGATAGAAAATAAGTTTATTTCCTGTGACTGTGTCTGATAATACTGTCCTGATTTTTTAGATGAATGAGCTATGCTCAACACATAGCTATGCTCAACATATAGCTCAGTGGGTAATATCCATGACAGTCCAGAAAGCAAGAGATGTCACTAAAATAATTTGAGGAAAGTACAGAGTTCATAATGCTGTATGCCTGGGACACTGTGAATACACCAAGTCTCAGTGCAGCAGTATAAAATGTAATAGATTAGCTCATGGAGGAAAGAAGCTGTTCCTCTTTTTTAAAGGTAACATACTTTAAATCATATGAATTACACTAAATATGGCAGCTTATGTTCAAAAGGTTTTTTGGAGATTAGGCCCAGGCTTAGCAGAGATGCTCCAATGAAAAACACATCTGCAACTTCTTTCCTAGAAATAATGGACATTGGAACAAGACTGCAGAACTGCATGTAAGTGCTTTTGGCGAGATCCTTACCCAACTGCAAGGGAGTGGGAGTGGGGAAATTGCATAATCTCTTTCTTCTGAGGTGGTGCTGAAGCCATTGAACAGAAAACCATTAATACTGAGCAGTTGATATCTGTCTACCCTGACAAGGGGCTGAGCAGTATCTGTTTCTTCATCTGCTATTTTAACTTCTGAGTTTTTGCTCAATCTGGCAGACAATGGGGAATTCCAAAGGCAAAGGGTGAATACAGTAATAAATACAATGAAGTTAATTTGACATCTCTAGTAAGAAGTGATTATGATTACACTGTCCAAACTAAAAAAGGGATAATTACGCTTGCCTATACAATACCACAACAGGAGGGATATATCTCTCCTCAATATCCAAATCTGAGTGGAAATCATTGCACTTAGATTATCCTGGGTTAACATTGTTGACATAATCGTTTGGAAATAGATGAAGCTTTGCAGGAAACCTAATATGAGTGAGATGAAATCAATAAAATTCTCTCAAATAAACAAAGACTTCTAAGGAACTAAGCACTTTGAAGGAGGATTGATGATCATAGTACTTGCAACAATTACATCCTTTAAATCCAGCTGCTGATTTTAAACTGTATCATCAATTATTCTAAAGACTTTCAGTTTCTTTTGCAAAGATATGTAAAAGATGTTAAGAGGCTAACCCAAGAAAATACCAGATGATGATATTCAAGATAACCAGATGCAGCTGGCACAACAGAAGAAAGTTAATTCATCCAGAGGGAAGTGAGCCTATGAGAATCTCTTGAAATTCTGCAAGTCCAAGTGCAAGGTGATGCCCCTGGATTAGAGCAATCCCATGAGTAGAGACTGATAGAAGTCACAAAGAATAGCCCTGAAGATAAAGGCACAAAGGTTTTGGTGGACGGCAGTAGGTTATGACAGCCCAGAAAGCCAGCCATATCCTGGGCTGCATAAGAGCACCATGTCCAGGAGGCTGAGGGAGGAGATCTGCCCCTCTGCTCTGCTCTGGTGAGACTCACCCGGAATGTTACAACTTGCTCTGGGATCCCTAGCATAACAAGGATGTAAAGCTGTTAGAATGTTGTAAGATGTAGAACTGTTAGAGGGCCACCAAGATTTTCAGAGGGCTGGAAAACCTCTCATAGGAAGACAGGCTGAGACAGATGTGGTTGTTCAGCATGGAGAAGAAAAGGCTCCAGGGAAAGCTTACAGCAATTTCCAGTGTGAAAAGAGGCTTACAAAAAATGGGAAGATTACCTCTTACATATATAATAATAGTGATAGGGCAAGTGGGAAAGGTTTTAAACCAAAAGTGGAGAGACTTAGATTAGATATTAGGAAGTGGTTCTTCACAGTGAGAGTGGTGAGGCACTTGCAGAAGTTGTGGATGCCCTGTCCCTGGAACTCTTTGAGGCCAGGTTGGTGGGGCCTTGAGCAACCTGATCTAGTGGGTGGCATCCATGCCTGGGGTGAGGGGATTGGAACTAGATGATCTCCAAGGTCCTTTACAACCCAAACCATTCTGTGCTTTGATGTTCAGTTGATGTTCCTTGCTTTTAACACAGACCTACAGAACCAGCTTGAATGTGTTCTTTTGGAAGATTTTTAAAAGTACTGCTGATTTATTGGGTGAACCTTAATGAAGTGCAAAATGTCTTCTAGGGCTGAACTGTGCTGTTGACAGTATTCATAAACTTCAAGATTTATTTAGACTTTTCTGAGCTGTAACAAAATCAGGAGAGTGATCTGTGAGACTCTATACAAAGTACCAAGACTCTAACAACTTTTAGACATTTTCTTTCTTTACAGAGCATATCTGCTTATGAGTGCCAGTGAGTAAATGCTCAAGAAAAGAGTTATGCCTCATCAACACCTAGTCCCCAAATAAGTGTGATCTGGGAGCTAAAGAAGTCTGTACCACTCTTTTGGTCTGTTTTTAAAAGACAGCCTGAAACACGGAGCGAGTGTGATATGTTAGGATTATATCCCTCATACCCTGGGGAATAAAATGCGTCTGAGAGTTATTTCTCTCGTTTGATGGAAAGGAAATATTAATGACTAGGTCAGAGTCTCTGACAAATTGATTCCATTTAGCTGGCCTAACGCAGATAGCACCTTAGCAAAGTGTTACATTAATAATCTATCCTTTTAGCCTTCCTGTTTTCTTGTGGAGGCAGATGTCACAGTTTTCCTATTACTTTAAACAAATGTAATTAAGCAATGGTTCACCGATTCGACTTCATGAACCAGATTTTGATTTCTTTTTCCGTGCTGAATTTGCTGAGTTGCTATGCTTCTTTTTTCTCTTTATACAGGATCAGGATCCAGCTTTGTGTGTCTCAACCTTGATGAAACTGCTCAGTGATAAAAGCAGAGATTTGCTATTTGTTTCCAGATGGCTCTTCAGTAAAAACCTACCTAATAACTTGACAGTTTTGGTTATCTAGGCATCTACAGGTTTGACTTTGCAGGAAATACACGAAGACTTGTAACTGGAATGTATTAGAGAAGGCTATTCATGAATCCACCATACTATTGCAAATCATTCTACTGCCTCATCTATATTTTACTGCCTTTTTCTGGACCGCATATTTAAATAGTTGCCTAGGAAGGCACAGCTATTGTGGTAGACGGGAGTTCATTGAATACCATTCCAGCTGCAGGAACAGTGATATTAGGCAACACATCTGAACTGTATGGTAATCCCAGCAGTCATTCCTGTGCAAGCACCTTGACTCTGCCTGTCCCCTGAGAGCAAAGATGTTATCGTGTTTCACCAGCCTCAGGGAGACGTTTGTTCTGTATCCAGTTTACAGTACAAGCAAAACCCGAAAGGCTCAGAACTGGATCAGGATCCTTCTAGCAAATTTCTTCTTAACCAGAAAGCAACATTTTTATTGGTCTGTGGGGGCCACTGGAATTGGTGTAAGGGCCAGGGTGTCAGATGGAAGTATAAGAAAGTAATTCAAAATTTAATAGCAGCCATGACAGGCAAAAGAAAGTGCTACAGCTATGAAGAGAAACAGGATAAGGGGGCTGGAACACAGAAAAAAATGTTGCTGCAGCTGAGAGAAGTGACTGGTTGCTCTTGTGCTCTTGACTCTAGATCCAAAGGTTTTGCCTAGTCTGGTGATAGAAACAACTACAAAACTCAGTGTCAGTCCCTTCTGTCCCTCCTTTGCTAGTTGATTTAACCATGAAGGAATCTCCCTCTGAGGCATTATGTCATCAGTTCAGATACTGTCTTCTCCTCTGCTGGAATTAACAATTTAGGCATCCTGAAACTCTGTATGGGTTCACGTATAGAAAATGTATTTTTAAATTTAGGAGAAAGGGAAGAAATTATAATGCTATGGGGTATGGAAAGGAAAACACTTCAAAGCTATGAATTACCAGTATTTGAGGCAATAGCATGTAATCATGTAGTAGGTAATCATGAAGATTGTATCAAAATACATATGCACAAGGGAGTCAATTAAGTTTGCTTATGCAACTTTGCATGATGTTTTTTTTTTTCTGAGTGGAGCACTGGGTTTTGAAACCTGAAGGATCCTTAAATGCAGGCAATCATAACCAATATTACAGTAATGCCTTATCTTGGCATCCTGCTAAGATATTAATTACTAGTGATATGTTGTACCAATGATTTCTGCAGATGGAGTTTTGATAAAGGATTGCTTCCTTTCATCAATTTAAAATTTTCTGCCTTTCACTGTCTTCTTATACTGCTTTATTCATATGAATAATGCCATGCAGGAGCTGCTTGATGTATGTTTTTCTGTTAAAAATATGCTTTTATGTACATCTATCTTACTTTGAATCTATACAGCTCAAACTTTCTCAGTTTCTCATGTTGTTTTATGAGCTGACATCCCTAGCAGGTAAATAGAGCTTTTTTTTACAGTCTCTCTGCCTTTCCAGAAAACTTAAAATTATGTTCAACATTGAAAATTGATGAACTGGTCAGGATGTCACAGAAAAAACAAAAATCATGATAGATGTAGGAAAGAGACAGAAGGAAGAATAGACAGGGCAATTTTCTCTGTTTCTGAAAAAGGTAGGGGAAA
This sequence comes from Vireo altiloquus, assembly GCA_013396875.1. Classification (NCBI taxonomy): domain Eukaryota; kingdom Metazoa; phylum Chordata; class Aves; order Passeriformes; family Vireonidae; genus Vireo; species Vireo altiloquus. The sequence goes on along the minus strand of VZRF01005648.1, from coordinate 1,144,179 downwards.
GGTATGTTTTACAACAGCAAAATATAACAAACAGTGACAGGAAATATTAAACATTTAGCCACATAAATGCCTCAGAGTTCCCACTCCATGCTCACATGCTTCTGTTCTTCCACCTGCCTTTCAGAGTATAAGGTACAGACAATTTGTAACAGGATGACAGTCATCTTTACTGCGGCAGTCCATGCTGGCACACTGTTGAATGACATTCAAACTCATAAGTCCTGTGTGGCTTCAGCTAGTGAGGATTTTGGTGTGCAGAAGTATTACCAAATGTGCAGCCAGCAGGCTGAGTGAGATGATTGCTCCCCTGTGTTCAGTCCTCATGAGACCACATCTGGAGTGCTGTGGAAGGAGTCTTGTGGAGGTCCTCCAGAAGGGGTGAGGACTGGAGCATGTATTACACAGGGAAAGGCTGGAGGATCTGGGTTTGTTCAAGCTCAGAAAGGAGATTAAGGTGAGTCCATATTGCAACTTACACTTATCAAATAGGAGAAAATATGGAAGATGCAGTCAGACTTGAAGGTGCAGAGTGGTAGGAAAAATAGTCAGGAGATGGAGAAGAAGGAAATCCTGACTATGTCAGAGGAAAATATTCCACATGAGTACAATTAAATACTGGAACAGGTTGATGGGTAAGGCTGTGGAATCTGTGTCCTGGGAGAGATTCAAATCCTGACTTGATGAAGGCCTGAGCAACCTGACTTAATTGACTTTTAGGAGGGTTTGAACTACTCATAACCCCTTCAAATTCAACTATTCCACAGATTTGTGTGGGACCAAATAGATGGACTCCAGTGGTCAAGGCAAAAAAAATGGTTTCATAAGATTCATGCTAAAAAATCTAAACCCCCTAAGTTATTGATATCCACTTCAAATAGAATTGAATGGAATATGTGCAATCAAATAAAATGTAAAAAGAAATATTTTGTCACTTCAAAATCTTTTGCAGGAACAATGAGCATTTGCTTGTGAAATATTTTAAGATTATTTTGTCGGCATGCATTCTTGCTATGAAATCTTTTTGTATTATCTAAAGCTGAAATTCTTGATATTTAGGACTTTTTCTGGTCCCTTTTGAGGGCATATTAATCCCTATTAATACCCAATGTAGCAAATAAATAATTTTGATAATATCCTGACTAAGAGAATTTTTCTATTAACTACTTTTCATGTGTGCAGTCTTGTATGTCTCTGGTGATTTGTTTCTCTGGAACCACACAATATGTTCCCAAAGTACACCATAAAAGCAACATAATCATGATGTTATCTGTTCTGTTACAAAGTATATGACAGTATTGTGTTTATTGTTAAATACAGCCTCAAGGACCTCATAACAGTGCCAAACAAGTAAGTTGTTTTCAATTAAGGACATCGTCTCAGTGCTCAGTAAACACAGAAGATTATTTATGTATGAGCTTGGTGTTGTTAGAAAATGTGTAGCAGAAGCATCCAGTTAAGCTTTTGTTCGGATGTAAGTAAAAGCAACAAAGACCAAGTACAACTATAAAAAAAATTATGCCTATAATAAACCTAGGTCATAGATGGTTAGTTCATTTTGTGTTGTTCATAATGTATAGGTACTCTTAATGATTCCATTAGAGTTCAAATAACAGAATACAGCACAAATGTATTTCTACTGAGCAGTGGAAACAATTTCTCTGGAACTGCAGCTGCTGTAGTTGAAGATTAGTCTCTTACTATCCCTTAGGGAGATGACTCTCTCTGCCAGCTGACTTAGTTTTTATACTGCCAGCGATTTATTAGATTGCTTTGCTCTTAAGTGTGATAATAGGCCTTATGCTTAGCAAGGTTTAGAGACTTCCAGTGCATTAATATTTTATGGCAATGACAGTCAAGACACATTTTGTTTACCTAACAAGACAAGCCAAGCTACAGCTGATGTGTACTGGAGATTAGATTTAACTGGTAGGAGCTCTACCAATTACATCTTTAATGCTTTGCAATGATTTTTATAATTGTAATATAATAATTTACGTATTTGATACATCAACATTTTGTTGCCCCCCTGTTTTGTGTTACTTGAGTGGTATAAAAACCTTTTGTCTGTAGCCACTTTACTCAGTCCTTTAGTATCGATACATTTTCTTTGGATAGTTTATTCAATCAGATATAGCAACATTTGGAAGCTGAGAAACTCCCACCTAAGATGCCATATAAACCTGCTTGGGGGATTCCGTTTACAATGAAATTGATTGAAGGCTTCAATCTTGTGAACATAAACCCTCTTCGCTGTACTTATTCTGTATAATGGTCAAAATAGTACCCTGGTTTGCTGTCACTCAGTTTCAGTGACAGTGATAGCTTTTTCTGCCCAGATAAATATTTCACGTGAAGGAGACCTGTGCTGATTGCTTTTTGCTTCTTCTCAACAAAGCAGATTTATCAGCCATTAGTGGTGGAAGACTGAGAGCGAAGATCAGTGGGTCAGGTGTCTGGGATTGATTCACTGTTATCTGCAAAAAGCTCCAGGGAAAGGATTGAACATATTTACCAAGAAATTGCATATTGAAGGGTGTGATGCCTCAATTATTTAGGCTCAAGTGTATCAGATGCTAGATGTAGGTTCAACAGATACCCATATTAGTAGTTGTATGGTTTCAGCTGCAAATGTAGAGCTTGCAGCAAGGGGTAGAAAGAAGTCAGGGAGGCAAAATTTAGCTTTTATTATAAAATTTACTGGTACATGGTTTTAAACATTCAACTTCACTTTGCATCAGGTTCCAAATGGACTTCGTAAGATTTGAGTTCATACAGTTATTGAAAACCCTTTAAAAGGGTATTTTCTCTAGAAGCTTAAGGTAACTTGCAGGTTAATTACTCACACTTTTTTTCTCCAACATATCCATAAATATGAAAAAGAGTAAGGAATTGCAGTTTTATACTGTTCTATAAACAGTTCTATTTTGTTTCTGAGATTAATTTTTAATTGACTAATGGTGTGTGTTGGGTTTTGTTGCTTGAATTTGTTTGTTTTGTTTGTTTTGCTGGTTTTTTTTTGTTTTTTTTTTAATTATACCTATATTGAATATACTAACTTTTTATTTTAGTGGTCCAGAAACTGAGACCTGATCCTAAAGTATATATATTCATTATAATGGAGAGGGCAAATGAGACTTCCAGTCTGCTGCCCAGTCACGGCTGGTGAGCTGAGCACTGCAGTTTCTCAGCCGTAATGATTTACAGGATGTGCACTGTGCTGCTGCCTCTTCCCAGACACCCTTGTAGGTGAAGGTGTAGTAAGCTGTGATCTTAACCCCAGAGAGTCCCAGTGGGGTTGTCTGTGTGCTGGTCAAGGGAAAATTGATCACAAGCAAACAGGCATGCATCTGACACAGTCACAATAAGGGTGGGTGCGTGCACATGGAGGCGTAAGACAAACTTTGGGTAAAGTGTAAATAATAATAATAGTAATAATAATAATAGTAATAATTTTTCTCTGCTAAAGTCATTCTTTTGTCTTAGTGAAATTTGGCTTGAACATTATATGCTCTTTTGGCGTTCCTCTTGGTATGCACAGGCAGAGTAAGAGATATGATCAATCACAGAAATAATTATGAAGTCTGCCAGTCATTCAGCAAGCAAGTGACATAATTAGGAACCATCTCATTTATGACTAGCAGGGAGCTAGGTAGGATTTTCATTTTCATAGCAAGTTAAAAAAAGGAGTAAACCCAAGAAGCTGCAGTAGGCTTCCAAAATTACGGTCGCAGGATCAAATTTTTATCAAGACTCTATTTTGAAAATGCCTGGTGGGGTTGAATAGTTCAGTTTTTCAACCTCATTTGTCACCTATTTGTGTGCACAGTTTGCTAAAGATGTTTAGATGTGTGGTCTCCTGTGTTTCTGGCACTGTGGAGGTTTGTGGCCTGCAGGATGCTCAAATACAGCCAGTGGTGGTGCAGTGTAGCAGTGGGGTAGAAGCAAATCATGTGTTTTCAGTGAATTTAAACAGCCAGGATTATCTTGTCAGTGGTACTAGCCTAAGCAATTGTCATGGTTGTGTGCATGCTTGTATTTTCCAGGGATGAAAATGTATGTAGATATGAATGTCAATTAGGTGTGGCCCTCAGGCTGTTGGCCTCTTGGCAGACTGATGGCAAATGACATGTTTCTCCTGTGGGGAATACTAAAGTGTTTTTGGCTTGAGTGGCTTTGGGAACATCACTGGGTGCAGCATTTACCCAGATTGAGCAAAAGGATGGTGAAAAGAGGAGTCAAACAACAGCGAAGAAGCTTTTATATCAGGTATCCCATTTTTGTATTTATGGAGTATCTGTATCACACTGTTTGATCTTTGTGCTGGCAGTCTCTCCATGTGTTCATGAGGAATTTTCTAATGAGTCTTATTCTACAATAGGTTTATTTTAACAGGAAAGTGTACCTTGTGTATACTTTAAGAAAGTATGTGCTAATGTTTATCTGGAAAACAGTACAGATTTATTTCAGCCTACATTTATGCACTTACTTCAGACATTCAGATGAGCAAATTTTTGTGTACACAATGTTAGTGGAAAGAATGCGTCATAAGTGCTGGTGTGGACAGAGGAGCCAAGCTCATTCGAATTGTTTGTACTGAAAACAGTTTGTAAAACCATCCTGAAAATTTTTCTGTGTATTCTGCCAAATTGGTATAGGGAAGAATACCATATTGTTTAGGTAATAATCTATTTGGACAAATATACACATAATCACAGCAAATCACATGTTAGTTATCATATAACTTTGAAAACACTGAAAACCTCTGAACAACAAAAACTACAGCCACCATTCTGAAAAGGAATTACACTTTGAAAATTAACATCTCCCTTTATACAATCTGAACAGAAATATAGTAAATAATGAATTTGTTTTCAGGAGTTTATGAAATCTAGTTTTGCATGAATATTGTGAAAAGTAGCAATTGAATTTATTTAATATTAAAGTGGATTGAATAAACTTTCAAGGTATTTCCACTTAGACTGAAATATAATCTAAAGAAATAGTTTTCTTAAATTCTAGTTAATTTGCCTGACTACCTCAAAAAATGAAATGAAAACAGTTAAAGAATGAAACAATTTCTATATTTTATTTTGTTATTTAGGTTTATGGTACTTGATACTTAACCACTGCTGTGAGTATACCTGTCAAAACATGAGGAATAATTTGTCCAAATTGTGACTTTTACTTGGAAATATTTGCAAACTGCATTGTCTAAATATATGTACAATATGAATTGAAAGAGGGGAAAATAAAATCAATTACTCTGTTTTACAGAAAAGAAAATTCCCCATGAGATCTGAAAAGTAAGTCCATTCATTATAGAAGGGAACTTTTAAAAATGTACAACTTTATATAAAGTGTACTGTTCAAATCTATTACAAGACTAGAAAAACAAAAAGTCATGTCAGAAAAACTTTAAAAAGTTGTAGCACCTATTTATTTTTCAGGAAAATTTCCAAAGTATACAGGAAATAGAAATCTTGTTCAGAGTATTTTAGTTTATTGCATTCTCTCTGCCTTGAAAATCATAGTAGAATCCTCCAAGGACTGCTATAAAGATGTATTACATCATAAAGCAAACTAAGGATAGTAACCCATGTTATTAAACTGTCAACATACATTATACTGCAATCTATCCACGATCCAACTCAGCTTAAAGCCTCACTCTTGGCAGAAAGTTTAAAACATAAGACTACTTTCTAATCATCTAAAGCCCATGGTACTTTGGAAAAAATGTTGTAATAATCGCTCCACTGCTCCATTACAGTACGTGTGAATTTCATTGGTTTAGTACTGCAAATGCTCAACCATTACAAGGAAGGATTCTGAAGGATTACCACTTAAAAGATTTTATTAGTGATGCTGTAGATTTCTTATTTCGCAGAATGTTAATAAAGGTTTGCTGCAACAGATATAATGAAAAATAAATCTTAAAACCCAATGCTTAAACCTTACTTAATTTCTACATTAATATTTAATAACAAACCACATAAAATTACATTGATATAAAGTCTGCCTTTTCAACTAAAGAAAGGAAGACTATTACTTTGAATGATGAAATACTGAAGATTGGTGTTATTTGGCAGGAATTATGATAACTAAAAATTTCAGGTCTGCTGATAACATATACTAAGAGGAGACATTCCAGCTCTAAATACTAACCTGAATTGTCATTGTTACTTTCCATTTTAGCATTAACAAGGAATCTTGAGGTTTATTATAGGTATTCTTAACCCAGAGTTTAACATGGGAGGCTTGACATATAAGGGGTTACGAATACAGAACAGTAAGATAATTTAATCAAGTAACAACCAAGGAGAGGTCAGCTTTGAATTCTTTGTGAAGTGTCAAAACTTTTGTCTTCTTCTGCAAGATGGAAGTGATTGGTACTTTCTTTTTTCCTTTTGCTTGATTCCAATACCCTCCCTCCAGGTGCTTTAGGAGAGAAGACATGGAAAAAGAAAGAGGAAAGCAACAGACACTGGCTGGCAGGCTGGGAGGAGCTGAGATGAGTGGGGGCTGTAACAGGCATCCACTTGGATGGATAGATCTTGAGTTCATGGTCAGAGATGTAAAGATAGAAGAAAAGGCATGCTAACATATTATTAATAACTATTTCTATCTCTTCAAAACAAATAAATTGCGAAACCTCTTGCCATAAAATGCCAAACAACCTGATTATGTTATCATGAAAATGTGTCAACCCTGTTGAAATAATTCCTCAGAGGTATTTTATTTAGCTTAAATATGTGTTTCTAAGTTGAAACAGCACAATCCAAAGTAATAAGATGCTAGGTTGTTAGAGATTAGAAACATGAGTTAGGACAGGAATGTGCGAAATGGTAGGAACTTAAACTCTAACTCTGTTCTTCCCATCCACCCGCTTTCCCCAAATACTTAAACATTTCCTCTAGAAATTTAACAATTAAATAAATAAATAACAGAATTGATATGAATTCTTAGCAACATTATGTGTAGTAGAAATGGCGTCTTTGTAAAACTTTTTTTTTAAATAAAAATTTTCAGCCTTATTGAACTGTCAAAAAGCATATTTAACTGTCTCACTCATAATGGCAAACTATGATTCAAACTACACGGCATAGTATACTTTTGAAATGATAATTTCTCATTATAGCTCCAATCAGCTATAGTCATTCATTTTTTATGGAAAATAAGTTAAGAACGCATTCTTTTTCTTGGACATATTCCTGTCCAACAGTTCCCACAGCAGGGAGCTTTATTAGGAACATGTGAAAATAATTGAGAAACAATATGTCTAATGTAAAATGTATTTACAGCTTTCCTGAGCTAGTCTGTACTTGAGGGCTTTGTTGCTAATGAGAAATTACAGTACACAACACAACGCTGCCAAAGAAAGCATCCATGCAGACCCTGTAGTTTGCATATGAAGACTAACATTTCCTGAACATATAAATATTTGGACTGAGCTGCAGTTTGACACGTTCTTTTCTGGGATCCTTCAGACTTCAGCCCAACAAATTCTGGCTATTTTTTCCTCCATAACCTGTGGATAAAGAAGCAAGTGGTCAACCCACAAGAGAAGCAGTAAAAATCAGCAACACTCTCCAACCTCCTTCCTTTCCTACAGCCAGGGGCCCTTAGTATTTGCTGATGAGCATCCTTACAGAACACCTCTTGCTTGCTTCAATACCTTATTAATGCTGTAATGATTAATAATTAGAATTGAATCAAAACAGGATACCAATTGTGCTACTTCTCTATGTGTATTTTATCCTTTAGCTGAGAGGCTACTTGATCTCATGTTGTGCCTATTGGAAGATCTCATTTCCTGTGGAAATCTCATTTCCACTTCCTGAGGAAATGTGGGTGTGTTTTGAAATTAGAATGTAAAACAGGGACTCCATAGTTCATGCACCAGGAGCCTGCATTTCTAACTGGCACATCTGTAGGTCAGCTGAGGGCATAGCCTTTAAATGCCTTCCTGTGAAGTGTCACATTTTAAGACCCTCATATTTGTGATTTAGAGTAGTACTGTTTATTCCATACAATAATTCGGCAATAAGCTGAGGAGTATACAGTGGCCAGGAGTCTAGCATTGAGGGGTTGGACAAAAAGAGGTTTTCCTCCTTTCTTCAGGACTTAAAGTTGAATGTGAAGGAATGACTCTCCCAAGTAAAGAATGTCACCCTAATAAAATGTAAAGTCAGAAGCAATGCAAAGAAACATAAAGCAAAATACATTACTTTCTATTTCAGCATGAATTTACATTTTTCATCATGTTGATGAATTATGTCTTACCTCAAAGAGGCTGTCTCTGGCTGAAGTGATAACCCCAATATGCAGGTTTGTGAGCTTGCCTGCTTTTCTACTTTCTGATTGGAAAGTGGATTTGCAGAGAAACTACTCCACAGGGAAGAAGACCTTGTAGTATGCAGATGCCCTTTTTGCTGTGAGTGCCATCCAGGGAGGGGATAAGTAAAATTCTTCTAATTATCCACAGATGTGCAGAAGTTCACTACAGAGAGGTTTAAATTCATGATGATGCTCCCCTTCTACAGGCATTTGACCAAAACTGAAAGCTTGCTAATGACCTGAGAAAAATTTAATCCTACAAAAAGCTAAAACTGATGAATTTGAAAGAATAAAATGGAAGAAATATTAAATCAAACATATTAAACCAATCAGGATATTGACTTCTCTGTGTTACTCTGGTACTTAGAGTTGATGCTATGAGGCTACTGAGACAGAAAGACTTTCCATGGTGTTCTTTACCTGTCTCTACAGATTGTTGTTGCATCACAAAGAAATACTAAACCATGTCTGACATTCTGTGACAATTCTTGTGTAAAAACTATTAGAGTAAATAGCCAACTGTTTTTTAAAAACTAAAGAAATGTGGATTTGATTTTTATTGCAACCTTTATTTCCATATTCCAATGTGACAGCAGAATTTTACTTTGCAAAAATGCAAAAAGGTATTCCCAATACCTTGATTTAATTTCCTCTCTACATTGGGGATCATTTATATCAGAGGCATTTCTGGAGATGTTGGTGTAACTAGCAGTTCACCAGCAATGACAAGAGCATTCATGTGCTGGAAGTAGCTCCAAATACTGGGTTACAAATACACTGAAATAAACAGTGGTCAAAAGACCCCAATATGCCCCTTCATAGCTGTATTCCAGGATGTCTGTGAATTACTCCTTGAAAAATTATCAGTCACTAGAATCTAGCAATAGAGGTGGTGAGCTGTTAAATATTGTGTGCTTAATTAACACACAATTTCGTGAGAGAGACTGTCTCCCAACTCCCCCATTTCTATGCTCTGTTCACAAAAGGAAGACAGGTCATTCAAATGCATTTGTTCAGCACTTAGAAAAAGAAACCAAATCTTACCACTAGTATTTTAATGTGAGTAATAAATGATGATGTCAGTAGCATTAGTGAAAACAATAGTGACCCCCCACCCGGCTGCTACAGTGAACCAGTAGCAGATATGTATTTATAGGCTCTGTAGGAGCAAGGACAATATAGCAAGCAAATGGTTAAGATTTTCATTGTATTTTTTAAGCAAATGTAACATGCAAAATGAACTTTTGATCTTTCGGAATTCAGTCAGTTGTCAAAAATCAGTTCGAGGAAAATACTGTGCCCATCATAAACACATAATCCTGCTGAATTTGTGCTGTTCTTTGCCAACTAATTAAACCAAAAGCCATCTGGGGTACATAACTTGGTATTGTTCAGTTCTGTGGGAGACTAGCACTCAGATGTAAAATTAGTGTGGGAGGTGTTTCCCACATTCGTCTGCTCAGTTCATGAAGAACAAAAAGAGCCATGCAGCTGTGAATGCACTATTTTATATTTCTGAGCTAATTTTCCAAGACCTGGATTTACTTTAGCATGTTTCTTTACCCACAGAAATCAGATGGGAATGAATAGTTGTGTGGAAATGTCTATTTGGACTTCCTCTTCTCCATTCTCTTCCATACACAGTTCTCAGTTTCTCATGTCCTTTGGTGATGTAGCATTACGGCAGGTCACAAGTTGGTCATAACCTTTAATTAGGGCATGGATGCCAAATGAGCAAGGATTTAAATGTCCAGCCTCAGGCATGACAAAAGTGCTGTTGCTACAATCATAATTTTGGTCTAATTTATCATACCTGCTCTATACCCATACCCTTATCTCGTGTGTTCCCCTTCCTTCCTGTCCTGTTAATGTCAGTGCAGGTGTACAGGCATCTGGGTTTGCTATTAAAATTGGCAATTTTCCATTTGTGGGAGAACCTCAAGGTCTGCTTTTTATTTTTTTACTCCAGGCATTTTGGAAAAGACGGAGCTCAGTGATGTCTCATTTAATGGAGAATAGTTTCCTGTGCTACACAGCAAGGCCTGGGAGAATTTCAGAAGTATAAAGTGGTTTTCAGAAACACCATGCTGGGAGGAAGAAGTAATGCTGGCAGCATCCACATCAGAGATATCCCTTGATGTCTCCATATGGCCTGAACCTCTCATTTTTGGCAGGCTCTTTCCTCCCTTCGCTTCTGCTTCTCACTGACTGTGAGGCCTCAACAAATGCTTACTTTACACAATAAGCAGAGGGTATATTTTATTATAAAAGGTTTTGAAAATTACAGAAAAATAGCATGAAAATCAGCAGCTGGTCATGTGCCATTTGTGACTGGCACAAAGGGCAAGAACAAATAGTTTATTTGCTGAGACTGGGTACAAATATGTTCAGCTTGAAGTAGACTTTGCTTAAGATGAAAATTTTCAAATATTTTGCCACCATCACATAGTATTGGGACAAGTAATGCTGGTAGCCCCTGCAGAGACCAAACGATTCTTTTGCTCCATCATCTCATGCGGAAATTGATTCTTCCCAATGGTGTGAATAGGTCAGTTTCCGCCAGTTCTTATTGTGGATGTTGCTACAGAGCTGTGTAACAGTCTGGGACACTTCTGCAACCCCAGCTCTGCTTTTAAGCTCCACAAAGTCTGTGTTCTGAAGTTGAAGTCTTTGAGTCAAAGATAAGTGAAATGTAGGTTAATAATGAAAATATTTGAATATGGAGTAATCTGATCCTGAACAGGTTTTTCAAGATCTGACTCAGTAGAGCAGTACTGAATAAAAAACTTCTGCTACTTAAAGCACACCATATTTTTTTCTCTAGGTTCTAACTCTCTGAAAAATGGAAAAAAATGAAATACACTCTGACATGACAGCAAACAACCAGCAGAAAGTGTGAGGAGGGACTGCCTTCTTTACAAGGGAAACTCTTGTTTTATGTGGATCTTTCAAGTGATATCAGAAGAGTATTTGTTTTTGAAGTATTATATAACCTGTGTTTTGCTTGCTTTTGGTACTGCACATCCTATGCGTAAGAATTCCCTGTAATACAGAACTTTGGGAAACACAATTTTTTCTTGTCCGTAGTTATAATCAATTTGCCTCATCTTTACCCTGTTTTTTTGCATCTACATCCTCTGCTCTGTTTATTTTTTATTCTGAACATTTAAAAACTGGCTTCCACTTCAACTTTTTTTCTGTTCAGCATTATATTCAAAATGAGTTTCAGACTTTCAATCTGGACATATGCTCGAAAGTGTTAGTGTGTTTCTGCTTCTGCAGGGATCAATATTAAAGTTCCCATATGTTTTAGTGGTGCTGGATCAAGCCTAATGTTATTAACATCAAAGATAATGTATTATAATGAGCATTTGTATTTGTAGATGCGTAGCACGTGTCACGTACAGTCCGGACATTTCTGTAGCAATCAATTTACCTTTAAGAGGCCATCTTTAAATCTGTGGCTAGAAGTTTATCAGCAAAAATATAAGTTTGTAATTAACTAATAGATCTGAAAATATATACAGAATCTTATAATAATTATATTTTCTTTTTTTTTTCCCTCATTTTAAATGCGTGTGCCAGATATTTTATGAGCAGAAAAAACCAAATTTTAGAACCCTAAGTCAACACCCATTTGAACAGATTGCAACTTGTCAGAGACAACTTCAGGGATTTGCTGCATCTCTTTCATTAATGAACTGCTATTTTCATGCTGAGGATGAAAAAAAAAAAAGAAAAAAATAAATCAGTTCCTTTATAATGATAAGTTTTGTTTAAAAGCAAATATTCTTTTCATTTTCCAGGTTTTTCGTCAGTACCTATCAAACACACCTCACAAAACTGTTCATACTGCAGCTGAAGTAATCAAGGATGCTGACACATGAACAAGGACAATGTTAGTTTTTACAACATTTAAAACAAAAGGTAAACTCATTACCAAAGGGGCAGGGACAAGAAAGGTATAGAGAGATAGTTTATATTAGACAGAAACATGATATGAAAAGCAATAAAGTAGCAACTACACTGAAATGACTAGGTGACTTCCCCAGAAATTTGAAACTGTTTTCAAGACGCGACAATAGAATAAAGAAAATAGAAAACAGTTACAAGGGCACTGTGCTTTTATTCAAAGAGCTCTCCACTGATCACTGTAGGGAAATTTTAATATATAGAATATTAATATTTCCCCCTTTATGTTTGTTTACTGAGTGTTAGTTATTAAGTCAATCAAAGGTGACTCAAGTTAAAATTTCATCTCAAAGTTGTGTGCTGCAAGACTAGCATCTGACAGTACTTTAAACAAAGATTGATATCTGATATCTCATGTTTTGGGGAATGGAGCATAGGTGTTAAGCACTAGCAAAGCTGGTGTGTAAATATGTGTAAATTCCTATGTATTTATGGTTTGAGCCTTTTTTAAGAGGCTATTTCTAACTATCTGAGAAAAATGTTTAGAATGAGGACTTTTTAATATCTTTAAACCTGAAATTACTTTCAAATATTTCTACTAATGTAGTCATGACAAGCAGTGACAAATATAGCTACAACCATATGTATTATATATAAGGTAAGTTTTGCATTATGAAACAGCACAGATGTGCCATAGGAAAAAAAGGATATTAATATCATCCTAGATAATTGCCACTGATGTGCATACAGTTCTGGAAAAGCTGGTACTTAACAGCTGTGCTACTGCTGAGAGTAAGGGCAGCTGTCAGGTCTGAGGCTTCCCTAGTGTAACATGCTGTGGAGAGGTGGGAGGTATAGCAGAGTGCAAAAGTTCTGTCATGTTAATCTCTGTATGCCGGTTTAAGATGTCCAAACTGTTTCCAGAATGTTACAGAAAGTTGTTAGCAAAATGAATTCTGCAATTTTCTAAAATACTGCTTTTAGGAAAATGAGGAAAAACCTTGGTACTGATGAAAACCATCAGCTAAAATACAAATGGTGTGGCCTGTGTGTGGGGAAGAAACAGGAGGGTTTCCATGGGGGAAGGAGGAATGGCAGAGTTCTTTTCTATAAATCGCTGGCTAAATATTTTCATATAAAACAAAATATAGAAAGCAGTTTACAATTCTATGACACTACAGTTATAATAAAATATATGTTAATGAAAGTCTTTTGAGGAAAATAAGGTGTCCTAAGGCTACAGGTAGTGTTATAGCTGCTTATCTGGTATGAGTGGCTTTGTTTCCTCTCCTTCTTTCACCATGCCCTACCATGGTTGACCAAGAGCTACCACACTGGTGATTTCATTTGAAGTGGGTTATATCTAAGCAAACTGTGAGGCAGCTCTGTTGAAGGCGGAAACTGCACCTTTTCTTGGCAGCCAGGGCTTTCTTGAACTACACTGCTCATCTTCTCACGTGTACTTGGACTTAAAGAGCTCAGAGTCCTCTTGTCAGGAGCAGTTTTACACCCAGGTGAGCGTGTGCCTCTGCCAGCAGCCAGAAAGCCAACACAAACAAGAGGGGGTGGGGAGGGCAGGCAGTGCTTGCTTATTGCGAGGGAGGAAGGGTAAGCGAACTGTTGCTAGGCAATATGTTTCTGGATGACAGATCCTCTGCTTTGGTAAGTGACCAGAGTAATTATTTTTGGCAAATCCACACAGTACTCTGTGGGTTGTCATTGGCCTGCAAAGAAAGAAATGGGTGTATAAATATGCAAAATGTATTTGATCCTTTTATAAAACTGGAGGTGTTGCAAGAATTAGTTACCTGGCACACATACACTTTCCTTTGCCTTTATGCTTTTTCTTCTGAATTGGTTACCTTAGTGTGAATCGGGGTTGTTCTGATCCTCCTCTGAGGTCTTCGGCAGCTGCCATCGAGGCGTTTCATCCATGCCATGTTTGTTGGCACTTCCCGTCAGAGCGATGGAAAACCAATGAGCCAGTGCTGCTCTTGGATAAGCCGCAGCAGCAACAGGTGCTAACAGTGTGAATTGATAACAGCCACTTAAAAACCCAGTGCCCTTGCCAGCTTTCTACCAAGCAGAATTGTGCTGTGCTTGCTGCTGGCCGAAAGGAGTTTTTCCAATCAACACTGAAATGAGAGATGGAGATAATTAGCTCTGACCTTTACTGGTAGTGTCTGAGTTAAATGAAGAAGCATAAAAATACAGTTTCAAATTTTTTGGTAATGTTTTCTCCAGCCGTTAAAACCATATTTGGACCCTGAATATTAGGACTTTGCTTGCTCGGTAATCCTGCTGAAGGATCTGCAGGGCATGTCCTTTAAACCCTGTGCCAGAGACATATATTCTTTTTCCCAGACTCCAGAGAGTTGGTGACATTTTTTTGAGTTGGAAAGAATTCTGAAGGAAAAATTCTATAGTATTTCTCATACTGTTGATGTTTTTCATCAGAAGGACTACAAGATGTAATGTAAACTAATGTTCTGACTTATCTAAGGGTTGAATATAAACCTAAGTGAATATAAACCTAAGTGAATATAAAGCACTTACAGGGAAACCTTAAAATTCCCTAAACATAACTTGTTTTTGCATTCAGCCACAGATACGAAACTCAGCTTGGGTTCAGGGAAAGGGTGGAGTGGTAAATGAATTTTTTTTCTCTTTCACCTTTCTTTTTTTCATAAAGCTTTTTGAGAAACCTGGGCGTGATTTTGAGTTTTAATATTGAAAACCCAGAGAAAATCTGGGTTTCCTTTGTGGGGATATTTTTTAACGCTTCATTTGAACTTGAAAATCAACCCAAATCTCAGGCTGAAAATTTCTCAAACATTAAAAGTGAAGAGAGGGTTTGTGTAAACATCTGACAAGGAAAACAACTAATTTTACTCAGTCTGTGCATTTGCATTGCTCTGTGAGGTGCTATTGTCTCACTCTGAGCTCCATCCCCCATATTGCCCATTTAAGCAGCATATTGGCCCTGCCAATCCAAAATCCTGCTGGAAAAATCCCTATGCAACCTGAGGCAACTTGGAATTGATCTGGCTGGGGGAATGCAGTGAGAAAATGAGGCCAGGAAGGTCCAAGTCACGACCAGAGTGTGTGGGAGAAGTGCTGCCACAGGACATCAGCCTTGTGCCATTTATCACAAGGTGCGATCCTTGCAGAGAGGATGGCAGAAAGTGGGGGGGAGAGGCTTCTTTGTCTCGACTGAAGTTCATGCTTGGTCATTTGGTTGAAGCTGTTTGCATCTTCCCCTTGCTAAGGGGCAGAAATCAATCCTAAGTATCTTAAATAAAGATAGGAAGATGCAGCACACTGTAATTACCTTTGAATCATGTACTTTTTCCTGCTGCATGTTGCTGCTGGTACAGCTCTGGCTAAAAGAGCTTGCCTGGAGCATCAGCACTTCTTTTTAATCTGCTGCTTTGTTCTCAGGGGGCTTTCAGTAGTTGGCAGCCTTAGTGGAAGAAGATCAAATAGCTCTGGCAGCTTTCGTAGCAAGGTAGGATGTCATTTAAATAAAATGATGCACATGTATGGTGTAAGCCAGCCTCCCTGCTGAGAGGGCATAACAAACAATTAAAGAGCAGTTTCCTCTGGGGATGAATGGCTTTTGGGGAACGATTTCAGTTATATGTGAATTATATATGTATTACTAGGGACAAGTGATCTTGTAAAATGAAACAGCTGAGAAAATCCTCTGACGACACTGTAATCACAAGGGAACTTGCCTGTGTTTGCTGATGATGGGGAGAACTTTGAGTGGATTGCAGTCAATAAAATATCTTAAAAAAAATGGATTAATCACAATTCCTAGTTAAATAGCAGGACATGAACTGATAAGTTAAAGTAAAATAATATGTTAAATTTTAGTTTGAAGATCAGAGCAGATTACATCCATTTCACATCCATTACATCCATGCTGCTATCCAAATGGAATATACATCAAAACAAAAATCCAGTATTAGATGGAATTACGTGGAAACATCACAGAGTAAAGGAGTATGTCTCTGATTTACTGGGAAAAGGACTAAAATGAGGGATAAGGACACAAGATAGAAGAGATAAGCAAACTACTGTATTTGGCACTGATCTTCTCATAGAGAAGAAGGAAATCTTCCATAAGTGACTCCAGGAGCTGCAAGGTCATGGCCTTATATATATTGCAGAGCAAAGGCAATTGAGGTTTTATGCTTACAACAGCTGATGGCTGCTAATGTGGTGACTGTGAGAACTGCTCAGCGGTATAGCTACTGAATTAACAAACAGCAGGTGTCCTCTAAAGAAGTTTTAACATCTTTGGTAAAGAGCTCTGGTATGTGCTGCTATAAGAGATGTGCAGAAAAACTGAAAGGGAGGTCCCTCCAAAAAAACTTTTAGAAAAATACAAATCCTGCAAAAGCTTTTCTGAAGTACCCTTTGAAGTTGCATCTGTGGGAACAACAGAAGAAAGGGGACATTTAGTCCAGACTCAAACTGTAGATAAAAGGAAATTGAAAAGTGGTTTGACATTTTTAAGAGATGAGTAATATTAAGAAGCTTGACCCCGTAAAATAGGAAAGCTGCTGTTTCAATGATTGTGGAATTGAAGACTGGAATTTGAAACAGATAAATGGAACCACTTTTTATACAGAGCTTAGTACAGTACAGTGCATTAACTTGGGTAATTCTTTATTATGTGAAGGGCTCTACGGGACTCTGAGAGGAACACATTATGTGAACAAATATGTATCCAGTGGCATGAGTATTTTCATAGAAAGGGATATAATTTCCCGTAATTTGGGGCACAAGGCTATTATTTTGAGAAAATAGTAGAGGAAGAAATTTCCCTGACAGGCAGCTTATTCCACAGTATTGTGTATTACACAATTCTCTGGGTCTTTACTGCGTGCTTTTCTGGGTCTTTACTGCATGCTTTTGTTCACTGTCAACCCTGGGTTAGATTACACTGCCAAGAACCTTCTGTTTCTAGAAGCTAAGAAAGATAATGACAGTTCACCTGTCTAAGCTGAACAGCCTTTTCTGAGAAACACAACAATTGCCTGAACAATTAGCTTATCCTTTGGTTAAACAATTAGCTTTCTCATCTTTTGATAGCAAAAAGAGATTCTTCAAAAGTTTTCACATGGTCTTCGCGTTTGCAGTCTGATATGCAAACATGGCATGTTAAATCATTGCTTCACATTTTATAAAAATTGAATCACCATGGATTTCCATAGATACAACATTTATTGCTAATATATGATAATTAATTATGATGCTATTTTGGCATTAGTGCTTAATCCCATCTGCCTGCCTGAAATCTGGTTGTTCATGGGAGCAATCAACCAGCATTTCATTCTTACAATTTTAATATAGAAAGGAGCAAAAGTCACAACATATAAACGCAAATGTGTGCACTTTCAAATCTGACTTTAAAGTCTAAAGCTTTCATCTACCAGAGAGCAGCACTGTAGTCTTGCTACTGTTGCCCTTTTGCTGAACTCTTAGAGATGCTTTATTTTATGGAAAGCTACTTGGCACAACTTGCTTCAATGTGCTCTTATTTGCTTTCTTCTGAACAGCATGCTCTATGACTTGCAGCACTTTAAAATATCAGAATTTCAGCTCTTTCACTATTAATGTTAAGTTTCCATTGTTTCTAGTTTTGTTAGCAAGCACAGTCTTCTGTTGATTTTTCTGCTGTGCTTGATGTTTGAAGTTTTCCATTGGCAAAGACCCAGTCTGAACTGCCTCCTGCAAAATACCTGAATGACCTTTTTTTTGTAAAGTATGTTTCATATCTTTAGGGTGTACATATGCAACGATATCTTCATAGGGATCATACTTTTTGCCTATTCTGAATCCTTATGAGGCTTTTGTTTTGAGACAGCTTTCCAGAAAGGATCCTTCTGTTATTGACAGAAGAGGCTGAGAAATGATATCCTAAACAAGTTCAAAGGTACATGCAAGTTGTAAAATTCGCTAATTTTACATTACATTGGGATTGGGATTACATTTAATCACAACTGTGAACAGCCTGGAAATACACAAATTTATTCTTGTATTATTGTCTCAGTTTTATATATAAAGTTTGAGCTGACCATTTTTTATTCACGAGATTAATGTGTGTTTACTGTTTAATAAAAATTAAGGTGTACATGAGGAAGGCTGATTTTGAACATAATTGAAGATTCATAATGTGGGCTCATAAAAATATTCTTATATAACTTCTGTAAGTATTTTTGTGTAGATATTTTGGAGTTTTTTATTCCTGGGAAAAATATAAAATGGCCTTCTCCAAAAATGCAAATTACTATTCTGTTGCTTAAAAGCCTTTTTTACAGATTTGGAGAGAAAAATATTTTTGATTTAAGAAGTAAAGTTAGGTTTCTGAGCATGTCCATGTATAGTAATTTACAATTATTGAAGTAGTTTGATTTAATAGGCTGTATCTCTCTGAGAATAAGAAGCACTCACATTACAATGCACAAGCTCACAAGTCAGAACTCGATTACTTCCAAACTGCAAAGCTTATGAAAAATGTGAAGTACTCTAATAATTTTAAATTACTCTATATTGCACATTTTCAGGTCTCTGATCACCTCCAAATTCAAGTGCTTATAAAACTGCTCCAATAATTTTAAATTGCTATGTGCAGAGTGATTTAAAATTGTTAAAGTGCTTCAAAGTTTTTTAATAATTGCTTTAATTTAGAAGTGAGTTGAGCAATACTCCAGTATACCTTCAAGAGATTATTAAACTGATGTAAAAATTTACCATCTGGAAAGAAAATTAAACTATTTCCTTAAAAAAAGGGAAAAGAAGTTGGGGGAGGAAAGGAGAGGGCAGAGGAGAAGGTATAAGAGGTAGTAATATGTTAGTAGTGAAGAATAAAAGGATGAGAAGAAAAAGATATATAAACCCAAATCTCACAGAGTAACAGATTTCTTTATCATGTGAAAGATAGGACTTCAAAACTTAGGGCAGCTGCCTAAATGTGCCCATAAGGCTCTCCTTGAAGTTCTGACACCACCAGCCAGGAGGTTAGGTCAGGATAATAGAGACAGAGGAAAAGGGTCTTTATGGTTGAGGAAGAACACACCTAACAGACACAGCATCTCTTAGGTTTTCAGCATCTTGGATGTTACTTGGCTGGTGTGCAGATGCACATTTTTTCCTTAACGTTCTTTGTGCTGTGAAGTTGTGTGGCACACTTATGTGTTTCACTTATTTATGTGAAACAACTGCTTTATTAACTGATTTTTGAAACAATGGTTCTAAGAGCATTTCTGCTTATAAAAAGCCCTTTCCATAATGACGTTTCTTGCTTTTGTTACATCCCAACTTGTCATGTTATTGGATTTTTCTGCTAGAAATTTGTAGCAAAGATAACACATCAAATATGTAATTGCCATTGACGTAATGAAATTTGCACTTCAGATGTTTCCTCAGTTGATGTAACAGTTTTTTGGTTTTAATAATTTGATTTGAATGTTGACATATTAATGATATTCTGAGCAGGAACAGACCACTCTATAAAAAGTAAGAGAGGTGAAATATCAGACCATCTACTTGTAAACAGCCAAACCAAACATACAGCTATCAGTTTCATATGAAATACTCATCCAGTGCTGATATGATAACCTTAGCTGAATTGCCTTGTACGAATACGTATTTTACCTGGATGTAATCCTTGCTACCGATCCTCAGAGCCTGGTCCAGGCAGTTTTGGCAAATACAGGCTGTGTTCAGATTTATGAAAAACAAGTAAAAATATCCCGTTCTTTCTTCTTGAGAGATATCCAAGCAGGTATTGGGGTCAGTTGCCTGCAATGATCCAGGAGGAGCTAACAGGGGCACAGAGAGGACAAGGACGGTGTTGGCAGCTGGGGCTTAGAAGGCAGAAAGGATGAGACAAGCTGCTATTTCTCCCTCTGTTCTCATTTTCTCTTTTTGCTATGGGAAGGACAGTGTTTTGTTTGGTGGGAGTACACACTGCGTTTTCAGTACTTGCTTTGACCTTTAATCAATATTGATTGATTTTGTGAAGACCTGAAATCTCTGACCTCTGGCTGGCTTTGCAAAAGTAGAGCCTAAAGGTGCTAATATCTTTTAGTTACTGAAAATACCATAAATATGTCAGGGAAAAAGCCAAACAGTGATTTCAAGACCATATGATAACTCTGGCATTATTTGAGGTGGCTGACTAAAGGAAAGCTTTTTATTTTTCAAACTCAGTATATGGAAGTGGGACATCGAATGTACATTGAAGAGGGACCAGGTATAGCCTTAGAAAATTATAAGCGTTTTCATAAACAATAAACAATTTCAGAGTTCACAAGTGTCAGAGACCATCAAGCTGCCTTCATAGGCTCATTTTAAATTGATCTAGAGAAAAAAATTGAAATCAGGCTGTATGTCCTTTATTATAGTGCAGGCCTGTCTTTAGTTCTCTCATGATTCCCTAGAATTATGTTGACTGTCTCCTTTTCTACAGGAAACAATTATTTGAGCATAAAAAACAATCTCTCCTTATGGCCATGAAAGAAAGAGCACTACAAAAACTAGACCAATGGTTAGTCATACATTTGGCCTTTAAAGAACTGAACAAAAAGATCAATAACCTGATTTCCTTTTCATCTGCCTGGACTGTGAAGCATAGACCTCTTGCTTTGTTTATTGTGTAATGAAGGAGGTAAGGCAGTGTTAGCAGAAAGAAAAGATTATCTCCCTCTGGTAAATATATTGATGTTAGAGACCGATGCACAATACAGCACAGAGAGTAATGAGAAATTTTGACTGTTTTTCTTCCTTTTCCTCCTTTCCAGTTTAGCACTGCTGCATCCCAGTGAATTAGCTGCCACAAAGAGAAGGAACTGTTTAAGGACTGGCAACTGAGAGCATTTACAATTAGCTGAATTGATTAACCTTTACAAATGCTGTTACTCTACAAGGTGTTTTTTCTTCCACACTAGTTGAACAATATGCCTTATTGATTAAACATACTTCTTTATGGTAGCACTGATTTTTCTATGGCTTCTCCAGTTATAAAGCTGCCTCTGTAATAGCTACTGCATGTTCTTGTTGAGGACTTGACAACGCAGACTGATTGGCATTTGACTGGAAAACTGAAACTGATGAAAACACTGGAAGAGGCTGCCCAGAGAAGTGGTTGAGTCGCCATTCCTGGGGGTATTTAAAAGATGGGTTTGATGGAGTGCTAAAGGGTATGGTTTACTGGTGGTCTTGGCAGTGCAGGCTTAACAGCGGGACTCAGTCTGAAAGGTTTTTACCAACTTAATCTTAGGATTCTGTGATTCTATGATTATGTAAATAGCTCTCCATGTCTTTAGCATCAAGAATCACTGCAAAAGCCGGAGAAGCAAATTTGCATTCCAGCTGCTCCTCTAAAGTCAGGGCTTGCTGAAACAAAGGGTGTTATCCTTTCTATTATACAACACCTACCCGGCACAAAACACATTTTCTTGTCTAGCTGGGAAGATTGACAGCTAAACATAAACAAATAAGTAAGGAACATTATTTGTAACAACATTTATGGCTTAGGTTATGGTATTTTTTTGTGTGCATGTCACATGGGAATTTGACAATGGCAAGATTCTGCATTTTGGTGATGTGTTTTTAAATCTCTTTGAAAGCTGATTTTGGTGGGGGTGTAACTGGCAGCGGATTTGCCTTCCTAAAATAAAGAGCTCTGAGAGATCAAAATCTCTTGGAAGATGTATGTGGTGCCAAGTGGGTTGCCTCCTAACCTTGCAAACTGTGAAGTTTCAGGAGGATGTGTGCAAAATACCACTTGATGTTACATTCTTATATTTGGAGAAGGGGTGTGTGTGGGATTGTTGTGATTATGAAGGCTAATGTCAGCACAGGCTGTTTCACTAGAGATTCATCACACTCTGCCCATTATTAGTGCTCACTTTACCTGGGAAAACTCTCTGCCTTTAGAAGGAAGAGTAGAAATTTAATTTCCCTGCCAGCTCAAGCTGAGGCTTCTTCTGTACAGAGTCTTTGATGTATTATGAATCATGCTGAATTACACATGTTGTTCTACCATTTGCTTTTCAGCTCAGCAGGGACTGAACAGAGAACGCCAAACTCATTCCACTGAGGACTGTATGTGGGTTCAGTGAAATGTCCTTCAACGTGTAAAAAAGCCACCAGGCTTTATTTGTGTACATGAATCATTTAGACTTATGATATTTAGCAGCACTCTTCCAGACTTTCAAAGAAAAAAAATTCTTGCCAGTAAAAATTGAGGACATACATAACAAGAAGTGGCTTAAATTAGATATTCTTTTAAATGTAGATAAACTGGTTTGAAGATACCTATGTTCTAGTGAATGTTAACAGTGAAGATGTAAATAGTAGACATATACATACAGTTTGTCTATTGCGACATATGGTAGCTTGTGCATGTAATATATTAAACATATATCATCAAGTATTTAATGGTTAATATGAGGAAATTGATGTCATTCCACGGATCAGAGGAACAATGGTGGCACTCAGCCATTTCTTTCCTGAATAGCTGCTGTGTTTTTAAAAATAAAAAATCAGGGAGCTGCTGTAGCAAAGTCTGTAGCATTCACAGCATGACAAACAAATTAGAAAACAGCAGATGCAGCACAAATTAAGATGTATTTAGCACAGCAGCCCATCAGATGTGTGAAAGTCTTTTGTATATCAGCTTTGCAAGGTTGATGTATTGCACTTTAGACAGCTGATAATGAACCCTTCCAGCAATTAGAGGTGGAAATACTGAGGATTTGAAATTGTGCTGTTCCCAGTGGGGGCAGGGGGGAAGGGGGAAAACCCTTAGTGAGAAATTTACTGCTTTGTGTCTGTGCACTGAGCAACACAAAGCAAATGTTTCAGTTTATGCACATGTAGATTTTGAATTTCTCATTTATATTTTTTACATTTAATGCTCATGTAAAAATTATTTCAATTTTTGTGTAATTTAAATAATGTGTATTTTTTTGTTGAAATTATGAGAGTTTTATGGCTGGTACAATCTCTCTTGGTTTATGTAGTGCTTTATTTTGTCATCTGATGGGAGGACAGTAATCTCAATAATCTAGTCTTCAAACAGCAGTAACCCTTTTAATGGTTTAAGTAATTTACATCTTTGCAGTTCTACTGAATCTTGCTTTTTTTTTCTCCAGTGTTTCTGTTACACTTTCTCTTTCTACCTCCCTTTCCATATCTCAAAGCACAGTTTAAAAACCATGATGGAAGCTTTGCATAAGTAAAGGTTGTGAGTTTGAAGCCCAGACTCAGTTCCCTGCTTGATCCTCCTCGATGCTGAGTGCTCTCCGCTGCAAGGAGTTGCAATGGAAATGGAGAGTACTTAGCAACTCACATGCTTGAGCCCCCTGAGGAGAACAGCATATTACAGCAGATCTATCTGCTATATAGATAATAATAGTTTCCATTTATATAGGGTCTTTCATCTGAGAATCTCAAAATGCACTACAGATTATGGATGTGCTACAGCAGTGACTTTGTAATGGCTGCACAGAGATTTGAAACTGAGGCAGGCGTTAAATCTCTTTGTTACTTGTGAACAAAAGAATGTATCTTAGTGCACCCTCACCAGGCTTATTATGAACAGGCTTTATGAAAAGCAACAAATGCTTTTTCTGTGAACTACCATATCTACTTAACATGAATTATGATTGCTTAAAAATGGCCTTGTTCTGGTGTGAGTGGCTATTATTTTATCGTTATTAGACACAGTGTTTGTACTCCCCACTCTCAGCTGCCGTGCTGCTTGAAGGTGAGTGCCTTTTGAGAAGACACACCACTGGCACCAGACTGGGCATCAGGGAAGCTCAGGCTGGAAGTAAAGGCTCCTCACAACTGCCTGCATAGCAGCAATGAGGGCAATCACCATTTCCCACAGAAAGAGCACCAGCTGGTCTCACCACTGCAGAACAGTGGTATTGTGAAAATATTTCAAGGGTCTCAGCCCCTATCACTATTATGCAATCAGACGTCTGAGCCTTAATCACATGAACTATCCAGACCTCTGCAAGGGGAGGGACTTTATGAAAGCTGTGTTCTTGTACAATGTAGACAGTGTTTCTGCCAGGATGCTGCACTTGGAGTCTGTCAGGAAGACCTGAGGGATCTTGGGCAGGAATGACAGGGTCCCTTTCCTGCCACTCAGCATTGCACATTCATTTATAATTAAAACTTTCTGCTGATGATAAAATGAACAAAAACTGTTTTTTGACTTCTAATGACGTTCATCAGTTTTAGGAAAAACTTTCCATCCTTGCTTTGCATCACAAAGACAAAACGATGAGAGCTGCTGGCATATGAGTGATGTGGAATCTGCCTGTCTAATATGATACTAGATGGTCCACTGCTCAGGTCTGACTGGTTAAACTAGGAGTGGTACCTGCTGTGCTTTTCTTTTACTTACTGTTCTTTTGGCTTCTGGGCGCTAATTCTTTGCCTTTTCAGTGGAAATGCACGTTAGTGATATCTTTCACTCGTCTGTAATGGGCTTGAGGGCAGCCTGGTATATGTACAATTTTGATGTACTCTTTCACAAATTCTGATATGGAATGAATCATTCTATGTAGCCACAGAAGGAATTCTGTTAACTTCCATAAGCAGTATAATCCAAGATTGGGCAAGTCGAAAGGCTGATAAGCCATATCACCGCATAACATTTTTGCTAGCCTTATTTGTGTGAGGGATGAATAAAATATTTGCTGTGCACATTTGTCATAGGGACCAATTGGATTGTATATCAGGGCTCTGAGCAAAGAGTAAAGTGTTCTTTCCATGAGCAGCAATAGAACTATTATCCTGTCTTGGTTTTCAAACCCTAGCTTTTGACCTTCATTTCATAGCTGTATAATACTATTAGTTATTAGCAGTGATCACTTGGTATGATAGTTTTTAAATTAGACCAGATTGCCAGGAGAAGCACTCTGATTGCATTTAATCAGGAAATGAAGACGGTTCCGTGTGGGCAAATGAGTTACGTTTACATTACTCAAAAAAAGAGCAATCAAACAAGATTCTGTCACTTAAATTCTGGTTTATTGAGATCCAGGGTAACAGTAATGCCCAATACCTAAAACATCGCCTAACACTTTTGATTTTATAAAGCCATGGTACAGAATTATTCGCTGATGCAGGCTAAGTATGTGACAGAGACCAAAAAGGTTACTTTCTGTGTCACAGTTCATTATTTATACTTAGTATTTTTTTTCTGGTGACTGTGCTCTGAACAATTATCTTAATTTTCAGCTCTTATTGTATAGATGTAAATAAGACATGGCAGTTGATTTTATACTAGCAAATTAAATGTTAGAATTTTTACTAATGCTATAATTCCTAATGTAGTAATAATTATTGAATTTTAACAAGTATGTACAAATGTAAAAATGGATTATGCTTGTCATGGGCAAGTTTTCTGCATGCATAAAAGGAAAATTTATTATTTTAGGGTTTTTTTTCCCCACCATTTGTTTTTCTGTATCTTGAGATTATTTGAAAGAATGCAAGACCTATTGCTGGCAAAAAATCTCCTCAGGATTTTCAATAAATAGCTGTAGAAAACATGGAGTTAGATGCATGATGGACAAAGTTACCAGAGAAAGTAATAAATATTTTTCTTTTGCTATTTTATCCTTGTTCTTAGATGACCCTAGAGAGTAATGTAGGGTCATATGAAATTACTTAGATTCTTGAGGAAGTATCAAGTACATGTAAATTTATAAGTCAACACTTTTTCAGCAGTTTAGCTTCCTCTCTGAACTTCAGAAACAAAACGAAAATTTTTGCAACTTTCCTTCTTTCACATCTATTCCATCAATATAGGAACATTTTCCTTTCTATCATTACCAGCATTAGCTGTAAAAATGTGTGAATAATTTTAATGAAAAGATTGCAATTTCTAGTCTGAAGAGTTCTGATATTTATATTGTGTCTGTCATAGAGGAAGCGAAGAAGGTTTATGAGTGTGCAGTGTGCTCAACAGTATGCTATATAATTTGTCAAAAGAAGGCCCATCCCATAACATTTCTAATGCACAGCCTCTTTCACTCTTAGTCAATGATAAGCCTTTGAAAGGGCCAGTGCTTCCTGTGTAGAAAACACAACAGCCCATCCTCTCATCCTGATGAAAATGCAGACGCTTAACATACTTTATCCTCCACAATTGCAAATAGCTAATCATAATTAGGAACCCTGCTGTTGGGAAAACTGCTCACCCTGCTGCTAAAAAAACCCCCCACTGAAGTTGTAATTTTCCTTTCTGGTATTCTTCTAAAACTAAGTGTCTACACGTTTTGCCTGAAAGTAACACATTTACTCCTGCAGAAACAACTTTTCCATTGACCCATCAGTGCTCCCACCTCAAAACATTTTTCTGCTTTCCTACTGTAAATGAAGTAGTAACTGCATAGGATTCATTGTCCATTATTTCATTCTCAGGAAATGCCTCGGCAGGAGACTAGCACATGCATTTATTTCACTTCTGTTTTTCTGCTTTCCTTATGAAATGCCCTGATTGGTTGTGCTTACTTGAAAATTATATTTCTGCAAGCAGAATCTTTTAGTTAAAAGTATGTCAATATTGAAGAAATAATGATTGAGGTGTTTAGGAAGGATTAATGATCACAGGAAAGATAATAATAGTTTGAAGCACAGCCAAGGACAATCCACTCCTGCTGGGCCACAAGTCTTATGAAATTGCCTGTGCCAGTTCCAATATAGTTACAAGGTAAGCCAATATAAAATATTGCCATTCAGTATTTGCCTCCTTTCCTGTGTTTTCACTTGTAAGCAATGAAAAACTGTTTTGGCCCCTTATGCTATGTATAGGCACCTGTGCCCCACACATTGGCCTGTCAAATTATCTATCTCCAACCAGCCTGCAAGTGTGTGAACTCTGAGGAGGAGGTGCACCCTAAGTCTTAAGGAGATGATTTGCTTCCCTTTGAACCAGTTCAGTAAGATTTATAACAAACCTCTCTTTAGAATTTTGAACGTATTGGGGGTGTAAGCTGAATGCAAGTGCCACCTTGCCTTGTTTTCATGTTCCTGGTAAAAATGCTTCTTCTCTACTGGGGGAGGGGATGCAAGAGAGTGAATGATGCAACTTTTTTCCTGCCATCTGCATTTTTGTGACATTCTATTGAATTTGATTGGCATGCCATTAGCTTTACATTATTTAAAAGAAATTCCTGCAGTATTTCCAGCGCAACCAAATAATTGAAAGACATGTCATGCAACATCTTGTTTTAATGACGTGCATCACCATTCAGTACCATTGTAATGACATCTCTGCCACTTAAGATGTCTAAACCAATATCTGTGGTTTTCCAGTATCACCCTATACTTCCAGTATCACCCTATTCTGAACCAAGGGTTTTGAAATTTTTTAGGTTTTGGGTTTTTTTTTTAGGGTAAGGAAATTAAATATAACCCTTCAAAAATGAGCCAGGTCATAGAAAATATTAGTGTTTATTTAAATTGCATCATTAATATATTTTTTATGTCATCACTAAGGAATTAAGGTTAAAATAGAATATCACTTTAGTTCTATTAGTTTACTGCATGAGATCCNTGTAGGGTCATATGAAATTACTTAGATTCTTGAGGAAGTATCAAGTACATGTAAATTTATAAGTCAACACTTTTTCAGCAGTTTAGCTTCCTCTCTGAACTTCAGAAACAAAACGAAAATTTTTGCAACTTTCCTTCTTTCACATCTATTCCATCAATATAGGAACATTTTCCTTTCTATCATTACCAGCATTAGCTGTAAAAATGTGTGAATAATTTTAATGAAAAGATTGCAATTTCTAGTCTGAAGAGTTCTGATATTTATATTGTGTCTGTCATAGAGGAAGCGAAGAAGGTTTATGAGTGTGCAGTGTGCTCAACAGTATGCTATATAATTTGTCAAAAGAAGGCCCATCCCATAACATTTCTAATGCACAGCCTCTTTCACTCTTAGTCAATGATAAGCCTTTGAAAGGGCCAGTGCTTCCTGTGTAGAAAACACAACAGCCCATCCTCTCATCCTGATGAAAATGCAGACGCTTAACATACTTTATCCTCCACAATTGCAAATAGCTAATCATAATTAGGAACCCTGCTGTTGGGAAAACTGCTCACCCTGCTGCTAAAAAAACCCCCCACTGAAGTTGTAATTTTCCTTTCTGGTATTCTTCTAAAACTAAGTGTCTACACGTTTTGCCTGAAAGTAACACATTTACTCCTGCAGAAACAACTTTTCCATTGACCCATCAGTGCTCCCACCTCAAAACATTTTTCTGCTTTCCTACTGTAAATGAAGTAGTAACTGCATAGGATTCATTGTCCATTATTTCATTCTCAGGAAATGCCTCGGCAGGAGACTAGCACATGCATTTATTTCACTTCTGTTTTTCTGCTTTCCTTATGAAATGCCCTGATTGGTTGTGCTTACTTGAAAATTATATTTCTGCAAGCAGAATCTTTTAGTTAAAAGTATGTCAATATTGAAGAAATAATGATTGAGGTGTTTAGGAAGGATTAATGATCACAGGAAAGATAATAATAGTTTGAAGCACAGCCAAGGACAATCCACTCCTGCTGGGCCACAAGTCTTATGAAATTGCCTGTGCCAGTTCCAATATAGTTACAAGGTAAGCCAATATAAAATATTGCCATTCAGTATTTGCCTCCTTTCCTGTGTTTTCACTTGTAAGCAATGAAAAACTGTTTTGGCCCCTTATGCTATGTATAGGCACCTGTGCCCCACACATTGGCCTGTCAAATTATCTATCTCCAACCAGCCTGCAAGTGTGTGAACTCTGAGGAGGAGGTGCACCCTAAGTCTTAAGGAGATGATTTGCTTCCCTTTGAACCAGTTCAGTAAGATTTATAACAAACCTCTCTTTAGAATTTTGAACGTATTGGGGGTGTAAGCTGAATGCAAGTGCCACCTTGCCTTGTTTTCATGTTCCTGGTAAAAATGCTTCTTCTCTACTGGGGGAGGGGATGCAAGAGAGTGAATGATGCAACTTTTTTCCTGCCATCTGCATTTTTGTGACATTCTATTGAATTTGATTGGCATGCCATTAGCTTTACATTATTTAAAAGAAATTCCTGCAGTATTTCCAGCGCAACCAAATAATTGAAAGACATGTCATGCAACATCTTGTTTTAATGACGTGCATCACCATTCAGTACCATTGTAATGACATCTCTGCCACTTAAGATGTCTAAACCAATATCTGTGGTTTTCCAGTATCACCCTATACTTCCAGTATCACCCTATTCTGAACCAAGGGTTTTGAAATTTTTTAGGTTTTGGGTTTTTTTTTTAGGGTAAGGAAATTAAATATAACCCTTCAAAAATGAGCCAGGTCATAGAAAATATTAGTGTTTATTTAAATTGCATCATTAATATATTTTTTATGTCATCACTAAGGAATTAAGGTTAAAATAGAATATCACTTTAGTTCTATTAGTTTACTGCATGAGATCCCAGTACCAAAATTTCATATGAGCAGGAAAGCATGGTAGTTGCCTCCTCAGGCTGAATCACAGAATTACAGAATAAACTAGGTTGAAATAGACATTTAAAATCACTGAGTCCAACCTATGACCTAACATCACCTTGTCAGTTATACCATGGCTCTGAGTGTCCTACCCAGTCTTCTCTTAAACACCTCCAGGGACAGTGACTTCACCACCTCCCTGGGCAGCCTATTCCAATGCCCAACCACTCTTTCTATATAGAATTTTTCTCTAATGTCCAGCCTAAACCTCTCCTGGTGCAGTTTAGGACTCTGTCCTCTCATCCTGTCACTGGTTGCCTGGAAGAGGAGACCAACCCCCACCTGGCTGCATCCTCCTTTCAGGGAGCCATAGAGAGTGATAAGGTCTCCCTTGAGCCTCCTTTCCTTCAGGCTAAACACCCCCAGTCCCTCAGCTGCACCTCACAGGACTTGTGCTCCTGCCCCTTCACCACCCTTGCTGCCCTTCTCTGGACATGCTCCAGCATCTCAATATCCTTCCAAACTGGGGGGTACAGCACTGGACACAGAACTCAAGGTACAGCCTAACCAGTGTTGAGAACAAGGGGAAGAAACCCTGGTCCTCCTTCCCAAATTTTTTTCCAAGTTTTTCCAAATTGCTGCTTTCCAAATTTTTACTACTGACTTCAAGTGATCATTTTTGGCTCCCAATACTTAGATTGAAAGAACTGGTGATCTTTAAGGTCCCTTTCAACTGAAACCATTCTTTGATTCTATGAAAAGGAAGCACATGCTTCAAATCAAACACTCAATTGACTGCAGGAGGCCATATACTGGTGAGAATCTGCTTGGTCAGGACATGCAATAAAGTGGGCTTGATGCCTAGAAGGATAATTTAAGAAAAGCTCATGCTCCTGGCTACTTCTTCCCTGTCCTGAGGGTTGGTGAAACAAGTAGCAGCTGAGGTGATGTTAATTGTCCTTGCTCCCACCTAAGTTTCACTTCAAGTAAAATATCTATTAAGAAGTTACTTTTATATGTCTGAAGTTGTGAATCCATCTGCTAGCTTTTCAATCTGTTTTCTTTAAACAGAATTTTGTGTCATAATCCAGATGTTAGAAATTATATTAGAAATGAGCTTTAGGGCTATTAGTATTTCCTATTTCCCTTTCTTTCTTTTTCTCTTTCTTTCTTTCTTTCTTTCTTTCTTTCTTTCTTTCTTTCTTTCTTTCTTTTTCTTTCTTTCTTTCTTTCTTTCTTTCTTTCTTTCTTTCTTTCTTTCTTTCTTTCTTTCTTTCTTTCTTTCTTCTGTATAATTTTTTCACATAATATAACGAGTGTATTCAAAAGAAAAGTTAATAAACCTGAGGTAATTTGTAGGCAGGAAAGCATAATGTGAAAAGACTTAGAGAATTCAAATTTGAAGAATTGGGGACAGAAAGAAAAACATTCAGCTTGGGGGAAACATGGATTAAGGAGTGTCACAAAGCTGCTGGTGAGAAAGAGGAGAGGAATTCTTAAACACAGTGCCAGAATGTGAAGATCTGCACTGGAAAAATGTACTGTCCATCAGACAGCTAAAATCTGTTACAATATTCTGAGGTCAGTGTGGAAACACTATAGTTGCTGATACTGAAAAGAATAGACTAGAGAGAGGCAAGTATTTGAGGAAATTCCATTCCAACCCAAACTTGACTAAACTGCAAGTCTGCTTCACTCCTGTCTGTAGTTAAATACCTTTTGGACATGGTGAATGGAAAGACGTGAAAAGCTCCTCAGTTTAATTTTTAACTGCCTAACCAGTGTATGCATGATGATAATGAATACAGAAATATGGATTCACAAAAAAATTATCTTAAATGCTAAATTATCTTTAATATGCTTAAATGATATGCAGTCAATATAGTGAGGATTCTGGTGTTTCATTTCAGAATTACAAAAGAAACAGATGACTCTAATGCAGTTGTTCTAAAATTCAGCTCCAGGAAGGCAAGTTATTGCTACAGAAAACAAGCTAAGACAAACATAGCATGTTAGTGACATTTTTGTTCAAGTGACTTTCAATTCTGAATACTTTTGCAGTTTTAAAAGTTGAAACATTAATCCATAAGCATACATTTTCCCCAACAGTTTTCGAAAGTCAAAACTAACTATTACTATGATATTCAACTTTATTTTAGTGAGCCCATGTTTGTTTTTTTTAATGTTTTCTTTCATAACTCTCATTTGTTTTACTGTTTTATTTCTATTTTTTCTTATATGTCTTGGCAGTATTAGGACAGGAAAGGCTTGATCTTTGAATTATTATGTAGATGAAGAAAGCCAAGTGAAGAAAAGGTCACTGTAAACTTTTCCTCGCTAGGTTTACAAATATTCCAAGTAGCATGTTTGTAAAATCAAGTGTAAATATTTGTATAATTTCATTTTTATTAACTCTACAAACACTAAATCCTAAGCACAGGTATAATCTGAGTAAGAGAAATCTATATTTGAAATTTTTCAGACTGTCTAGTTTTAGGACTCTTTCTCTAGTCCCTGTCAAGCAACTGTTTGGAGTAGGGACCGAGGCATTTGTCAAAGTGGAGCTGACACCTCTGATCTCGTGCTTGCCTCGGCCAGGACCACACAACAGTGGGGTATGAAAGCCTGCCCTGTGCCACTGAGAGCTGCTGGGTGTAATGAGCAGAGAAGGAGTTTCAAAATGAAGATTTTATATCCCAAAGATTTTATAATAATAAAAATCAGCAGTTGTAGAGGGAATAAGTTTAAGAAAGTGTGGTTTGGTTGTGATAATAATTTCAGCAGGAATCAGTGTGGAGTGTGGGAAGATTGTAAGAAGAATTGTCTTGCTTCTTTGCAAGAGGAAGGAGAAAAGGCTGTGAAAGCAATACAAATTGAATTCTGGTTATTGCATCCAAACACTAGTTATAACTCTGCCTTTACCTCAACCAAAACCATCTGATTAAATTATATTCTAATCCGCAGTATGAACCTGTGAATGGGAAAGGTGATGAAATTCCAGCATTAAATTTCCTAACTGGTAGATATGTCTCTAAAAGGTAAAGCCAGAGTTGGATATCAGTATTTGTAAGATTGGTCCTCATCAGATTTAGTCAGAATTTATTCTTTGAGGTGAAATGGTGAGGGGTTTTCACTGATATTAATTTCAGGTGATGACAACAGAGCTGTGACTGTCCAGTTTGCTTGCACTCCCTATTTCCCAGAACAGTGTGGTTGATGATCTTGAATTAGGAAGTCTGAGCACTTGTGGCATAACTGTTAATTGCTTTGTGATTGTTACTGTCACATTGTAATGTTTTCATCACATTAATCTTGTGAATAGAATTGCAGGGTTTTTTTCTTAAATAATTATATTTTCTGGTTTTATATAGCTGAGGGAGGGCACTCAAGGCAGGCTATTTAATAAAACAATGTTAATATTTTCCACTGAATCATATTTCTTTTTGTAGCTTCTCTATTTCTTAGTAAAATATATACATGGTTGTGAAATCTCTTCCCTTGAGATATTGAATATTGATTTATTGATAAGGGTTCTTTTCTGAATAAAAAACACCCCTTTATGATAAACTACTTCAAACCAGACAATGCAGAGTTAGTAAGAGGTATCAGAATTATGACCTTACTCTTTTGTTTGCCACATTTTATTTCATTGTTCACAAATGGGGAATTTAAAATATCTTTATTGAGCGAAACAGAGTAGTAATTAATCTTTCAACCCTCAGATGTTAATCATTCATTTTTCACAGCATTTTATGAAGGTCATAATAATTCCATATTGTAGGTGTTAATACTTGTGGGTTTTGTGAATTTTAAAGGTATGTAAAAAAATGAGAATTTTAATTGCTCGTCACTCAGCAAAATTGCAGGTGAAATTACAGGCCAGCAGAAGATGATGGTAGTGATAAGTCCTGAGTGAATAAAAGTTCACAGAGGTTGTGTGTCCTAAACTGCTTTATTCTCATATAGTTTGGAGACATTGCATGTACTACAGATATCGGGAGCCATCACTTAGTGACTGGAGATCACTTATTGTTCTGATATGTCATAAGCATTTCTTTTTCATATCCTCACTGACTTCTTGTGTGTCGTGGCTTAACTCCAGCCAGTAACTATGCCATGGTCAGCCACTTCCTCACTTCCCCAGGGTGGGATGGAGGAGAAAATAAGAAGAATAAAAGTGAAAAAAGCTTGTGGCTTAAGATAAAGGCAGTTCAATAAGTTATGTAAAAGCTGTGCAAAAAGGTGAAGCAAAACAAGGAATTCATTCATCTCTTCCCACGGGCAGGCAGGTGTTCAGCCACCTCCAGGAAGGCTGGGCTCCATCAGGTCTAATGCTTACTTGTGAAGTTCCCTCTTTTCTTCTTCTTCCCACGGATTTATATGCCGAGAGTGATGTGTCTGGTCTGGAACATCCCTTGAGTCAGTTGGGGTCAGCTGTCCCCTCCCAGGTGTGTCCCATCTCAACTCCTTGTGCATCCCTTGTACATCCCCAGCCTGGTTGCTGGTGGGGTGGACTGAGGAGCAGAAAAGGCCTTGGCTCTGTGTAATCCCTGCTCAGCAGTAACAAAAACATCCCTGTGTTATTAATGCTGTTCCCAGCACAAATGTAAACCAAAGCCCTGTACAAGATGCTGTGATGAAAATTAACTCTACACCAGCCAAAACCAGTACATTATTTTATGATACACGAAGTGATATTTATGGCTCTCTCCTCTCTCAGATAAATAGATGTTGGTTCCAAGGAAGATTCAGGTCATAGCTTGCCTGACTGCAAAGGAAAAACCATTGCTGGGAAGAGAGTAACAAGATCATAGAGTCATGGAATCAAGGGCTGGTTAAGTTTGGAGGGAATCGTAAAGACCATGTGGTTCCAAGCCCCATGCCGTGGGCACAGAGACCTCCCAAGAGACCAGATTGATCAAAACCCTGTCCAGCCTGGTCTTGAACACCTTCAGGGATGGAACGTCAAAAATTTCTATGGGCAACTGGTTCCAGTGCCTCACTACCCTTTGGGCTGCATCACCACATATATTTGTCTTTTTAATAATGAAATGGAAAATGATCAACCATTTTAAATACATGTTATTAGCATGTCTTTCTGCATGGATGAAAATGTTCAGTAAGGAGAGCAGAAGTACACCAGCGGATGAACAAGCTCTCTCTCTGTGCTTGGGAAAGGCATGGAAACAATATCACATCTACAGAATCAGTTCTGGTTCCCTGTGGTTCTGCATGTTTTTTGGGGTTGGCTTAGAATGAAGTATAAGCACAAAACTGGTAAATCAAAAGGGAAAAATAAAGGCAAGGAGATATCATTCAAAATCAACAATTACTTCTAGTGTTTCAAGATTTTGAGACTTATAAAAAAAAAAGATGGCAATATCACAATATTTTGTAGGTCAGACAAGACTTTATTTTTTCGATTTGTAGATATTTATTAAATTTGTAAACCAATTTCTTCTCTAAAGAAAACAGGTTGAGGGACTGGTTTGCAGAGTGTTTTCAGAGGGTTGAGTTCCCTTTTACACAAAAATCTCTCTTTATGCTTGCCTCCATCAGAATCTCTCAGTATCTATATATTTTCAGACTTACTGAATGTATTTCATGCTTTATATTTCTTAATTGGAAGAGAGAAACATTGACCTAATTGCAGATATTCACTGATGTCTGAAGATACTGCTCATTTTCACACCGTCTCTTGTCTCCTCACATGTTCTGTTTTCCATGAAGTTGAAATATTGTAAACAGCTTTTTAGATATGTTTCTTGAATGAGAAAAAATATGATTCATAGACATATAAATCTTTTATAAAAATACAAACCGTGGCTTAAGATTTGATGGCACAGTGATGGATCATATACAATAACACTGTAAATGAGATAACTGCAACATTGTAGTCTCTGGGCAAAGTTAGTAGATTCAGTGCAACTCTAGCAAGATATTGTACCTGACATTTCCTTATTTATTTCAGAAAAACCTCCATGAATCAAGTTGCATATTGGACCAGATTAAGTCCCAGAAGAGAAATCCTAGATTTAGTAGTTTTAATTTCCTTAGTTAATGAGTAGGAACCAGTCGAATTTGACTAGGGTACCCTATCAGGTTTCTTTCTTATTCACAGTCAAAATATTTCCTAGTAAAAGGAACCTACTAATATTCCTAAGAAAGGTTAACTTACAATGTGTCCAAAACCAATATGCGAAGGTGGCCTGATTTTTTTTCTATTTATTTTTGTGCGATTCTTGGAAGAGACTTAATATAGAATTGTCTTTCTTTATTTCTCAATGGACTTTATAGAAAATAATTATTTATGTACAGGAATGTATGTTTTTGACAATTTCACCAGCGTCTTTCTTTTCAGAATTAATGTGCTAATGTCCTTGAAGGTCTCCTGCTCACTTTATCTGTTATGAAAGCACTGTGCTCTCTGTAGGACTTTGAATATCTGCTAAAGGAAAGGCAGTGTCTAGAGGCCAAATACGCAGGAGGATTTTAACAGTGACCTCACGGGATACTGCAAAAATGACTTAACTTCCAGAAGTCTGCCATCATTATTTAGGAAATTCCTTTCTGTTCCACAGACAACTGAAGTATTTCAGTGGTGCAGCCTCGTGTACAGAGATGTTTTCCTCCTCAGTGCAGACAAGTGTGGTCTCTCCTATTAATGTTGCATAGCTGTGTGTTCTTGGGTCATTCTTGCACCACATTGCTTTGTAGAGGTTTATGTTACTTAACTCGAGTGGAACAGAAACATTTTAGGCAAAACATCTCCATAAAGTCAGGATACTTAACCACTTAAAATTTTATATAGAATTTCATACATTTCTTCTATTAATTTATCTTTGGCTTCAGATTAGCTTTCTGTTCTGGGGCACTTGACATTTCAGGAGACCTAATTTTTCTGGCTACATTTGCTGTTTTATAAGACGACTACTTCATCACAGGGAAATATTTAAAATTAACTGCATTTTTAACACAAAGGTAATCTGTCCTTTTGGAATATTTCACATACAAAGATTAATAAATTACACATGTTGCTATAGCAACTATAAATCAAAGTATAGTAAGTCTAGACAGTGCTATTCCTGCCCTTTGAAAAGAAAATCAAATGTAAATATCAAGTTTTTGATTCATGCTGCTTAGAATAATTTAGTAAAAATTAAAACAATAGTGATTTATTTTACCCTGGTCTGTCTGCCTGTAGAATTAATTTTAAAGGTTTATTTTTTTTCCCACATTTTTTCCTGTGTGTGTTAACATGTTATGCTCATATCATCGGTGTCCCTTATGGGCCTATT
The DNA here is from genome assembly GCA_013396875.1 of Vireo altiloquus. Lineage (NCBI taxonomy): Eukaryota > Metazoa > Chordata > Aves > Passeriformes > Vireonidae > Vireo > Vireo altiloquus. The sequence continues at coordinate 1,107,110 of VZRF01005648.1, read as the reverse complement.
TAAAGTAATTCTGATTCAACAGTGACATGAAAAAAATCATTAGTATAATGATCAACTATTTCTTAATCAAAAATAGACACAAGCGGTTTTCATTTACCTCTGGGACAAGCAAAAGCAAAATGTCCTTGAAAATAAATTGGCTCCCTTTGTTATCTTATTAATGTTATAGAAAGTCTAGGATGAAATCTATGCCTTTAAGTCAGCTCTGTAGCCTCAAGTGATGGTGGTGACTCAGTCTAAGAGAAGGATTTACCAGGTGAAAATGTGAGGGGCCATGTACCACTTGTCTTTTACAGCTCACTGTGTGCTATGCTTGCATTTGCAAAATAAAAGGGCAAGTGTTTTAAAAAATGGTTTCCAATTAATTTATACTATTTGGTAAAAGTGTGACAGGTGGGTTAGATCCTAGTGAAATAGACCAAAATAAGAGGAAGTGTCTGTCATGGATTTTGAGTGCTGCTTAGTAATTATTTGTTGCATCAGGAAAGCCATGAAGGTTTTCCCATGAGAGCTGCGACTCCTGAACTTAGAAAAATCTCTGCCCAGGAGTAAGTGACAGTGAAGGAGATTACAACATAATATCCACTCATGAGTGGCCTGGAAAAAGTGAATGTGGAATTACTATTTCTTCTCACGGTATGAAAAAGAAGGCAACATCAAATGAAGCAGTAAGATAGTATTTTCAAAATAAAGAGTAAATTGTTTTTCAGTAAATGTGTAAAGTTCTTTCCACAAAGCACATGAAAATTACAAAGATTACAAAGATTACAAAGATTGTCTGAAGATGTTCAAAGCAATTGAACAATGAATTGGGAAAAATTGAGTGTGCTTGGTTAAACACAGAGATGAGACATTTGGCTCAGAAGGTCCTGCAGTTAAAATCGTGGAGACGGGAAGGGGTTTAGGAGAAGTTTTGTTTTGTAATAATTCTGTTTCTTATACTTCTCCTGAGGTGGTCCCAGTTAACCATTCTCAGAAAAGGCTTGCTGTGCATTATAGATAATAGGTGTGACCTTGTAAGGCATTTTTTAATCTGTTTATTATGTCAAGCAGTGATAACAAAATTGACAGAAGAGAATAAAAGAGAACAGGGATTTAAAAGTATTTTTAAAAGAAAATTGTGCATTCTAGCAGCACCTTATCCTATCAACTTAAGCTTTTTTTTTGTACTTTTCTCCAGGAGTTTGTGTTTGGTGGTTTTGATCTCCATAAAGCCAGGAATAGAATCTGTACTGCTTGAAAATTAGAGGGAGGCTTAGGACTTTTTCTGTCAGAAATACCGGATCCAATCTTCTATGTCCGGAAGACCTAGTCTGTGAAATATTTGGAAAAATGACATTTTTGCAAAATGTATTTTGTGTATGTTTTTTATTTGTTTCTCCTGGAAAGGATAAAATTTGGTGATGTAGTCAAGATTAAGTTGAAAATCTGGAATATATGGTCAAAATATAGGGCACTTTCTAGGAGATGACACACAGCTAAGCTGTGAGTAATTGAAAGCTAGACTCATGTATTGCTTATATGATGAGTTTTGCTTGCTGGAAACAGTGAGAGTTCCAGGGAGCACAGAACCCTTATGGAAATAAGATGAGAAGATCTACAGTTTAGTGCTTTGCCTTGGCTTCTCCTTACATTAGGCTTTTTTTCTGCTTTGACAAAAATGGGCCTGAAAGGATGAGAGTGAAAAATAAGATTATGATAAAAAAAAATTCCAGGGTTGGGTTTCTTTTGAGTCAAAGTTACTTGAATATGGAATGAGCATTTACATAGTGTTGCCTCCCTGCCCACATTTTTGACCAATTTGTAAAATGTAAATATAGCAATAGTATAGTAATATCAGTACATTAATCTCATGGAATTAATTTGTCCTCATAAATGTTTGACTAGTCCCATTGACTAGAAATATGTTATGGAATAAGAGAATTCTATCTACATGTATATATGTATACATGTGAAAAACAAATTTAAAAAAATAGTTGGGACGGGAAAAAAGAGACAATAAATGAGAAGTCCCGGGCTGCCCATATAGCTGAAGTGTCTTTTTCAGATGACATATAAATTTCTAGGAGTAGCTATGTAAAAAATTCTTTCTTCTGCATTTTCCAAATCTATGTGGGCTGGAACTCTGACCTTGAAAAGGCACATCCAGGAGTTTCCCAGTAAATTTATCAAAAATAATTAAGACATGACGTAAGCAATCTCTGGCTGGGCAGAAAGGATTGAAAGTGGGGATGGTGTTTCCCTGCTCGGAGCCTGTTGGTGGAACTAACACTGGGCTCAGTAGTCCCAACTCTCAGGCACTGCACAACCTCCAGCTCTCCGTTAAGTGGATGAATTTTAGATATTTCCTGGGAATATGGCTCTTCCATGATTTACATGTTTGTGCTTGGGAATCTGGCTGTTTACTGAATATTTTTGTTTCCTTGGTAGAAAGAAACAAGGCTGTGGCACCAGTGACAGTCCTGTAACCTCTGTCTGCCCATCAGGATTTGTCACAACACACTGCTCTGCAGCAAAGAACAAAGTGTCCTGGTTTGTAGATATCTCAAGGTCATTTTAAGATTGCTTGGGTGTATTGGATGACAGTCACACAAAAAAAGATCTTAGTTGAATTCCTACCTGTGAATCAAACCCCTAGACTTCTCTTTCCTTCCTGATCAGGGAACTCATCTATATCTGGCTTCTTCAAGAACTCTGCTGTCAAAAAACTACAGTAATTTTTACCAGATCCTTGCTGAATCTGTGAACTACAGTTACTATTTGAGGCTCAAAATGAAAGTTCCTTGAGGTGAGAACTGTACCTGACATTGTGGCAATACTGTTTGGATTTGTGAAGCAATTTATCATCTAACTTTTTTTTTTTTGAGCTCTTGGACAACATAATTTGAGGAAGGAGGGTGTTTCTTACTCACTTTTCTCAAATCTGCGTTGTAGATTTAGCCAAGTGAGGCACCCAGATATTCTGTATCACCTCATCATAGTAATGTACTATACTCGATGGGGAAGGTTCCTGTGTCCACTGGGGAGCAAAGCAGTCTCTTCAGGACAAGATGAATTGTACACCAACTAAATGAGGAAAGTAAATCATCCGACACACCTTAGATATTGTCCTTGTAGTAGTTGTTTCTGAATTTAGGCAGCCTAGTGAAACCCTTTTGGATGTCTTGAATTTTGTCCTCCATGTGCCATCTGTAGGAGGATCTGTTCCATGATCTTCACAGACCTAAGAGGTGAGGTTGACAGGTCAGGAATTCCCAGGGTACTCTTTTCTACCATTTGTAAAAATGGATGCAATGTTTCACTTTTTCCAGTCAGCTGGGGCTTTGCCTGACTACCATGATATTTTGAATGTCATGGAGAGTGGCCTGGTAAATACTTCAGCCGATTCCCTCAGGACTCTGAGATCCATGGACTTAAGCGTGTAGAATTAAGAGTCTAAAAGTGGTCTAACTGAGAAAATGGTGAATCCTCTGCTATGTGTTTGTGTCAAGAGTTATCACATCTATGTCAAAATGGATCCCAAGAAAATAACTTTTAAAAGGGATGCCTGCAGAAAACCAGCAAAAAGTGCAATGGAGATTTTTTTAATGGAAAGTTCGGTCAATATTCGGTGGTCTTTTTTTTATTTGTAATAGGAATAGATCATAGATTTGGGATGATTATTCTTATTAATTAATTCTAATTAATTATTAGTTCTATACATTCCTGTATGGACCTGTGTCTGCAATTGTACAAAGGCATTTTCCTTCCTCAAATTCTACCTCAGATTCTGCCTTTCTAGCTAGACAATACAATGATAAATTGCAGAAAAGGGATAGGGATCATATTTCAGGAGGAAAAAAACTGACCGTAAAACCAGTGCAGGACTGTAGCTGGAATGGTTGTGTGAATCTGTGGATGGAAAACAACATGAATATGGGGAAATATTTTCTCCTTGACCTTTAGGGGTAGATCTGAGAAATACCTAAAGTGAAAACTTATAACAGGTCCTGGACTGTGGTGGAAATAGACACTAGATGACTTTGAGATCCCTTCTAACACCTCTATACATAATATCACAGAAGATCTTGGATCTTGAAAAAGGATAATTGTTAGATTATTATAGGATAAAGTTAAAAATTGTCTCTAGTGGTCTACTGATCCAAAATCCTGCTTCAAGGTTAGACCAGGTTGCTCAGGGCTATGTCCAGATGAGTTTGAGTATCTCTACGCTTCCTCCAAAAATCCTGTTTCAGCTCTTATTCTCTGCTTTTCTGTAATGGAAAAAAAAAACTTGTTTCTTTTAGTTGGTTTGATATTTACTCCTACTCTTGCAGATTGATGCCACTGCCTCTGATTATTTTCTGTGCATGACTGAGAAGATTCTGGCTCTGTCTTCTGTAGATTCTCCTGTAGGTAGCTGAAGACTGTAGTTAGATAGGTTTCTCCAGTGTAAGAAAACCCAACTCTCTCTACCTCTCCTTCTATGAAGCTTGCTGGAGTGACAAGATGTGTGTTTGCTACCAAGAGCACTTAGGCTATAAATAAAATCTCTTCAGCGCTCAGTCTGGGCAAGAGATAACTGGTGCCTTTGATAGCTGTGCTCTGTGACCTTGCCTTCTAATTCCTTTCTTGGAATGCTTAAACAAGGAAAAAGAAACAGTTTTTTGGTTGCTTGGTATCAGGAACAAAAAGTAATTTTAAAAAGTATCCCAGGCAGAAGAGTAGAACAATTAAAAGCTCTTTCTGCATCCATGCTCTCTGGAAATGCAAAAGGCAATTGAAAGAAGCCTCCCAAAGGGAATTTCTTATAGTGCTTGTCCTATATCTGCTAGTAACACGAGTCAGTAAATGGAAGATAATTTGAAGGTTGCCACCTTTAGCATTTACCTTATATTGGTCTGTGCAGAATGTGATATATTCAGGAGTTTTGAATTAAATAGACAAAGCTGAATGCAGCGCAGTAATCCAGAGGACTGGGAGGGTTACTGTGAGAACTGTATAATGTTAACACATATTTTCAGAAACTGCAAGGCATTGCTGATGAGAGGCAGGGGAGCCAAATCTTGCTGAGAGTGAGGAGCCAGGTGGCTAATAAAATAAAATAAAATAAAATAAAAATAAAAAAAAAATAAAAAAGCATCTTGGTGTGGGACAGGAAAAGACAAGATTCAGAGGATTACCATAAGCAAAGCAAGCTGTACTTGCTGTACAAGGAATGTCTTAGTCCCAAGTGTTTGGACTACACTTTGGTGTTAACTAAGAATCTAAGAGCACAAACATAATAGAAAAAAGAACTCTAAAGAGGAAAAATGTTCGCTACTGCACTAATGATCTAAAAGGTGAGGTTGCTTCTGACTACTTTAAAATAAGTGGTTTAACCCCTGATTTTGTCGTAATGCCTCTTTTTTTAAGAAGAAGAAGAATTACAGAAGGGGCAATAATCTGGAGAGAAGCTTTAAGATGCTGTCCATGAGCAAGAAATCTCTCAGAAGTGTACACACTAAAGCAATTACTGCTCAGTTGTCTCATGATTTAGCATCTCAAATCTTGAACCTGAAGACTTGAAGGTTTCAAGCAAAGAGGTGCATTTGTCATCACTCAACAGAATGAAGAATCCTGAAGCTTTACTATTTTTGTGCTGTTGAAAATTACAAAATTTTATTGCAGAGCCATAAGATGGTTAAGTACAGTGTCAGGATTGAAAACAAAAATTGTTTAGCTGTCAATAGATTTTGATGTCTATGGATGCTTGTTTCTCTTTCCACTGCTAAGCTGCCACACATGAAGTAAAGAGGGAACATAGTCAATGCTAAGGAGATCGGGTGGAAGGGTTCGTTTTGTTACTCTCACCATTCTGGTGTTCCTTACATTCTGAGCTTAGGGATGCCACTCTTTCTTAGCCTGGTTGCTCTGGACATGTCCAGATTCCAATGGAATCAATGGAGGTCTTCTTCTGGTCTCTTCTCGCCAGAGCATGTCACCATTGCCCTGACACAGCACTAGGATCTTCTCCAACTGACCCCTCCAAACAGAATCAATTGTTTCGTCTGCAATTTATTGCTTCTGTACCCTAAATATTTTCTTCATTCTTTTAGGTCTTTGTGTAAAGTGGATGTAGGATTTTTATTTGTCTCTTCCAGTGCTGTCTTTACCTTTTGAAAGTCTTAAACGGTTTTGTTTTTTTCCTGTTTGCTTGATAAAGCCTATTTGTGATTGCTGAGGATCTGAATCCTGTAAAGAGGCTTTGTAAGTTCTTCCTGAAATGAACTCTTGTTCTTTATTTGCTTATGAGTTCAGCAAACATCTTTCCACAAGGTTACACATCCATCTTATGATTGTTATTAAAGCAGTCTGATCCTATTTACGACACAGCTTTCGAAAAGGCTGTGTTATTAAGTGTATCCTTGTACCATATATTACTTCATTTTAATGCTTTAATTTGCTTTGGTGTGTGTAGATAGGAGTTGTATAATAGAGATATATTTCTTACACCTTCTTTTCCTCTTTTTTCTCCTGTTTGCAGCCCTCCCCACACACTGTTGCCTGTACTGTCCAGCATATCCTGGGTTTTGGTTTTGGGGGTTTTTCTTGTTAGGTAGGTAGTTTTTTGGTTTTTCATTTGTTTGGTTGGTCTGATCTGGTTTGATTTGGGTTTCTGTTTATTTGTTGGTTTTTGTTTGCATGTTTGGGTTTTTGTGAGTTTTGTTTGTTTGGGTTTTTCTCATTTAGTTACGTGTGTGTTTGGTTTGTTTGTTTTCGTGAGTGTGGTTTTTATTGTTTGCTTGTTTGTTCTTGTATTATGTGTGCATACTCTGTAACAGGTCATCCTCTCAAATGTGTATTCTGATGCTTCTCCCACTGGCAGTGATTCACTGTTGCATTTGAGATCACAATTTAGACCACTGTGTACACAGACACCTAAGAGTCTCACATCTGTCCTTCAGGAAACATTTCATTGGTGCGAAATGTTAATCATGGGGTACATTGTTTTCTTCTCACTGAAGTCGACTGTGATTAGATTCAATAGACGGAGACAGCCTTGGAATCACACATTAGCATTAGAACTGTCCTTTTGTGAGCTTGCAGAGAGGTCAATAAGTACATGAATATAAATTAGCTTGGTGGACTAGTGTGGCCATTAGCTGGGTCGAGTATTCCTTTTCCATATAATTGTTTGGTGCACCTGAATTAATTTGAGTGTCTAAATCCTGCATATTAATTCTGTGCTGCAGGATGTAAAGCTTTAGACTAATCCCTTTAATACTTTTCAGTATACACACCTTAATCAAGCATCAGCTTTGTAATTAGTTCTACTTTCAGACTGGATATTATTTACTTTTTTTATTGCTCATAACTTATTCCAACTTTTAATTGCAATCATTAGACAGACTTCAGAATGTAAGCTTAAATGCTGTCTTGCAGAAACCAGTATAGATGCAAAAGAAAGGATTGTAACAATCCAAACTTTAGAGGAAAAATTTTCTCCCTAATTTTTGTTTTCCGAGACGCTGCTAAAAGTCTGCCTTAATTTCACCATTGAGTCATAAGATTAAAATCATATTGTTAAAATCATAGGAGTGAATGTGAGAGCCGAATCTATTGATTGATAGATTGATTTATGAGCAGGATTCAACTAAGATTTTTTTTTTTGTTGTGTCTTAAAAAGGTGCTGATAAAACTACAATAACTCCCACATGCAGTAAAGCTCTTGGTATGTAAACAGTGATTTCCCTTCTCAAGAACAGGTCTATTTTCCTTTTTATCTGTTTTCCCAATGAATGTTTGGAAGAAGAAATCATCTTCACAATAAGAATATCTTGGCAGTCAGGATGCATTGTTTGGAAGCCAGCATTTTAAAATAAGACTTGATTTGACATTTAAGTGAAATATGTTAAGACAATTATTGTGTTAATTGCACACAGACCTATGGATTATTAAAACCACGCTTGTTTAGCTTGGGTAAACCTGTTGGAAGGGAACCTTGAATAGGAAACATAACATTTTTAAATATTAATGAATGCACTTTTACTAATCAATTGAACTACATTTTTAATTTACTGAGTGTTTTAATAATCAAAGTGTAATGCGTTTTGAAACACTGGAAACAGAGGAGTTATTTTTAATCAGTCCAGAGTAAATATGGTTAGAGAAATAGTAGTTAGTGGCCTGTTTTCTGGTCTTCTTTTTTCCCCCAAGCTTGTTAGTAAAAAAGTTTTTGCTCCATATTTTTTTCCTTACATGTCACAAACTTCTATTCTACTCAGCCATTGTGGCTGAAAGCACACCACATAGTCTATGCACATAATTTCTTCTACCTGATATGTTGATGACTCTGTAGTAAAGCTAAAAGGTGAAATACTTTTCAAACCATTTCAAAAAGCTGTTCCTGTTTATGTGTATATATATTTCATTTAAGTGAAAATGAAATAATAATGTTATTTAAGGAAACTCTCACTGAAAACTTAACATTAAAATAAATGTATGCAATGAGACTTCTTTGTAGGGACATTGTGTTCCATTTTAGCTGCTGGTCCAGCAGTTGTTTCAGTTTGTCCATATGTCCATATTCCCTGTGTTCAGGTCCATAAGGATGCTGATTCAGTTTGTCCATGGAGATTTTTTCCTTTAGAGACAATGGCCAGGACTTGCACACTGCAGAGGGCCCACTTGGTCAGCAGGTGGTTTTGTTGTGTTAGAGGTGCACTGGGGGAGTGCTGGCACTCGAGCCCAAGCCAGAGAGGGTGGATGGTGGGACACATGGTGAATCCCTCCTGCACTGACAGCGGGCTGAGCCCCAGGAGCTCTGCCTGCAACAGTGTTTGCTTTGCCTCAAAGCTCTGAAAACACCTATATCTAGAGAATTGTGATGTGTTTTGGTCAAATATTAAATCTAGAACAAAACCAGATATATCTTGTACGTAACCACCCCTCTATTACCACGAGTATGATTTCTGTAAATTTTTTACCGTAATCTGACCATTGGGTTGAAATTTGCTCTTAGGTGAAAGGGTGCAGCAATTCCCTACGCATAAGGAATGATTCTTCTTAGTAATAGAAGTTTCCAAAGACAAGGGAGGCTGAGGAGCCCCAGTACTGGAGAGGGTGCCAGTACTGGTGGGGTAATAAGAACAGTTCCCTCTCCTGTTTGGAGACACAGAAGTCAGTTCCACATGCCCAGGTGCTTTTCCTTGCAAAGTTCATGAGTGCAGGGCTTGGAGGGTGTGAACCTGTTCAGTCACTCCTGATAAGGCAGGGTGTGTGTCTATGGCACTTTTGCACTCTGAGCTGGAACACCTCTGCCCGCCAGTCATGCCCAGTTAGAGAAGGAGCAGCCTGCTACTGCACACGTCTGTGTCTGTGTTGAGTGAGGTGTTCAAACCACAGCTCCTCCCCGACATGGAAACCTGAACTGACAGCACACCTCTGAACCCCTTTCTTCTCTTTGTGACCTCTTCACAGCCATAAGGCATTTGAATAAGACCGAATTTGCCACCAATCCGGAGTAAGAGAATCAAGATTACATTTGAATGTTACTGTCCTTGAAATGTATTGGAACTGAAATAACAGAGGCCGAGGTGCAGAATTTAATTAGGTGGATCCAACATGTCTTTCCTGTTTATCAACTTACTCTTTTCACAAAAACCTTAATTTTTCTAAATATTGGCAAAAATACATGGTTATTTCTTTCTTATATTTTATATTTTCCACACATGACTGAGTGTAGAATGAGGTTCAAAGGGGAACATTCCCTAAAATTCTTTTACCTTGTTCGATTTTCTCATTGTTGCAGTGTTATCTAGTTAAAGACACTTCCTCCAGCAGCCTTTTGGGAAGTGTTCTTTGTTAAGGGAGGCCTTTTATTTCATTCTGCCAAGGAAATGAACCAATTTGATGTGATCCTTTTATCCCAGAGAAAGGGCACAACTTCTTTATTTTCAAGGTTGTGCATTTTTTGCAACTGTAAAACACACTCCACTACTGAAGCCACAATTACATGCACTCGTCAATCAGTTCTAACCTACTACAGTATGGCTGTGGCATTTTATATAAAAAGTGGAGGATTAAAAGCTCTGACCAAAATGAAAGGTACACATAGTAGATAAAGTACAGTACACATTATTAGATTGTGACAGAAGTAGGCCTAGGAGAAAAGGATATACGAATATTTGATTTTCCACAGACATCAAAGAATTATTTAAGGATTTCTGCAAAACATTTAGGATGTGAAATTTTGCTTCCATTTTTCTTCTTATCACAAACACTTGTAGAAAGCTATTGGTGGTTATATAGGGTATCCACTATATCATATTAGGAAACTATGTCTAAAATTTTTTAACTGAAAGAAGTAGGGAAAATAATGCCTGCACATACATATAGCCTGTTATGATAAGGTGGAAATCTTTCACATTGGAGAAGGACTACATATTAACAGTTTTGACTATCAGTTTCAATATTTTAGAATTTGAAATCTGCAAGCAAAACCATGTCATTATTTGTCATACCACCAATTAGAAATTAAAATATAAAAATTCTGTTCCTTGTCTTAGTTGGCTTTTTCCAAGGACATTGGAGAGGTATGCTAAAACAGACATAGCAGTAGGAGAAAATCCACTTAAACCAGATGATAGGAGCATGTCTGTAAAATACAATTTGTTTGTTTGGTAAGGGGCTTCTGTAAGTACCTTTGCAGCTCTCACAGGATGAGGAAGGACCTGTTCCATGCCCCACATCTGTAAGAGGAGTAGCAGAGATAAGGGTGCTGATTAACCCATTACTTTTAGCAACTCATCCAAGGATAACCAAAAATAGACTCTTAGCTCCCACCTTATATCCCTTTTGCTTTTTCTTACTTGCTCTCCTATATGTGCTTTTTTTTTTTTTTTTTTTCTTGGTTTTTTTTCCTAACATCAAGCAAGCCCTGAAGTCAATACAGAGTTTATATTGAATTGAGAAAATCTGAATTTTTTGTATTCTGCTTGCCCGGCTGCTGTGGGGAGCACAAGAACCTGAAGTGACAGAGTCTATGTTTGACCATCCTGTAGCCTGGTTAGTCGAGGAGAAGCTGAGCTTGCTGGAGGTCTTTGCCCCAGCTTGCCTGTTGGTGCTCTGTCTCTGTGTTTTTCACGTGGGACTCTGATGAGTCAGAAAGTGGTTGAATTCTTGCTCATCTCTAATTTTCAGCACCATGGAACACTGTGTCTGAAGTGACTGAGGAGCAGAAGTCCACAGCCATTTTCACCGGGCTGACAGGGAGCAGTAGGATCTGAGGACAGGATGGGGACAGTGGCTTTGGGATCCTGCCCTGAGGTTACTGTCAGAATCCAGAAAACCCTAATATTTATGTCCCAATTTATATTGCGTGTAAAGACATACAAGTTTTACTTACTTCAGTGAAAACAATGCATATTATTCCTGTACTCTAGGGGAAGAAGGAAAACTATTACTTGCAGATTCTAATTTCCAGCGACAGTAATTATTGTTTGGAAGCTTGGAATTCCATCTGTTGGGAAACTTTAGGGAATGGGATGCTTATCTGCTAGATTTTACTATTTTTTCTGCTGCCTCAGCCTTTTTGTGTCTTTCAAGAATTACCCCCTACTTTTCTCTTGGTCCATCCTCTCACTGCCAAAGTGCAAAGTTTTTTCCTAAGAGAAGGAAGCTTTTCAGAATTTCTAAATTTCCTAATTCAGAAAATTCCCAGTTTCACAAAAAAAATTTAGTTTTCACAGTCCTCCTGATCATCCTACATGCATTCTGCAGTAGAAGAGGTGACCTGGCAACAGTAGGCACATTCAGAGGGAAGAATAAACTACCTGGTTTACAAAAGTTTGTAACATTTTCTTTAGCAGCCCATACTATTTGACAATTTTCTTTTCTTTGTGGGTCTCACAAATTTTTTCACCAGTAAAAAGAATTTATACTCATGTTATATTATAAAAGAGACAAAATGAAAGTATTGTTTTTATACAGCTTATGTCAACACCCCAATACACTCTTGCCTAAAGCATTAATGATGGTTCATTGGTTATTCTTTACCCTGTGTTTCCCTCACTCCAAAATGGGGAAATGTTGTTCTAATTTAAAATTAAAACAACCAAAAAAAAATCTTAGAACATACATTTTATATACTGTATGTTTTGAATATACAAATATCAAACATGAAGTGAAAAAATAAAACCAAGAAATTTTAGCTGCATTCAAATAAAAGAGCTAACTGGTGGAAAGGGAAAAATAATAATAAGAGCAGATGTGATCTTAAGCTCAAATTTTGGGTGAGGAGTCTGAGGGAATATGCAAAACTTTAACAAACAGGGTAAGTATATCTTTTTTTCCCTTTCTCTTTACATTTTCTTAGAATTCAGCACTAGAATTTATGGAGGCAATTTGTCCTAAGCAGTGGCATAAAATCAGTCTTCATTGAAATACTCTTAAAGGCAAATTTATAAAGCTCTTTTGCTGTTAGCTTATCAAAAAGAAAACCAACTTCATTTACCTTATTCTTTCTCTAAAAATCCCCCAAAATATTTATAACATGCATATATATACTGTTACCCACAAAAATTTTATAGTTATATTTGAGTGTATAGAAATAATATTTTTAAAGTATAAATAGAGTAACTTTCCATGTAAATATTAAATCCTGGTACTGCTGAAAAGAGTGGTAAGATACCCATTATATTTTAGGGAAAAAGTGTTCCCTAAATTAAGAAACAAAGCTTAACTAAACTAAGAATAAAAAAGCCCAAAGCACTTTTTTTCCTGAACTGCTAAATTAAGAGTGTGAAAGCATTAAAGTATCATAATCACACAAGAGTTTTTGTTGGAGGGTCATCAGAGCTCTGTGGCTGGTGAGCTTGTTGAAGCGGAGAGCAAGGGAGAGGAAAGAAATGAATGCTGTCGTCACCCCATTCTGAAAAGTTACCCACTCCTGAGATTTTGTCCTGGAATGGGCCCTTGCTCTGAGTGACTTCTAGTGAGTGCAAGGGCACGACTTGTTCTTCCAGAGCTCCCTGGTGAAGAAGTGATGCCTTAAATGGCTACCTAGAAACAGAAACTAGACAGGAATAAAGGAATAAAGGAGGTATTTATTTGAAAGGCCTTCAGATATACATTTCTTTGGGCTCCAGAGGGTCCTGCCTCAGGGGTCCCAAAAGTGGGTGACAGGTCATGAGTTCTTCACGCTTTTATATCAGCATAAATGCACCAACCAGAACCCAGCCAATGATGGAATTTCCCCAAGCTTTCCCTCCTCCCCAAGATGATTGTTTACAGTTCTTGGGCCTAGAACAGTCTGGGTGTCCTTGGAGAGTGAGCTGGAGAGGTTTTGTTATGTCTGTCTCAGCAAGAGAGAACAGCACTTAAGCTACAGGAAACTTCAGAGTTACACTAGCAGTACAGGATTTGAAAAATATAAAAGTTAAAACCTAAGGCATCAAAGGCACAACAGAAACTTGAACTAGAGTTTCTTATGTTCCATGCAAACTTTTAAAGATATTTTTATACCTCCATGGTTTGAAAATCTTGGGACAAGACTTCCATAGCGTTTCAGTGAAAAACTTTCAAAGAACTTTGGTTTGTTTCAGACAACAACTGAAACCTGATGAAAACTAAAAATGCAGCAGAATGAAGTCAGGAGACTCTCGACATTACCTACAATTATGTTTTTGGTATTTTCAGAGATCTAACTTAAGAAATCAGAAAATTTTGAAATAGGAAATTAATTAACTGTGGTTGATTCACTTACCAAATACTTCCACAGCCTAGTTACACTTGACTTTGATGGGTAGGAGAGCTCTAACATTTACTTTCATCCTAGTTCAGGTGCTTAGAGTCTACTAGCAATCAAGCACGCATTCAGCCTGGAAACCAAAGTTTCCAGCTCTCTTAAACTGTGATGACATCCTCTTACAATGAAAGGGAAAAATTTGGCTTGTATTTAAACCTCTCTTTCTCACAGAACAACATCCTAAAAAGATGTATGTCCATTGAAGCAGTATTTCAAGAATATTTACAGCACCCTGCTGGTGTTCACAGGATTCAGCATAATAGGATTGCTTTTCCATCTCCTTTACTTTATGGAAAGCCTTGGTTGATCCTTTAGTGAAGCATGGTTTGCTGCTTTTCATCTCCCAGGCAACAATAACCTCTCATCATGATTACAGAGCTTCCTGCAGACAGATGGGTCTAATCCCAGTGCTCCAACAATTTAGTAATCTATTCCAATCAGGACTTGATGGATTTGATAGGCCATCTGTAGCCAAGTGAGACAGATTCAAGACAGGTCAAAAACTGGGAGCCTTTCAGAAAAGCTTTCTGCTGTTTCACACAGACAATCACACTAACAAGAAAGAAAAAAAAAAGAGAAAAATGGGGAAAAAAACCACCAAGGAAACTCATTCCCTGCCTTCAGTACTTTAGAAAATATTCTATTGTAATTATTACTGTTGAATATGACAGACTTGGAAGACTGAGTGAAATCCTTCACATGAGACTTTATGAATTGAAGGGAACCAAAAAACTATACGCAGACATTATTAAATTAAGATGAATACAGCTGCTTGAATAACTGCGGAAGGGACAAAACTTGAAATATTTTTGAGGAGATGGTTAATTTTAAAGAATAACCAATTAAACTCAATACAACTGCTTGCCATTTAGATCAAATAGGATATGTTTTAAGCACAATGCCTTTTATTTTATTGAGGTAGAGATGGAAAAAGCGGGTGTTGAGTTGCCAGGAATATGGCTTTGCATTATCCCTATTTTCATTTAGAGGAAAATAATCCATAACAGCTTTCTGCACACACATCACTGTTAACAAGAGCCAGTTGAATGCATATAGATTAAAGAACAATTAGTTTTAGAATTTTCCTCTTAACTTGACTTTGTAAAAGGGTATGTTTGAATGCGTTATCCTGTCTATGTAATTTTGTTGACTTTGTTGGGAGCTTGAGTTTAGCAGGTATGTTTGCAAGATCACCCCAACTGCGTTATAACCACCATCAGCCAAGAGTGACTGTAATATCCTTTATGTGTAATGAATACTGAGTGAAAGAGGTTTTTCAAAAGCACAGACCATAATTATTCTTCTGGCGTTTATCAGAAATGGCAAAAGCAAGAAGCAACAGCAAAGATTTGGTTTTTTTTTTAAATTTAATTGGAAGAGGTATCTGGAACAAAACGAAAACCAACATCTTTTTCATTTTTTCCCTTTTTTGTAAGAGACAAATAAATGTTTATTCAATATTTAAACATCACAGTTCTCTTTCCACATTTTAGTGCTTTTCTACAGTTCACATTTCTTAATCTGACTTAACTGCATGCAGAAATGTTAGAAACACTTCAAATAGTTAAAAGTAAATCAATTAATAAAATATTATATCTGTTTTTAAAACAAGGGGAAAGTTATGTGAGAGAAAATGATGTTGTGATGTAAATCTAAAGCTGTTACAGTTAAGCTCTTAGGATACTCTTTATCTTTCAACAACTCTCTTTAACTACAAGAATTAAATGAAATTTCCTTAATCTTTCCAGACTCTCTTGCCATAGGGCTAAACTGAAAGGTTTCTTCCAGGACTATTACCAACCAAGCAGGTTGGTAATAACATTTGTAATAACATTTAATAATGGGTACAGTCTCCTGTTGTCTCTTGTGCTGTAAATCATTGAATCATAGAACAGCTTGGGTTGGAAGGGACCTTAAGGATCACCTTGTTTCAGCTGCCCTGCCATGGGCGTCTCTCACTCGGCCAGAAGGCTCACAGCCCATCCAACCCGGACACTTCCAGGGATGGAGCATCCACAGCTTCTCTGCACGGCCTGTTCCAGAACCTCACCACTCTCACAGTAAAGAATTTCTTCCTTATATCTCACCTAAAGCTTTCAGCTTTGCCCCTCATCCTATCACTACATACCCTTGTAAAAAGACCCTCTCCCGACTTGCAAGCACCCTTCAGGTACTGGAAGGTGCTAAATAACCCCCCTGGAACCTTCTTTACTCCAGGTTTAAGTAGCTCCAATTCTCTCAACCCATCTTAACAGAGATCTCCATCACTCTAAAATAAAGGAAAATATTTCTACAACCTCCATAGTGTGTATAATGTTTTTAAATGGGAAACAGAATGAACCATTGTTTCTGCTGAACTTTCACAAATGTTATTAGTGTGATCTGGGCAGCTTTTACTAAATACAAGTACTTATGGCAAGCAATGGTAGAATTTTAAATCTTGATTTGTGTTAGCATGGTACTTCTGAGCATTTCCTCTCTGGTTCCTTGTGACATAACCACATCAAATTACAATTCTGTGTCTTCCTTGGGTCACCTCTTAGTCTGAAGTTTTTGAGTGTGTTCTCTGGTTTATCTTAGGTTTGCAATCTAATCACTGCCCTGTGTGGCTGAATTCCCCATTGAGAATTAATACCCTGTTAAAACAGGGTGTGAAAAAAGCCAAAGGAAAGACAGCCTTTAATAAATATAAAAGATGCCCCTCCTACCCTAATTTTAAATTCAAGGATGCCTCCACATGAATACATTCAAAGACAGGGAAACACACAATACCAGGTCTGGTTATACGGTTTGTTAAACACAAAATAGAGCTTTACAGCACAACCTCTGTTTCTGTCATGACTGAAAATGTAATAACATGTTCAGAAAAGAACACTGTTTAATGAAGAGGCATCTGATGCAGGGAAAGAGAGGAAAGAAATTCTTCTACCTAGGATGCCATAGCAGGCTCTATGAACACATTCATGCTCTTTTTATGTAGGCTGCAGAGGAAAAAATAGTCAAGGTCTAATTAATTTTACAAGCTTACTGCAAGTGTAAATTTCTCCCCCATTAGACTGACCATTGTGTTCACTGACCTTCACTTCACAAGAATCTTCTGCCTGGTAAAACATTATGTGGTAAATCTGGTTTGTGTTTCTTTATTCAGGGTGAGATTTGAGATAAATTCAACTTGTGTCCAGCTTACTGGGGAACAGGAAAAGCTTTCTGAGAATGAGAGGAAGAGAAAAAAGCTGAATCTAGTTAAAAACCACAGATACATGCAACAGACCAATCATTCCTAATTATAGTAAGGTAACTAACATATGCACCAGGGACTCATGCACTATCCAATTTTCCCTTGTATTTCAGTAGAATTTAGGATAGCAAAAATGCTAACATATATTTTAAATATGTATTGTTTATAGTGTAAAAGTATACATCATTATCTACAATTTAGTTTGTGCTTAGTACACTCCTTGTGACTTTGTAAACTATTTGGGTAGAGGAGACACTGGAGTCTGGAAAATGTCAAGAGCAAGGAAGGTCTTTATAAGAGGAGTGTGATAAGAAAGGACAGCAGATAGCAACGGTGTATCAGAAACTTCAAAGGTTTATGCCTTAGCAAAGGCATCTCCTATTGTGTTTTCTTACTTGCCAACACTTCCTTCTGAACCCCCAGGCAGAGTAACTGATCTGAGCTTAAATACATTGGTGAGTTGGGCAAGTACTTTGAAGAGGAGTTTGAAATCAAAGGAATAGAGGTGGTTTACAAGAGAGGATTTATTCTGTCTTCCTACCTGTTGTAAAGGACCAGTATAAGAGGGTGAATGTTTGAGTTGTCAAATGTAAGTGGAGGGCAAGGAAAAGAAGTGTGTTTAGTGTATTGACATCTGTAAGTTTTCCATTGTCAATAATGAAACATATTCACTGCCTAGATGCAACTATTGCCAGTTATTTGAAAACACGTATAAGAATATGAGCACATTTTGTATTTTTATTATTTGGACAGTTATTTTAAACCCTACATTAAATATCTTCAGTTAGACTCAGGAAAATTTTTAAAATCTTCACAAGAAACCTTTTAAAACTTTGTAAAAAGAAAAGGAAACACTCAAAAGTATAATTTTTAACAAGTGTGAAACATGCAATTTGAGTCAAAACTAATAATGTCGCAAGTATCAAATTGTCTTTTTTCCTCCCATTAGCATTCTATTTTGACTGTCCAATCTAAAGAAAAAGAAAAACCACAATTCTTTCTTTTCTTTTTGATGCTGTGATGAGTTGTCAACTTGTATGCAATGTCTGGGGAGAAGGAATGAAATGAAGGTGAATGAAGGTCATCATATACATTTGATGTATGAGGGTGGAAAAAACCTAGGAGAAGGAGGGTTAAAAAAAGTATTTTCCTTCTCCTTGTGAGATATTGTCGGTCTGTAGGTGGTGGCTTGTGGATTTGGAGCCTGAGAGAAAGTTCTAGGAAGCTCAATATTTGTATGAATCAGGGTTAACATCCTTTCAGCCTGAAAAGCAGTGCTTGGGTCCTCAACAAGGACTTGTATGATGTGCAAAACTATAAAGGTGTACTTAAAATGGATTGGGATGGGGGCGGGGGAAAGGAAACACAGCATAGTTTGAAAAAGCAAAAGTGAATGACTTGTGAATATTCCTTTCCCAAAACAAAGCTGAAAATTCCTCTTTCTTTGCACTTCGCATGTAGCTACTAAATCCTAATATCTTCTCCTGTAACCTCCTCCCTCAGTAAAAATTCTTCTAAATGCAGTTACAAGATATTAGAGTAAAAATGAAGGTTATATACTAGGAGTCATTTCTTATTTATCTAGAAAGTTTAATTGCAAAAAAGCTTGCTGAGAAATAGACAGTCTGCTCTTTGAAGAAAATCTTTATTAAACAAACTGTCAGTGATTTGAAATTAAGTATGTAACCAAGGTTTCCAAAGATTACATGAACATTTATGTAATGTCATATTGGAAGGGTGGCTTAAAAAAATTTGTTAAAAAGTCTGGATAGTTACCTTTAATCTAATAGAAGAAGACTATTCTGCTTTAAATTAAATGGTTTTTAAGAGAGTTGTGGTATCAAGGACAGTCAAAAATAGGCACTACCAACATTTTCTTCTATGGTGATAAAACTGAACACCACCTTTCAGTAAGGATGAGAGGAGCTATTGCATTTATGAAGGAAAGAGTGGTTTCAGTGTACAAAGGTCTTAGAGGT
Organism: Vireo altiloquus; assembly: GCA_013396875.1. NCBI lineage: Eukaryota > Metazoa > Chordata > Aves > Passeriformes > Vireonidae > Vireo > Vireo altiloquus. The sequence continues at coordinate 1,088,125 of VZRF01005648.1, read as the reverse complement.
ACTGTTTTAGTTCCTTAAGGCACAGTTTATGACAGAATGAGACACTGAAAAATATGTTCATCTATAAAATAAATTAAGTGTAATTAAATTCGGTAATGGGGCATATATAATGTGCACTTTTCAAAAATATTGATGATTCATACTTAAAATTGTGCTTCTACAAAGTACTTTAGTCATGAGATCACAAATGAATGGATCTTCATTCCATTTCCAGCTGTGTTCATTTTTAGACATCCCAATGGGGAAAGCAAGCATGAGTAGCAGGTGACCTCTGAACATTTCAAGACATTTCCCACATTATAATCTTATCTTTTGATTTGTAGATTGGACTACAATTTTGCAAGTCATTTTGGATTACTTAATACTTGGCTGAATAGGGCAATTGCGAGAAAGATAATCCCACCTCTACATGAACAGAGAATCACAGTAATCTTATGATAGCGACAATAAATTGTGATGTTAGAGTTTAAAATGATGTGTAACTCCAAAATAATATGGGGAATAAGTTGACTTTTTTTCACAGTTTTTTTTTTTAATATAAGCTAACTGAAGCAATTACCTTTTTATCCTAATTATATTTCTTTTAAAAATAAAGTTCTAATTTTCTCCACAAAGTTTAATGGAGGATTTATGCATGCAGTAATGTCAGAATTATTTAGGTATGAGTGACCTGTGAAATGACCTCAGCAAACAGGTAGTAATCATTAGTTGTAGCCATTAAAGTTAAAATAAGATTTTGAGATGCATTTATACATATGTACGAAATGTACTTCTGAAAAGCAATAATTATATTTTTGACACATCAGTAAACTCGGGAGACCTTTCGGTGTGTTTGGAATCAGACTGAGACATGCCATTAAAGTTGCCAGTAGGCAGAAAGAATGTCTTTGTGGAAAGGGTTTTCTATGTGATTAATTTAGGCTGAGGATCCTCCCCTAAAGAGCATTCAGTTTGCTTTGTGTGACATTCATTACAGACACTTTTTCTGTAATGAACAATAAATTACTGTAACAGTCAAATTCTGCCTTTTTGCAAAAATATGTACGAAGCATTTGTCTTTGGCTCAGCCTGCACTGCGAAAGGTTGTTGAAATCTAATTTTATGCTGTCCTTGTGCTTTATTGCTGTGGGCTTCAGTTACTTAGTTTCTATATGTATAAAAATAGGACTGAAAATATGACTAAAAATATAAAATGCCTCTTAATTACATTGTACAGTTTCCAATTTTCCTGCTTGGTCTTCATGTAGTTTTTTTTAAATTGGCTGTTTATGGCTTTGTCTGCATGGAGGAAGAATTTTGGTTTTGTCGTGGTGGAGGAGATAAACAGAATAACATAAGTATGCCTGTGAATAATTGCCAACTAATTACCTTCATCTGGAGAAAAACAAAAAGCTGTGAAGCTTATTTTATACAATGGGATAGGTGGCTGGAAAAACATGGGGTTCTTTTGAAAGCTGTCAGACATAAGCACGAATGTGTATAAATATATTACAGGACAAAACCCAGAGTAGGGTTTGTGAACACAGGTTCAGTTTTCCCTCAGGCATTATTTACATAAAGGTCCCATATTTTCTCAAGCTCTGTGTGTCTGGGTAGTCTGTGAGCACTGAATGACTCAACTTTTTTACACCTACTGCGTGCGAGTTGTCTCCAATACTGGGAGATGTGCATGCCAGTCCACGCTCGGGATGTGGGACGATTTCACACCAAAAAGTTGTATGGATACATTGCCACAACTGAGGCTGAGGGCATGGCCTCTTCAAAAGAGCTCTGCAGCGTGATGCTGCAGGCTAGGACATTCACCAAATTCTAGCCTTTCCCATCTCAAAAATTAAGTGATGTTTCGTTTTTGAGTGGTTCTATTCAAACTATGATTAGGATTTCACAGAATCACGGAGTCACAGGATGGTTATTTTGGAAAGGATTGCAGCAGGTCATCTGGTTCAAGCTCCCTGCTCAAGCAGGGTCATCCTAGAGCACAATGTACAGGATGGTATCCGCATAGTCCTAAATATATATTTTTGTTTGTTTGACAGCATACCTAGAATGCTTTCTGAAAAATCTTGGGCCAGTCTTATTTTTCATTTTAAGTTTTACTCATTAAAGAAGCCTATTTTAATAATAATTTTGAAAAATTGAAGTGATAGGCTCTTACTCCAGCCCCTCCAACTTATAGTGTAAAGCAAGGCAGGAACTCTATCAAATGCAATCTCTCTGGTGTAAGGGGGAGGGGAGAGAGATTTACAGATGAGTAATTCCCTGCACTTGTTTTGTATCTTAGCTTTTCATAAGATTCGCTTTACTGACAAACATTAGCAGCAAGCAAGCACTCTAATCACATTTAACATCTGCTGTACATTTAGTTGGTTATAGAATTCAGCAGCTCTAGAGGAGCAGAGGATGTTAGATTTTTTCCTTATACACTCATTATTGACATTTGGCTCGAGCTGCATTATAAAATCAGTGTTGAGTATGGGTCTGTTCGTCTTAGCTCAGTCTCTCATGAATTGTAAGCCTGACTTGAATAATAAGAGGGTAGTAAAATGTAGGCTGTGTGTTCAGAAATGGATTGCGTAACAGCCATCTGAAACAGCAACATTTCCATGCAGGCAGCGCAGTCAGAGCAAAGTACATTGTGGGCTACTACACTTATTGTTATTGCTAAATAGCTGTAATTAATTTAGAAGAATGTTGACCCTACCAGATGATTCAGTATAACATGGCAGTGGCTGTTACACATGAATGAACTTGTATATTTGATGTATTACTGTATAATTGTCCTTTTTGCTTATTATAAAATCAGGAGATGTGGTATTATTTATTACAATGTTTTAACAAAGGAATTACTGAAAAATGTATTCTGTGTAAAAAATATTATTGACCTTAAAAAAAGGTAATTTTTCTGCATAAAATACAAATCTGAGATGCTACACCTGTGGAAAAAAAAAAAAAAAAAAGGGGCAGCAGTTTATTACAAGCCTCCATTCTAGCTATCTCTGCATGTGATTTCCAGGTTACATATCTAGCAGCAATAACTGCATTACTGAAGGTTCTTTGAGGTTTGCAACTTTAAGGGAAAAAAACAAACTAGTGTTCAGATGCAAATGTTGACCTTCTTCTGACATGATATAGTAAATTTCAACAAATGCTTTGATACATATATACAATGATATTGGTGTCTGTAGCAAACCACATTTTGCTTTCTAGCTCAGTGTTTCAGTTACATGTGCCTTGTTTAATTAAGTATGGCTAATGATTATCTGTCCTAGCCTATGCCTTGAATTTAAATTGGGCTACAAGACTGGTCATTTTATAATGATTCCATTAATGTTATTTTAAGTTCAAAAGAATATTTTATTCAGGTGAAAAAATGTTTTAAGAAGCACTATGATTTAAATCTACCACCTTCCTGTAAAAAAAAAAAAAGCTGAAAAAGTAAGCATATGTATTAAAAGTGACAAAGATAGATGAGATTAGCTTAGCTTTTTGCTTGACAGGATTTTCCCACGACATATGTTCAGTGCTACCAGGGTTATTACAGAGAGCACCGACTAATCAGGCAGACAGATTCACAAACAGTGACTGCAACACATGGTGGCCTCTCAGTGTTAAAAAGGACCACTGCAGTCATTTGTAAACATGGTCAGATAATGTGCGTATTTATAATTTTGATTGCTTAAGCCAGTGTCGTCAAACTCAGAGCTCTTTTGCTTAACACTTCAATAATTTGAAAAGAAAAAAGATCTTGTAAGTTAGCAGTGTTTGCTGCTGAATCTCAAAGTAGTGAGGGGAAATTCTGATAGCTTTTAATGGGCCTTATCTTGATTAAGGGTATCGAAAGCACTACCTTTAAGAGTAGTCAGTAACTGTGCTTTTAATGACAAGCTGACATTAATTATGGCTGGCTATTTTAAGCCATGTTAACACCAAACCTCTTACTTATCAAATGCTGCTTCTACATGAAGAAGTTAAGTAAATCTGATTTGTGGCGAGAAGCAGCTGAAGTTCTGCGTGACTGATGTAGCTTGTCGTAAGTGCTCGGCTGACCTAATTTTACAGCTGCTCAGAGAAGACATTTGTAAATGGGCTTGTGATTGAATCTACAGCAGTCACATGCAGTGAATACAATATCTTTTATTATGAGAGATTTCTGTGGTATGCGCACAAGCTATTAGCACCAGCCATAACACCATTTAGTAGAGGAGTCTGAATCTTTTACTTGTCAGGGTAGAGACCAATACTTTAAGTTACAAACATCAGTATTTTTTATTAATCGTGGAGATAAATATTGCTAGCTTTCTGGAAAGTCAAGCTATCAGTAGCAAACTCTACCAGATTTACAAGACAAAACTGTGAAGTTATTTTGCATTTTTGACAGCAATAGTTTCTATGAAAAATATCTGTCATTTTTTTCTCCAACTTATTTTTCCATTAACTTTCCTTAAAAGAGTCTGCAGCAGGTTAATTTTCTGTTTATCTCCCAAACACAAGTTAACATAGGTCTTATTTTTCTGGTTTCAAATTCCCTGATGTGTGAGGCACAGACACAAAACTAAAAACATGTAGGGAAATCTCTGCCAATGAACACTGTTTTCTGGTATGGGGTTTAAAAGTCTTAAGCAGAAGGATCTCAGCCATCTCTTGTACAGAGAAATGAATCTGCCTTAAATGGATTTAGAAGCAATTTTCTAATGATCTCAGAGGAGCTATACTACATCTTTGTTCAGTCCAATGATCTTGTTTTCATAGGGTTTTCTTGATATTCATCTTAAAATTCATGCCAAATTTAACTCGCTAATTTCTTTTTTAAAAGTTCTTGTCAAAGATGCAATTAGATAATGTCCTTAATAATATGATTTAAAGTTTTCAGCCCTGAATTGATCAGACAGTTGAACTATGTGATTACTGTAGGTCTCTTCCAACTGAATATATTCTATCCTATAATATCTTTTCCTATTCTTTTTATTATGTTTTAGTTTTATTGTTGCTCTAATATTTTCAGTTATCGAACAAGTAGGGATTCTATATATTCCCTAGACTGACACATATAAAAGCTTTGCTTTCTTTGTGACAAAATGTAAAAATGCTTATTTTAAAATGTTATATACAGTTTTAGTGTCTAGTGGTCAATTATCTTTCTTAAGTCTTGAGCTAGAGGATTTTCTGAAAATTATTTTCACAGTTTGTGAAATAGAAGTCACAAAATTCTTTCTAAAGTAAAATTAGTTCAAATTAGTACTTTGAAGAATTTCTACCATTAATTAGTCTAAGGAAAATATTTCTTATGGCAAATCCCTACTTCTCATGTCCCCACCCTCCCTCTGTGCCCTGCAGAGAAGAGCCCAGCTCCAGCTCCCCAACAGATCATTGTATGCACTGGGGGCTGCTTTTAGGTGCCCCTGGAGCTGCTGCTTCTCCAGAATTAACCAGTTCTGGTTCTCCAGCCTCTCCTCACAGGACAAGTGCATTATCTCTAGCCACCTCAGCGTCTTTCTGCTAAGATCACTCCGGTTTATTGACATTTTTTGTTGTATTGAGAAGTACAAAACTGAGAACAATGTCTGGGTGATCATATTGAACATCTTAGAACAAGTCCTTAGAACCTTTTCATTTTTTAAAATATTACAGGAGGATCTACACCGTCACTCTCACTAAGGGACTTTGAAGGTAAACATTAACGGTGCTATGAAGGTGAGATGCCAGGTGTCCTTGGTAAATTAATTCAAGTAATGGCTTTGGGAACTGAAAATGTTGCATTTATAATCTAGGATATTTGTATTTCTTAAACACTTGAAAGATTTCTTATAGCTCTGAAATATTGTGGAAATATTTCTGTACATTTTAAATAAATCTTTGCAAGCAGACAATAAAAACATGGCAAAGGTCCCAATGTATCCTGTTTTTCCAGCTGTACAGGATCTCTTTACTTTTTACTGCAAGATTCTGTACGTAAGTACTTAATAAGAAAGTACGTTTAGTATCATTACTTATCTTATGCTGATTTTGCCAAACAGGTCTTATTTGCTCTTTTCAGCCTGAGTAATGTGTGTGTGTGTATTTATGTGTGCAGAGAAGACACATAACAGCTGTTCTTATAACTGAACATACCTTTTAGTTTTTTAAATATGCAGATCTAGTCAGTCACACAGAGCAGGTTGTACCAAAAGTAATTTTGCATGTAGTTTTAAAGGTGAAATTATTTCTGCTGGCTGGACTGGGAAATGAAGGTTTAAGGCACAAAAAATTGGGAAAAATGTTTTTGTCTGAGGACCCTTTCCAATGAGCATAAAGGGTGGGTTGAGCTTTCTTTTAGTTACAGATAAAATTTCATTAAGGACTAAGATATTAATTTCTCCATAATTTTCATATTTAGACCTGTTATATAGATATCCCTGCACTCTAATAGAGTTTTATATAATTCCCTTTTATTCACTGAATTGAATCAGATTCACACTTTCAACTTTTTTTCTCTTCGTTATATTCTTGTCTTTCTATTAGTAATACATATATAAAAGTAGCATAATGGTGAAAGTGGCAAAGATTTAGAAAACATTTTATATTCTGTGGAAGAGTACATGTACCCACGTGAGAGCTTATTCATTATTAAAATCTGCAAAGAGAAAAACTGTAACTTAAGCATATCCACTGTATGTCTAACCATGTTGTGTTTTTGAAATAATGACAGTGACTGGAATTCTGTACATATGCAATGTACAGTTTTCTGTGCAATTAGTTTTTTCTGTGTATTAGTTTTCTTCTGTAAAAGGAGACACTTCCTACATAAGTTTCAGAAAAGTCCCCTTACAGCCTTCACTTTAGTAGGAGTTCGGTAGTATTTAAATAGATTTGATATACTGTATAAAGATAGGAGCAATTGCATACAACTTACAAGACCGTAAATACCATTGCTAAGTGAAATTTTCTAAGTAAATATTTTTCTACATATAAACAGCTGAAGAAGAATAATGGCATCAATCAATTTAGGTTTATTTGAAGTGTAACTGGAATGCCCTGTAGGGCTCATTGATATGATTCAGCTTTGCATCTTTTCTAGTGTCAACATCTGCACACTTATTGGTATTATTCTGCTGTCAACACTGCAATGACTGCTCCTAGAAAAGATATGCTTTTTTTCATTATAAAATGGCATAGAACTAGGTAGAATTCTAATTTCCTGATGTGTCATTCTTTAAAAAAGTAGAAAGTTTTTAAAGTTTTATGCAACACTCCTGACTATAAAGTTTCCCATTTTCTCCTCCAGTGCTACTGTCCTCAAGTAACAGATGAAATATGTGGGTTTAGCCCTGGGTTTGTTATGGCACTTGTTTCTTTCCCACTTCTATTAGAAAGAAAGAGCATTTTTGGCTTCACTGGGAGTTTCGCTTACATATGGAATATGGAATAGCCCTGTCCCATCACTAGAAATATTAATACACCAGTAGAGATGTAAACTCCAGGGTTACATTAATTTGAAACACCAGTTGAAATTATTTGGTGAGAAATCTTGCCAAACCCTCTTTATATTTATTGTGTAAAAATGAGTGGAAAATTGTTCCTTGCTTAGTAAATGTGGAAAATGTGTCACTGTGGAAAAAGACCTTTGTTCTGATTTATAGATTTCTAAGTTATTGACTATAACTTGAAAATAATAATAAATAACTTGAGGTACAGTGCAAAATATCTTAATAGCAGAAATTATAAAGCACACGCATTTTCAACAAGAAGATTTGTTCATGCCACTTACAGCTTCTTAATGATCTCTTTTTTTCTAAACAATGTATTTTTTTAGAGCCCAAAATTTGCAGGTTCCTAGGGCTGTTATATAGGCATAGTAACAATGGGCGAGGATGTTACTAATTTTGTGCTAGTCTTGAGAAATGGGAAGCAACCCAGTGATTTTGGCCAGTCCCTTTAAAAGACTTTCTGTTTACTCCTAGCTTTTCCTTCATTTCAGAAAACAAAATAGAGTTTTCATTCCTGAGAGGACTGAGCTTTGGCCCACAATGCTGTGAATGCCAGCCTGGAAAATATCCCAGTTCTGTTCCTTCATGGGGAGATTGCCTCCACCTCTCAGAGAGCCCAGGCTTACGAAGGTGTCTCCATGGAAAGCTCCATAGGGCTGTCTCAGAGTGAATTCTTTTCCAGTCAGTTTTCAAGATTTTCATAGCCTATCCCTAAAAAATTTCTGTACTATCCTGATATATTCAATACATTGATGTCAACCCAATTTTTGTTTAACATTTGGAATTTAGTAGAATTTAGAGAACTGTTTTTCCTTTCCCTTCTTGAGCAAAACTTATTCTATACCTGCTTTCCAACTTCTATCTAGGATTTAAGTGAGGCTAATTTTTCAGTTTTAATTTCATGTACTAATTTAATGCACTAATTTAATGCAAATAAAATTCATTAAAAATGGAAACTGCTTCTGGTTGCATTTTAAAAAAATGTTTTGTCTTTACATAAGAGCAAAATGGAAGTTAGAATGAGAAAATCCATCAAATTAAATAGAAATGTAATAAAAATATTAAATAGAAATCTTTAAATTTCAAGATTTTGTTAGTTTTATGTTCAGGTGAACTATTGAAGCAAAAGTTAAAATGCAAACAACATTTGCAAGGAACATCAATCTGATATTCTGGCAATGCTGTCGATTTAGTTAGTAATACTGCAGTAGTCACAGCACTGACTCAGTAACTGTGAAAATACCTGTTAATGTTGACTTAATTTGTGTTTCTGTCCAAAGAAGGATTTATCCTAAATGTGTATTAAAACAGTGATTTGAAACTTTGAGTTTCATTGGTGATTGCACTGCTATCTTATCTCTCGAGAAAGCAATGTCTTGCATCACACTTTATCATTTCTGGAAAATTATTCTTGTAAGAACAAAGGTGAACCTGCAGATCTTCTGGCTGTGGCCAGACCATTATTGAGCAACTACCAATCTGATCAAGGGATTATTTTACTTTTGGTAACACTGCAAAGCAAATTCTTATGCTATACACACATGATTGCAATTGCAAAGGGATTTATGATATTAATCATAAATCCATTTTTTTACTTGCCCTGCTGTGAGGATACCATGCAGTGTAAGGCATCATGTGTAATATATATCATGTATATGAATTTTAAAGGTCTAGTGCAGTGTTTTATTTTCTGTTCAGTAGGTTAAAAATTATGAGCAGATTTTTTAGCTACTGTTGACTGAGATTTTTTAATCTCTCTGGGCATGAGAATGGTGCATTTGTTTTTCTGCCTACAACATGGAAAGAGGAAACACCCATGAGAGTCTAAAAGATACATGCTGATGCACAAATGACTGTACCTCACTCTGTGTGTCAGTCTGCAATGTATTCCAGAGGTAGTAGATAATTTTCTCAAAATCAAAGAATCAGCAAACAATACTGACCAACAGTCATCACTCTGGGCAGATAAAGGAGCTTTTCTTCCTTGCTCTGTCCCTGACTAGTGCTTTTATCAGCCTTTGCTCTTCTTACACATTTATCTGTCTCACATATAAGTCCTTCAGGGCACAAAGCATGTGTGTCTATGCTTTCGTGTAAGATAACAGTAATAATTTCACTTGACATTTATTACAATAAAGTACATAGCAATGTATTTAGAACAAAACCATGTGTTAATGTTCCACAGCAATGCCAGATAAAACTAAGTAAGATCATAATCACACTGTTAACTGTGTGATACTTTTTCATATGGGTTTCATTATCTGCAATGCAGAATCAGTATTGCTGATTTTATTTAAGTGAGTGGGTGTGTTAGTTGTCTGAATGAGAGAGGTAAAGAGAATTTTGCTATTGAGAAGAAATACTTGAACCTCTGTTACATTACAGGTTAGATACACTGCTACACAGCTTCACAGAGCTTTAGATCAAGTGGCTCACCTGTTCCAACTTCTTGGCTAAGGTCAGACAAGCCATTTGGTTTCTTCCAGGAACCAAGGAACATGTGTATTCTTAATGTATATTTTATAAATAAACTGCTGTTAGTGGTTTTAGACTTTCATTTTTTCTGGTTAAGTTGTATATCAATCCCCTTAGCAGGAGCTACAAGCCAAGACAGGTCACGGTTCAGGAAAAAGAAAGTTCAGGTTTCAGCAAAAATAAAGTACTTCAAAGTCAGGATTTTAAAACTACTTTATTGAATGGTGAAGCATTCAATATGGTTAACAGAAGGAAAAGAGTTCAATATAAATACCAAAAGAGATAAATATAGTTTAACACATTTTTAAAATTTAGCAGGAATTAAAAAAATATATTTTACTGAAATTCTTCCAAAATTTGGGATGTTAAGGTATAGAAACAGTGGTCAACCCAATAGAGAAAAGAGTTGTCCTAGATGTCAGACACTAGGCTGTAAGAAATGTGTGCTTCATCATACCTTCAAGAGAGAACTTCTAAAAAACATGAAGTGGAAATTCTGGGTGTATTTTCTCATTTCATAGAATCATAGAATCATAGAATCATACAGGTTGGAAAGGACCTCTGAGATCATCAAGTCCAACCCTTGATCCACTACCACCACAGTTGCTAGACCATGGCACTAAGTGCCATGTCCAGCCTTGTCTTAAAAACCTCCAGAGACGGAGAATCCACCACTTCCCTGGGCAGCCCATTCCAATGGCGGATTACCCTCTCTGTAAAGAATTTCTTTCTAATGTCTAACCTAAACCTCCCCTGGCACAGCTTGAGGCCATGCCCTCTTGTCTTACTGCTGGTTGCCTGGGAGAAGAGACCGACCCCCACCTGCCTACAACCTCCTCTCAGGTAGTTGTAGAGAGCAATGAGGTCACCTCTGAGCCTTCTCTTCTCCAAGCTAAACAAGCCTAGCTCCCTCAGCCTCTCCTCATAGGACTTGTGTTCAAGTCCCTTCACCAGCTTCGTTGCTCTTCTCTGGACCCGCTCCAGGACCTCAACATCTTTCCTGAACTGCGGGGCCCAGAATTGGACACAGTACTCCAGGTGAGGCCTCACCAGCGCTGAGTACAGGGGCAGAATCACTTCCCTGGTTCTGCTAGCCACGCTGTTCCTGATGCAGGCCAGGATGCCATTGGCCTTCTTGGCCACCTGGGCACACTGCTGGCTCATGTTCAGCTTCCTGTCGATCCAAACACCTAGGTCTTTTTCTACCTGGCTGCTCTCCAGCCACTCTGTCCCCAACCTGTAGTGATGCAGGGGGTTGTTGTGGCCAAAGTGCAGGACCCGGCACTTGGCCTTGTTGAACCTCATCCCATTGGAGCCAGCCCAACTCTCCAGTCTGTCCAGGTCCCTCTGCAGAGCCTTCCTGCCTTCCAGCTGATCAACGCTCCCCCCTAACTTAGTGTCATCTGCAAATTTACTAATGATACACTCTATCCCCTCATCTAAATCATCAATAAAGATATTAAACAGGACTGGTCCCAGCACTGACCCCTGGGGAACACCACTGGTGACTGGCCTCCAGCTGGATGCAGCCCCGTTCACCAGCACTCTCTGGGCCCGGCCATCCAGCCAGCTCTTAACCCAGCACAGAGTGCACCTGTCCAAGCCACGGGCTACCAGTTTTTTTAGCAGTATGCTGTGGGAGACAGTGTCAAAGGCTTTGCTGAAGTCCAGATAGACTACATCCACAGCCTTCCCCTCATCCACCAGGCGGGTCACCTGGTCATAGAAGGAGATCAGGTTGGTCAGACAGGACCTGCCCTTCCTAAACCCGTGCTGGCTGGATCTGATCCCTTGTCCATCCTGTAGGTGTTGTGTGATTGCACCCAGGATGATCTGCTCCATAACCTTGCCAGGCACTGAGGTCAGACTGACAGGCCTGTAATTTCCTGGGTCCTCCTTCCGGCCCTTTTTGTAGATTGGTGTGACATTTGCCAACTTCCAATCATCTGGGACCTCCCCAGTGATCCAGGACTGTTGGTAAATGATGGAGAGTGGCTTGGCGAGCTCTTTCGCTAGCTCCCTCATCACCCTTGGGTGGATCCCATCTGGTCCCATAGACTTGTGAGGATCCAAGTGGCTCAGGAGGTCGCTGATTGTTTCCTCCTTGATTACAGGGGGACTATTTAGCTTCATATTTCCATCTACATGCTCTAGAAGCCAGCTGTCCGCAGAGCAACCTGTCCTACCATTGAAGACTGAGGTAAAGAAGGTGTTAAATACCTCAGCCTTTTCCTCATCTTTAATAACTATGTTCCCCTCCATGTCCACTAAAGAATGGAGGTTTTCCTTGTCCCTCTTTTTGCTGCTGATGTATCTGTAGAAAGACTTTTTGTTTTCCTTAACAAATTTGTAGGCATTTCTCATTTTTTCTTGATTTGAAGTTTCAGATTGTTTTATGTCTTGTGGTTATTTTGTCCTAAGGACAAAACTGTCCACAATTTGGTCCTAAGGTGGGTCTTGATGTGCAAGTCACAGAATCGCAGAATCACAGATTATGCCGAGTTGGAAGGGATTCAGAATGAATCCAACTGACCATGCACAGCACCATCCTCAAGAGTCACATCATCTGCCCCAGAGAATTTTTCAAACGCCTCTTGAACTCTGTCAAGCTTGATGCAGGGACCACTTCCCTGTGAACCTGTTCCAGTGCCCAACCATTCCCAGGGTGACGAACAATTTCCTGATATCGAACCTAAACCTCCCCTGACACAACTTCAGGCCATTCCCTTGGGTCCTGTCACTGTCACCAGAGAGCAGAGCTCAGTGCCTGCCCCTCCTCTTCCCCTCACATCAAGTTGTAACTGCAGTGAGGTCTCCCCTCAGTCTCCTCCAGGCTGAACAGACCAAGTGCCCTCAGCCACTCCTCACACGCTTCCCCTCAAGGCCCTTCACCATCCTCGTGCCCTCCTTTGGGCACTCTCTAACAGCTCAATCTTATTACAGCAAAACGAGGTCACCATTTCCTTGAATTTTTGTTTCATCTTCATTTATTTTTAATTATTTTAGGTAGTATTCTTAAAATGAAAATCCCTTCTTTAAAAATTATAAATACATCAAGAGTTTTATAATAGATAAAACTTTCGACAAAATGTCCTGAAGAAGTGTATTAGTGTCCTTGCTCATATTTTTCATCCTACCTTCTAGCAATTATGTGTGTGTGTTTAGATAGATACGGAAATATAAATACACTAATATATGCATATACATGTGAAATATGTGTGTGTGTGTATATATGATGTGTGTATTATATGTATGTCCTCTTTCATTCCCAGTAAATTCTGTTTCTCTAATTCATCAGCAGTGATGTGAAACAACAGATTCTCATTTTTCACTAAATATTCTCCTGCTTCATTCTCCATTATAACTTTTATATTTCTATATTGTTGCTGATCAGTACTTCTTTCCAAAGCTCTTTACAGCCTCTGCCCACCATCTTCTGTTGTCTTCCCTCTGCAAATCAAAATATCATGTCTGTGGGCCTTAGTGCCACTTACTAACAGCAAACTTCTAGAAATACTATATATCCCTTTCAAACACTTTAAGAGAGCCACGTTCAGCCTGACAGCCTTAGAAGACTGAAGAGGAGACTGAATCAACCCACATGACTTCACTGCTGGCTGAGGTGCTGTGCTTGATTCATTTGGGACAGAGAAACAGCTGGCACCAGCTGTGTTCTTCCTGCAGGGTTTGTTGGGAGAGCAAAAGATGTTGTCCTTTTATGTATTTAGCAAATGATTTTTGGTGAGCATCTAAGCATGTGGCTTGTTCTAGGAATCCAGAGGAAGAGGTCAGTTGAGAACTGCTCTTCTCCTTTGCCTCCAGGAAACCAGGGTACTCTCTAGGACAGTGCTGTGAGGTAATAGGGCTCTTCAGGCTTTATTTAGTCCATACTTGAGAGATTTCCTGTTTTCTGGAAGATGTCCTTAACTCTTCTGTGCTTGTTTTGGCCCCTAAATGATTAAATTCTTCTAAATGCAGTTACAAGATATTAGAGTAAAAATGAAGGTTATATACTAGGAGTCATTTCTTATTTATCTAGAAAGTTTAATTGCAAAAAAGCTTGCTGAGAAATAGATAGTCTGCTCTTTGAAGAAAATCTAAATTCTGACACTGATATTCTACATTTCTGGACCTGATATAGTTTAGTGTGGTTTTTTTGGCCTGAAGGCTTTTCCTATGTTTCCACAGTCTCTCTGTACCCATTTATGTGCTTTCTGAATCTCTCTTGTATTTCTATGCTTTAATTCTCTAATGACAGCAAATAATTAAGTGGAAATGTGGCTTTGAGCTACCCTGTTTACTTAGCTCTACTTTGCTTCTGGAACTTGCAATTCGTTGTGTTTCTTCCTCTCACCGGAAACATCAAATTATTTTTCTATATTGGAATGGGAAGGCCCACATGTTTGAATCTCATATTAGTTTATGGCTCTGGCAAATAACTGATTCATGCAAAATTACTTTGCTGACTTTAACCTCTTCATTAAAATCCATTATTTTTCAAATGCTGATGCAGAAGCATTAGTATGTAAATCATAATGTAGTGTTTAATATATTAATGGACCCATTGACTATGATGTTTTCTTTGTACAAAATGCGGCTTCCTCATCCATGTAAATGGTTAATCTGATTATATTAACCATTTGTATATTAGACAACTTAAGTACAATCTAGATAATTCTGTTATAAATTCAAATTAATTTTATTGTATATATATGAAATACCTAATTATGACAGTAGTAAAGAATTAGTAGCTGAATTAATTAAGTGCATTCTAGAAGCTCAGGGGCATTAGAGGATACGAAGACATCTAAGCTATGGCTTATCCAAGTCTACATTTGTTTGAGACAAAGTAGTTAAAAATCTTTCCACCAAATGAGGTGGTTTCTATAAAAGCTTTGTATTTGAAAATCAAAGTTGTCTTCCAGCCACCAATGATCTTGGAGCCGACTGGAAAAAAAGTTGAAAAATTTCCTTCTAGGCAGCCAAAAAGCATCCTGGGGCTGATAACTGAGATGGGAAATCTGAGTGGAACCTTGAAAAGTGCTGAACACCTGAGAGATGCTGAATAAAGCAAGAGACATTTTCCCACATAAAGTACTTACATTGCAAAGCCAATTTTTTTCTGTGGTACCTCTTAGAACTTTTTGATACTGCATGGCTTACCCAAAGGCTCATACCCAGTCTTAGTTTGCTCAGTATTTTCTACTGTAGGCGTGACACTCACAAGGAAAAAAATGAATGGAAATATACAAAACGGGGATGTGAAACTGTGTCATGATTTAAGCCCAGCTGGCAATTAAGCACCACACAGCTGCTCACTCAGTCTCCCTCTCTTCCTCCCTGACCCCAGTGGAACAGGGAGGACAACCAAAAGTAAAATTTGGGGGTTGAGTTAAGAACAGTTTAATAATTGAAAACAAAGTAAAATACAATAATAGTGGTAAATAAAAATAACAACAGTAAAAAGGAAAAAAACCCAAGCAAACCAGCACAATGCAATTGCTCACCACCCTCTGAGTCATGCCAGGGCCCCTTTCCAGACCCAGACTGGCTGCCCTTCTGGGTAACTCCTCCCAGTTTATGTACAGGACATGGTGTTCTTTGGTTTGAAATAACCCTTTGGTCAGCTTGGGTCACCTCTCCTGGCCAAGATCCCTCCATTTATTTTTTGTACCTTCTCACTGACAGAGCATGAGACACACACACACACACACACACACAAAAAAAAAAAAAGCCCTTGACTTAGAGTAAACTCATCTTAGCAAAACCCAAGATACCAGTGTGTTTTCAACATCATTCTTGTCCTGAATCCAAAACATGGCACTATAATTGCTGCTGGACAAGCCCAAAGCAGGACAAGCTGTAAACAGCTGTAGTCAGTGGATTGTCTCTGGGTTCAGTGAAACTCTACCCTGTTACTGGGTCAACTGCTTTTCCATATTACATTTTTGATGCTAATGGGAGGACAAAATTATGGTGTGCTGTGGGGAGGCTTTTTATCAAGGGAGCCAATTAGGTAAGCATAAGTGAATAGCGAATTTTCAGAAAAAAAACATAAGACAGTTTTTCCAAAATTTTTGTAAATTATGATGTTTTCTTTATCTTTTCTACTGTTACAATGATTTGTGGAGCATGGAAATATATGATATGCAATCTCAGAATGTATTCTGCTGATGTTTAAAAATGGAGATTATTTGGAGGTAGATTTAAAAGATCTCAGATTGAAAGATGTTTTTGTACCCATATAGATCAGCATAGCCTGAGTTCCTATTTACTAATGTCAATGGGTAACTTCTTTATGGCTGAAAAAAGAGAATAATTTAGAGAAATTGTCTTATTTATTACCACACCTTTCTAGAAGTTATAAACACAGTATTATTGAAAGAATATGTTTTTAGGATGTTTTCTGTAAAACACATTTTTCCCTGGTATTTTCCAAGCAGCCAGGATTTTTTAAGACAGAAATGAGTTGCAATATGGTTTGTCAGTTTCAGTAGTCAAGTTTGAATACATTGTTATCACTTTAATATTTTTAAAATTAGCTTTAAGAAAACTGCAACAAACTTCCTTGCTTCTGATGGATTTTGTTGGAGTTACGTTTCAACAATAAAGTAATATTGATACTGTTGCTGTGGTTTATAAAGATATGTGAGAGATTGATTGATTGGTTCATCAATACGTTCATAATGTTAATTGAGAATTTTCCGCAATGAGTGACGAATTATTATGGATCTTATCCATCAATGGCATAGGAATAGTGGTTTTCAACTTAAATATTCAGCTTCCTTATTTATAAGTAGATAAATTTATTTCCTCTCAACTGCATTTAAAAAGTAGCCCAAACCCTTTTTATTGGAGTTTTAAGGGAGTGATGTGTTTCTCAGAAACTGACAAAGAAAAATTCTTATGAAACGTTAGTTTACCTACATGTCCTACATGAATTATTATGCTGAAGAGAATTTTGTTACCTCATAACAGCTTTGCTAATCAGCCTCCCTTTTTTGTTCATTGCATGAAGAAAGGGACAAGTAGTTTTTTAGGCTTGAATAAAAACTTAGTCAGAGAGAGTCAGTATCACAGGAGTTTCAGGTGGTTGTATTTCTGATATAAATTTTATGTCCCACAACAACTGTTTATCTTCTAACAATTTTTAGAGGTTGCTTCTGAGTGTGACTCAGTGTATCTCTCAGGCCTATTTGTTTCCATTCAGTACTACCAGTTGAAACTGGTGGATGACTTTGCTTTTCCCTTAGATGTACCTTAGATGTACCACTTCATCCTTGATATCAGAAATTTGGCTATACCCAAAAGATTGCAAGAAATTGCACCAAACTAATCTAATCTAATCTAATCTATTATAAGTAATAGAATCTTTGTCAAGACATAGCACGATGTGCATGGTGAGGTCATCTTGCTCTCATACCAGTTTGGGTGAAGCTGCATATGCTGTGGGCACACTAACTTCCATTATTTCTAGAAGTATTTTTAGAGTTGGGCAGAATCCTTAGAAGAATCTGCTTCAAGGCAGGTTCATTCAGAAATCTTCCTCATCCTCTTCTGAGAAAGAAAAAAATTTTTTCTAAGTCCAGTTAGAAGAATGTTTTGATACAAGGACACAGAGGTTATCTACACCTTAGAAATCTACTAGTATTGGATTTTTTTTCTTTGCTTCTCCTTTCTGAAATAGAACATCAGAACAAAGTTTTTTTCCTTAATTTTTTTCTAATAATATCTTTATATTTTCCTGGTTTGACCAAGACTTTCTCTTTAGAGGGTTGATTCATGCTGGAAAGAATTTGGTTAGTGCCACTGACTTTTGTTTCTCCTGACTCAGTAAGCATTCCCCTTTCTGCTCAAATTCCTGCCTGCAGAGAGCAACCTCCTTTGCCATCATTTCAGCTTCATTGCCAAGAAAGCACTGCGAGAGCTCACTACAAACTGAAACTGGTCCCAGGGTAACACGGTGATTTTTTTCACACATGGTTTAGTCCATGACTACATTTCACACAGCTTTATGACAGGGCTAAAACATTATTTGTCTTGAATGGTATGTCACAGAAGCAGAATGGTACTCTTAATTTTTTAGTGTTTTTTATTTTTTAGTGTTACAATGAAAGATACTTAAACACAAAATTGTTTGGATTTTTCATTGTTTATAGTTTCTGGAACTTTCAAATTAGGGCTGTCTCTACTAAAGCATCATAATGGCACAAAATGGAGCACAGCTTTCTGACACACAGTCATGTCCTCAAGTTCTTTTTTAATTGGTGGTGATCCTGCCCCATACCCCAAAGAGCCTGAGAAGGAGCATAACATATTCAAAGACACTGTGTTTAATTAATCTATCAGATAGCTGTGTGTGGTGAAAGATAAACTTTAAAGGTTTGTACATATGATGAGATGGACACTATGACAGTAGCACAAATATCACTAGATATATTGAAAAAAGCCTTAAAAGGAACAACATTCTTTATCACCTTAACTATGGTTATCTATACCATCTGCAGGTGTGCTGTTTTTTTGTTGTGTTAGTACAATTTTTAAAGAAATCTTATGACCAGGAACTTCAGTACAGAAAACTGCAAAATGATGAAGTATTGAGCTGTTCTTCTTTTCTCACTTTTTCAATCACCCTGAGGTAGGAAAAGTCACTGTGACCTTTCTTAGCGTAAACTAGCATTCAACTAACTTGACCTCTGAGCTCATTCCTCTCAGAACCTTTGTTCTTGACAATACAATTCAGATCACATGCAATGTCTGGATGTGCCTTGAAAGTACTATTTGACTTGAATAACTATCCAAAATTTCAAGTAAAACAGTACAGTTTTGTTGGGAAGAAGAAGGTATGAGAGAGACAAAAATTCTGAATATGCAGCAAAGTTGATTTGAAAAAACAAAACAAAGTAAGCAAAAAAAAAAATTAGATCCAATTTCTTGAAAAAATAAGGAATCAATAACATGAAGCACTTTTCTTAGTACTTCTGACCAAATTTTTTTGACCCCCAAATTAACCTCAAAATACGGACCCAGTACTTTGCTTAGTCTCTTGGCCCTGTCATATAACTGCATAATTCAGTTTCTCCATCATGGTGTATCACTTTCTGGCTTGGAATAAATAACACTTTCTTGAGCATTGTATTACTCTGAGTTTGGAGTTGATATTTCTTCATATTCCAGCAATTTCTACTGTATTTTAATGCAGAAACTGTGAAAAAAAACTTATAGTCTCACCTTCATCTTTCATATTGAACTATCTCCAGTTCAACCTATAACAGTAATGAAAATATGTTGATGAAGATAACTTATTTCTATGACAATGTTATTAATTCTTGGTTTGAATGTTTAGTTTTACTAAATTGAAATGCTTTCCACATTTTAAAATGAGATGAGAAAAAATATGACATGAATTGTACTTTCAGGATGAAAACAGCATTTTTCTTTTAAAAGGGAAAACATTATATTCAAACTTTCATCCACTTTATCATCACCTTTTTACATCAAAGGAGATGGGGATGAAAATTGGTCATACTTTCAAATGGCCAATTCTGAAAAATCTATTAATCTGCTATTTTTCATCTGTTCCTAATCATACTTATATAACAGAGGACTAAATTATTAGCTCACGAGTGACGAGATTTCTGGTGTTGCGTGTCTTACAAGTTGTCAATTTTCTACATAAATCGAGTCCAACTAGAATCACTCATACAAAAAAGAAGTACATTTTTGGATGTATGTTTATCAGGGAATAACGTGGAAATTTTTCAAGGACCACGGACAAATGGCCCTTCTTTTGTCGTGGTGTCTATCTGTGGGAGAATTGAACTTTTTTTTATTGGATTGCATTATGTGCGAAGGAATTGGTGTCTCTGAATTGACATGTGAGCCATGGGAGAACAGTAACAGTAAAGATGTTTTTCAAAACATCCATCATCTTTTATGCCTCTTGATTGCATGTGCACAAAAATGACATTGTCTGATTTACTTAATATTATTCTGTTACTTCACTGATGGTCACATTCTCATCCAAATTGAAAGCAAAATAAACCACTTGGCAGGTCTGAGCTAGCCCGTGCCTTGGACATAAACTTACAAGGAGATATAAGAAAAAAAGGAGTATGAAAGAGTTGAGAAATTATTGAAATTAGTGGTGAGAAAAATTGTGAATATTATTATCAGGCTAGCATAAATTCAAAATGTGGTAACCCAAGCCACATTAACAGAAGATACTTTGAGTATGGGCTTCGTTTTAGAGAAAGAAACCACAAAAACTGTCAAAACCAATCACATTATTATGATTTTACTGCATGACCCTGAATTGTAAATTTGATACTGTGCGGTGCAATATACTTAGAGATGTTTCTAATAAAGCTCAAGCAAGACATATAAGGTTTTTGTGAAAGTAGATGGGAGTTTGCACTGTGCTTCCAACCCAATAGCATACCACAGACTTCCCAGAACTGAGTCATGGCTTCCAGGTGAAAAGAGCAAAGATTTACCAGAATACTTTTGGCAGAATGAAAGATACACAGAGTTTTACTTTATTTCCTAAATATGCCTCTCAGAGGCATACATTGTGTGCAGAAATAGATATCTTTCAATAGAGAGTTAAAAGTTACCCCTGTCTCTGAGTTTAATCACAGGATTTTAATGTATTTACCAGAATGGGCAAGAAACTTAAATGATGTTATCCTTGACTGAAAAGTTCCTGACTATTTATGAATATTTTACTTCAGTAAAATGCGCTTCTGTTCCTACAATAAAAGTGTTATTGGTAACCAATATGACTCCACAGTAGACAAATAAAATAACCTAGTCTTTGTCCCAAGGACACTATATTCTAAATGGAAACAAGGCATAGACATGGAAAAAAAAAAAAACCAGTATAAAGAAAAGTAAGAGGAAATATCACAGACCTTCCAGGATGATATAGTATGGCAGTGAAAAATTTCTGTGGTCTTTTTTTCTCTTTAAAGGATTTCATGTGGACTTGATTTTTAGTATCATTTTGAAGAGAAGAAGTTTAGCAGTCTTGAAATTATGGAGACTCTCAGAAAATATGTGACTTGAACTGGATGTACAACCTATAAAACTACAAGAGCAATGACAGGCTATTCAAACTGGTTATTTCCAGTTAAGTTGTTAGTTTTGATGATATTTCTTACAGATGTGGCGCTATGGGCTTTTCTTCCTGATATTTCAGCGTATGCCAGAATACTTGTGATGTTATTTAACTTTCAGATTTTATATATTTTATGAAGCTGAATGAAATACAGAATTTCTGACATTTTCCTAATGTATCCTGTTCTTTTACCTCCTTTTTTTTAGACCCCTGTAAGATGTTAAATCAGAATTTTTCTCATGAAATCTTCAAGTTTTTTAGAACTTCCTTATCTTCTGACAGATTATTAGCAAAATTCCAGTTTGATTGCATTAACAGCAACAGGTCTAGGGTCCAAGTGGTGTTAAAGAGCCATAGGGTATTACAAAAGAAATTTATTTTGAAAACTTGTCATATTGGATAGAGGTTGTGTTAATGCCAGATAGCTTTGCAACCTAATCTCACCACCTACATTCTTTCCAATTTTTTAATCTGCTTGACACCTGTGGGAAAGGTAAGATTGTTCTACAGAAGGAAAAATGAAGGACAGCTGTCTAAGTTTTTGCTTTCTGCTTGTGTGTTGGGGATATAAATTTGTATTTATTTCAGATTTGTATTTCTTCTGGTATTTTATGGTTAAATCTGGAAGTCAAATAGGGAATTTGAAGTAAATTGAAAATGAAATAGTTTTCAAGGAGTTACAGTATTTTTTATTGATCTTAATAACATCCATACTGTATCCATTAGAAAGATTTAACATGTCGTAGTCATTTTTCTCAGATACCTTAGATTTCAAAAGATATGTCTGTAGGGAAAAAATAAAGCTAAGAGTAAATAGAGACATGTATCTTTTTCTTCAGAAGTCTTCTCATTTAGGCTTCTGTGTCACAGGCACATTATGAACAATATTGATTTTCTTGACCTCAGCTGAGCAATATGAAGACTTAGCCTACATCATTCCTATCTTAAATTTATCATAAATCTCATATGTGCCAATATTCTATATTCCTATGTTTTGTGCACATTAGCTGTGTAGTGAAATCATATATTATTAAATGACAGAGCACTGAATTTACTACACAACCAGTTAATCTTAGCACTTCATGCATTATGAATAATAAAAGAGTTATTGATCCTAATGAAATATTATTAGAACCCTTTTTTTTCATTGTGGAGGGTATTTGCCCAATTGATATTGTAGAGATATTTGCTAAAACAGCACAGCCACAGGAAGATTTCCTTATTGTATAACGAGGTTGTTTGTCATAATTATGTAGTGTCAGCCCACCCATATAGGTCAACTCGAGTTGAGAAAGAGGATTATATTTTGTTCTGAGTACAAGCATGTGTTTAAGTACTTTCCTCCTTTTAAAAATAATCACAGTTGTACAACACTGTAAATAATTGTTAATCTATGAGTTATTTCACCCTATAATCTAGAAAACAAGAGCTGTCACAGAAAGCAATGAGTATAATGTTAAGCAAACTACATTGTTTGAGTGACACTATTTAGTCTTAAATATGAATGGGAAATATATTTTACCATAATACTTTGGTATCTATTTATATATATTTCCTGTTATGAGTCATTAACATGAGTAAGTCTTTGCTGAAGTGGTACAAATTTGTTGTAAAGAACTGAATTATTTTCAAAAGACTCAGGAAAAAGTGTCTTTTTCTGCATATCATCTTCAGTCTTTCTCATAATTAATTTGAATATATTCAATTTCTTTCAAAACATGCCATGAATATCCTCCTTTTGGCTAAAAGCTAAGAAGAATTATTTTCAATTCAGGAGACATCGTATTTTTGCATATTATTGTCATTAACACTGAATATAAATTGCCTTCCTTCCGTGTTAGGGAAGACAATGTTTCTAGGTAGTGTTTTGTCAGAAATTTCTTTATGTATACTGGGCCTGGTGATTGTATGTTGTTATCTATTTAATGTGCGTGATTCACATTCCTGATTCCTTTCGTTTTCACAAAAGCAGGTAAATTTCACACATGAGTAAAAAAAAGAGATGGAAAATGAGCCTTAAAAGTGATTGTGATTTAAAGCATGTGTTGTAGTAAAATGTACCTTCTATATTGTTACTGACAGGAAGAGGACATGGAAACAATATAAGGAAAATTTAAGTTTGCTGCAATAATAATAATAATAATAATGAAAATGAAATCTTTTTAAGCCATGAAAATCTCTGTGCACTACTTTAAAACCGCCAATTAACTTACATTGCATACTGGCCTAAATGAGCTGATCAAACACAGTAGCACTCCATCGGTCTTCATGTTGAACTCTGGTTCTCTAAAGGTTAATGTATCATCCTCCTTTATTGATTTCAACCCTTTCAGTTGTTGATATGTTAATATGTATATTGGCAGTAGATTTTAATTTCTTTCTCATTTCTGTAAGCTGCAAAAGGCATAATACTCTTCATGAAAAAAAAATCAGGAGGAATAATTATAGGATGATTACTCTTCCCTGCCTCCTTTTCTTTCTCCCTGCAATAAATAAAAAAAAGGATTGTATTTCTGGGAGAAAAATCACAGACAAGCCCATATTGTACCACTTCTCTTTTAGCTCATCACAATGTAATAAAAAAAATTTATTAGTGCTCACTTCATTTGAAAAGATCAGTGTTATTTCAAGCTACAGAAATACACTGAATGGAGATTTCATTTTAATTAGTCTATATTTCCCACTAGTGGAGCTTGCAATTCTCATCAGTCCCCAATCTTTTTTGGCTAGGAAAGCTTGCACATTCCAAACTCACTCTGATGAAATGCTCCATTTATCCTAATGGTAGCGAGTATTGGGGATTTCTGTGCATATAGGTCTCACATAGCTGTCTATACTGATGGATGTCATTTTGAATGACATGTTGCAGCTCTCAGGTTGATTGGATGTGAGCCCAAGGGCATAGGTAGCAGGGAAAGATGATTTTACTAGGACAGTTTGCATAACAAGCAACTGTCATCTCATTAGCAAGCACAGGCATTTTTGCCACATGCTGTTTAACACATCATCACACCTGTTCACACTTCATTGTCCCAAGAATTCAGTTAAGCAGCTTGCTGTTGGCTTTTTTTTTTTTCATTTCTCACTGAGAGTTGGTTATTTGGTGCCAGATTCAGAGGTGTGAGATAGGCTCAGTTTAGGGTTCAAAATATGATGTCCTGCGAATGCTGCTCTGATTGGTGGTAAAGACCTGGATTATAGTTTGAACAATAACTACAATCAGTGACTGTTTTATAGCTCTTCTCGCTACCTGCTGTTCTTTTGGAAACTGAATTACCTATCCTTGTAGCCTATAAAATTGACCACTTTACCAATGTTTGGATTGATATGTAATCTGTCTTCTTTCCTCCTTCTTGCTCTAAAACGCACATTGAAGCCCCAGAGCAAGATTTTTCTACAACAAGGAAGTGATGGTCTCATCACTTTTTGCATATTTTGCGTAAGCCATTCCTTTGTCTTGGCATATCCTTGTGTACCTTTACGATGGTAGTTCAAACCCTCTACCAGCTTCAGCCCTGGGCAACATCCTGGTGGAAGTCTGTCACCAGCAGCCTGGGTTTTGTTGCACTGGTGACTGAAATGCAGCTTGTCACTGCTGCTGAGGTGTGTGGATAGCCAAATAGGGCACCCAACGCTTGCCTGACCTCCTAACTTAGCTGCTGGGTTGAGAAGTATTCTCCTTTTTCAGTCCTAAAACCAATAGAAAAATAAGACGCTGGAGGTTAAATGAGATGGGTCACAGAATTGGGTGGCTGACAAGAGGGAAAACATGAGAAGGGGATTGTTGCAGCTGCAGATTTGGAGAAGGTGGAAAGAAGGAAAATGAAGTGCGGGGGAAAGTTGATTTCACTAGTAAAGCAGATGGAGGAGTGTGCTGAAGAAAAGAAGGGTGAGCAGATGAAGCCAGCTTTGATAAATTGGAATTGCTCATAGTCCACCTACTCAGTCAAGTCATACTGCTTGTCCGACTTGCCCTTTTCATTTACTGATGACTGCAATTGTGGAGGCAGCTGCACACACCTTAATTTCTTCAGAATAAGCATGTGAGCCACAGAAGGAGGGAGGAAAAATGATCTGCAATGTGCTACATTAATGAAAGTGTTTCTCAGTTTTTTCTCGGTGCACAAGAAAAAGCTAAATATCATCCATACGTCTTGCAGTGTTGTGCCAATGTAAAAATATTACTTAATTCAGTTCAATTGACCCTTTCATTACCCTGTTGAAGGTACAGTACTCTGGGAGGGCTACAGTATCTCTGCATTTTGTCATATCAAATTGATTAACAATTGATTTTGGTTTTTTTTAAACAAAAAGCTTTAACAACTGTGTTCAGTGAATATATCTTCCATTGCTCTTCTGTAGAGAGCATGTTGTGTACCCACCAAATCTGCTTTGGCCCTCTCTCAGTATGTTGGCACTATCAAATGGAAAACATAAGTATATAATTGCAAGTGACTTATATTTGAGCTGCATAAAAATGTGGCATTCTTAACCCTCTTGGCAAGCATCTGGCCCTTTTTTTTTTATATATGGGTCTCAAAAACAATGAGTCATTTGCTGTCACTGTGATGATATATTTATAGTTTCCTAAACAGTGCCAGAGACTGAGACATGCATGTTTATTTCATAAAGAGCCATACTTTGTTTTGTTTCACTGCCATCTTTATGAATATTTACAAATTTGTTCCTTGCCATTATTTCTGGATAAATTGATTTAGTTTTTAATGAAATGTCCGAGGTATTCTATGCCCTCAACCAGGAATGATTTCAAGAACTCAGCTCTTCTGTTTCTTTCAGTTTCTTTTAATATGTTTTTCATTACAGAAAACTCAGAGATGACCTATCAAAACAGATCAAGGGACCCAGTTATTGCTCTCATGTTATGCAGCACAGACTCTTTTAGCACATTTTCAAACGGAAGTTTGATGGCTTTTCTCTTGCAGTTAAGACTAGCATTTCTGAAATGCTCCAAAAGCACATTACGTTTTTTGTTCACTTGCCTTCATACTGGATCAGCAGGAGACTGGTACTTCTGGGATGAGGGTATAAGACTGAAATTCAATTACTGACTGCGGTCCCCATTTAGAAGGAACTGAGCTGCTGCCAGAACTTCAAGACAAATAAAAGATAAATAGAAGATCCAGTGTGGTTTCTGCTTGCTGCAGGGTTCATTCAGTGTTGCTGCCTGCTGCTTCACAAAGCTCTGCAAATCCTTCTGCTCCCCCTAAGGAGGATATAGCTCACTGTGTTACAAAAAAAAAAAAAAATTCCTCAAGTACAAAATATGACTGCATGCAGCAAGATGCTCTGCCTAGAATAGGGTAAAACAACTTGAATGATGCCCTATTTGCAAGGTTACCAGTGGTGAATGTAGAAGGAGACATCATGCTGCTTTTGAAGTTGAATAATGCTGAAACCCATCTGACTCATTAATCCCAAAGTTAAACATCCTGATAGTGAGATGAAGATGTGGCAGATATGGTAAAATACACTGACCAAGGAAGAAATAAGAGACACCACTAATAACTTATCTAAAGCTTCTGAACTCACACAGTTGGCCTGGAGATATCTGACTGACAGTCCATCACTTTATGGGCTTTATAAAAGCCCAATACCGTCTTTTAAAAGAAGGATTCTCTAATATACCCCTTGGAGTGTGTGTGAGGATTCTTTCCTTGAGTGGGGATGCCCCACAAGATTACTTCTCGTGACTTATCCACAGTCATTAGTATGTAAGTAACACCAATCTCTACTTAATAATTGTTTTTGCTAGCTTTAATAAAATTACTTTCATATAATTGCTTCAATAGTGCTTCAAAATTGTCCATTATACTACACTAGTAGATACAGCCCCTATATGCTGTAGTAAATAATTCTGATTAAGTAATTTTTGTCAAATCACTATAATAATAAATATTTATATAAGTATATCTGGTTTGCCATTCTTAATCCTGTGTGAGAAAGTTGTAAAAAGATTCAAACACATCTCTGGAATTCCTTAGACTTAAGCTGTTGACAGTCTGGGGCTGAGATAGGATCCAGTTGCTCCTAGACTGCTCTCTGAGGAGGAGTTTAGAAAGGAAGGGAGTCCTTTCTGCACCTTGTGTCTCAGCAGAAGGGCTTTTCTGATAAACTTTGTCTCAAACTCTCATTCTGCCCATGACACTGCAATCCCCATTTATTGCAAAGCAGCATACAGGGAACAAGACACTATCCTTCCTACCCCTAGTCTGCCGTCTGTGTAGCGTATAGGACTTGATCTCAGAGAAGAAAATTCATCATTCCTTTTGTTATTAGGAAAACATAAATGTTTCAGGAAAGGTTCACACAGCTCATCTGTCTTAGCAATGTCCTGCTATTTAAGTGTGTACAGTTGTCAAACTATTACATCCAAACTCATACATCCTCCAGCGTGTCACACCACTATGCCATTGGGACTGACCATGGGACTTTTCTATTTTCTGTTTCTTTCACTCTAGGGGGTTCCTCTCAAACATTTACCCCTTTGGTCTTGTCTGCTGGCCAATGCTTATGAACCTCAGCTTCTCTTTCATCACAGGTACATACTATTAGCTTTGATTCTGTGTTTCATGGTTCACATAGGAACAATGAAAATTCTGCTGGCTGTTAAGAGAGTGCAGTATTGTTTGTGAAGAGGCAAAGTTCACAGCACATTAGAAATTATATGTATGATCATTTTGTGATTGTTGCAGCCACTCCAGAAAGGAACAAATATCCCACATGTACCCTTAATGATGTCACTGCTTTGGAAATACCCCTCAAAATTGCACTTGGTACTTATTTGTGTGCAGCTGGGTTGACTCCATAGAGCCATCTTTAAGGTATAAGCTCTGCTGATAGGAGCCGATTATACTGCATATTAGAAAAATACAAAAGACAAATATGTCTAAATACGATATCTGTTTCTGTGGAGAATTCAGGGGAAGTTTGAAGGAATTTATGTTGTTCATTTCCTTCTTCTCCATGTCTTCATAGAGTATCCCTTTCATAGTTTAACAATTAACTGGCATTAATTTCTTCTACTACTCTCAGAATTATTGTCAGACCATGACAGTCCTCTGCAGTAGCTGTCACATTCTCTGTTTTACACTTCTTCCGGGGAGTCTATGTGGTTCAAAAGTTTATTGACAGCTATGGGGAAAGAAAATTGCGTCTCATGGAGATCAGATTCTCTTATGGGATCAAATGCTAGAAAAACAGCCAACTGTAAAGTCACACATGTAGGAGAAAAGACCATGGGATATTTTTATAAAATGAAGTAGTACCTTTCTTTTTAAGTACCTCTGATATGGGTCTCAATACAATACTACTGCCAAAAGCACTTCTTGAGCTAGGGAGAAAGTGAGAGAAGAAGTGTCTTTTTATCTGCAAGGAACACTGCAAGCGAAATTGCTCTTAGACTACCATGCCCAATTCTAGCACGTATGTTTTAGAAATGTTCTTTAGAAAGTGAAAAGGTGCGAAAGGAGGCAACAAAAATATTTTTGAGGAATATAGATTCATGTGATAATTCACCAAAAGGGGATTGAGAGATGACTTGATGAAGGGGAAAGCTAAGTTTTAAGGTTGTTTCATCTAGTAGAGAAGACAAGAAGGATTAGTGGCTGGAAGTCAAAGACAGATCAGTTAAGTTTTTAAATAAGTTACATCTAGTTTTCTCTTTTTTAAAGGTGAGGCTGTTAAACTCTTGGGAACGTTCATGAACTGTCGACATGTTACTGTATGCACAGTGAAAACTTACCAGGAAATACAGTTAGAGCGAACATAAATTATGCTCTAACCAAATATAAGTTAATGAGCTCAATTCAAAACTAAGCAGATGAAATTTAAGAAGTTCTAATGATCCCTCTGGCCTCAATCTCTGTAAATTTTGAGTGCTAATTAAGTAACCATTTTTCCTGAGTAAGGACTTCAGTATCTAACCACAAGGTAAGAACATATAATTTCTTACTGCTCTCTAGAAAAGATATTTGTCTGACATGGGTAACTGTATGCTGGCATGCTAGAGAATTTGCATAGCTGTTCAACACAAATTCTTTGTGAGAATATCTCTTTTCCAAGAATACAAATGAAAAACACTTGCCACTTGAAAATTGTAAGAATGTGATTTGAATGCCATTAGGGGATGTTCTCTCACATTTTATATTACAGGAGCCAAATGTGTAGCCCAGGAACTCTGCTGGTGTTATGTTTGGTTTAGAAAATTGAATATAGACCCCTCAGGCACTGTTTTTTCAGGCAATCCCATGTGAGACAGAGCAGTGGTGGAAAAGCAAAGCAAAAGCTCTTTCTGACAGATCCTCTCTAGACAAGTTTTTTTCAACTGATAGGAGAAAAAGGGAATCTATGTTTAGCTTCCAAGCCAAAATCTGCAGTTTTCAGGCTGTTTGGCTAGGCCACTTTCTTTCCCACTGAGAAACACTCATAAAACTCATGTGGTTTATTTGAAGAGTAGTGTGGAAAACACTGAACATCTGTCTCCTCTCTTCTGACAGGCTGTGTAAAGATGTATTTCAACAAAGTGAATTGCAAAATTCATGATCTCAACTTGAGCTATTTTATGCTGGTTATATTTACACAGAGAGGAATACGTATGAGAAATGAGTAATTTTCATTTTAAATGGTCTTGTTTTCAATTAGCCTTTGGGAGACCTCCCCTATGTATTGACATCAGTGTTTTTCCACAACATGTCAAAATGATTCACTGCACTGAAAAGAAAACTTAGGGACACAAGTAGAGGGGACACATGGTCTTGAAAAGCTCTGCAATAAAGGGGCCTTAAGGAGGAAACCTCCACGGAGATTTCCTCATTTTGAATAAAAATCCTCAGTCTGGAGTACCACGAAAAGAGAGTTCTGTAGGTCGTTAACATTTTCCTCCAATTTTTCTCTTTTCTCTTATTAGGTTACTCTGTACCTTTGAAATGACGAGTTCAGATTTGTGAGCTTCAAATCATGTAAGAAAGAAAAAATCCAGACATGGAAATGTCACTTCTATTTGACTTAGTTTATGCTTTTTACCCCCCTGATTCTTTCTTTCCCCTTCTCCTTTATTTCCCTGCCTCCCCAGTCTGGAATTTCAGAATATTTTGGTGGTTGGGTACTTCTTATTTTATGCATGATATTAGAATCTTTCTGGGACAACCATGCGTAGTCTCAGAACCAACGCAGCACCATTTGCCTTAACACATTTTATTGTTGTAGCTGTATCCAGAAGCTCTCACTCAACTTCTTATCCTTGGGTACTCCCCATGTTTGTCAAGGCTTTGAAGATAACCCTAGTAAGAATCAATATTTGACTTTTAGGGTTACATCTTCTGTTTCCATCTACTGAACTTTAACCCTCTCTGAATGCCTTCATCCTACGCCTGAAATGAAAAAATATCAAGCTTGGGAAGGCACAAGCTAGGGCAGAAGAAGACATACGTGCCAGAGATTTCTCTCTGCAGGATATTCAGGTTTTTTTTCAGAAAAGATTCCTAAGGCAACTTTTAAAATCTGATATTCCTGGCATATCATCCATAGTTTTCCTCTTTTTCTTTCATGTATTCCTTCTCTCTTGGGATGCCTTAGAGTCTCAGCATGTTAGTCTATCTCAGTGATGTGAAAAGGTGCTCCTGAAAAGAGTTTTTTGGTAGTATTAGTCATTTTTTTCAGCATTAACTAGGACTGGCTTCTACCTTGCTAATGTTCATTTGTCCTGTGATGGTATCCTTTCAGTGATGCAACTGTGCAACTGAGGAACCAGGGGAGGTTTGGAATTTAAGTCAGTGTGGTTGTTAATTCACTCAACTGGCAGACTGTGTACAGAGGCATGATTATGACCACTTACCCACAGCTGTTGGGTTACTCGAGTTCTTGTACTGCAGTTCAGCGCTACACTTTAAAAGCTAAATCAGGATTCTTTCAGATGAGCTTCCCAATTTAGAGACTTTATTCAAGACAACTCAGAATGAACTTTTAAGGCAGCACAGTTCAAACGGATCATCTGAAAATGTGTAAATCAAATTCATTTTTATTTTTGGAACTCTTAATACCATTGCCATTGAAGAAATACAGATTGAGTCCACCTCTGCAGGAATAAGTTGTACTTTCTTTTGCTGCTAAATTCTCAAAGAGGGATTTTTTTCTACTGGTGATGTGATGACGACTCAGAAATGGTGGCTTCAGTTCAATATTGGAAATAGTAGAAAATGTATCTCTGAATCTCCTACACGTGTTGGAACATCCAATTCCGCAGGAATACCCGATCATTTGGTGTATTTGCTGATTTGCCAAGTGATGAGAGAAAGATGTGATTTCTTGTGACTTCCATTATCTTCTTCTCCTTCTTCTTCTTCTTCTTTTGTCCGCTGGGTGCTGGAGGCAAGTCTCAACCATTAGTTCCTAGGATTTTCTGTAAACACATATGGGTTTCATAGTGATATTTTAGGATGAGATCATCATAGTGGCAAAAGCACTGCACAAAATCTTCCTTGTCACTAAACATACTATAAAATGTAGATGATTTCAGAGCAGGCAAGCAATCAAAGGAAAAAATTGTGAGCTATTTTTAAACGTCTGGATTTTAATTTTCTGTTTCTTGTCTGCTGTTTTAGCAGCCAAGACTGGAAGGTAGCAATTGCAATGCTCGTTTAAATGATGTGCTTTAAAACAGCTGGCAATTGACTTTAACTGTAATTACTGGCTTCTTACCAGTATTTGCAGCTGTATAGTTAAGATTGGTGCTTTGAACCTCATTTTTGGCATTTGTCTATATTGTGATATTACTTTCCTAATTATCTTTTCATCAGTTTTATTTAGATCTTGCACTGAGATTTAATTACTTCAACCCCAAAATTCTCTATGGATTGATTTCCATAAATTACAAATATGTCGTGTGTTATTTTACCAGACAAAAGGTCAGCAAGCCAATTTTTCCCCCTACTAGAGAATTTGCTAGGGATTGTACAATGACCCTCTGCAAAAATCTGGCTTGGCTGTTGTAAATCTTGTCTTCTATGTAGAATAATGCTTTGGCTGATTGTGGAACAGAACTAAAAACACTGTCAAAAAAAGCGTTCAAAGTTTTCTAGCAGTTCCTAGTGGACATGCTGTGAATGACTAACCTTTGCAATAACTGGTGAAATGGGAGCACATGCACAATTGTTTTCAGCGATCAGTGGCACAGATTGATAATCCTCTTTTAAAACATTTTAAATCTGCTCTGGTTATTACTCTGCTGTTATCTGCTGAAAGCTTGGATTCACTGGATGGAGATCAGTCATGTGAGTGAGGAATTCAGGATCAGACCCTGTAGAGACAGAAAATTATTTTGCTCTCAGCTGATTAAAATATCTTTGAGTACAAGGACTAGGTTGAGAGGATATGCATTCAGAAAGAATAAATTTGTTGTTCAGGCACTGGAATGGGATTCAATTTCCCATTCTGCCACTCAGCACCTCAGTTCCTGAGCTCTCCTGCTGTTGAATAGATAATAGCACACATTCATCCCTGCATTTAGTACGTGCATGTACCTTGCCATGCACAGTGTGCGCTGATCTTGTCAGCTGAATGCATTGATATAATACAAGTGACAACACAGATAGCAGTAATAGTGGGAAATAGGGCTGACAGACCTCGTGAGGAGCAGAGCCCCGAGAGGCAGGGGTCCCCTCTAGCAGGTTGCCCTTTTCCCTGTACCAGCAAGAGAATGGCAGCAATGTCAGAGGTGAATGAGGAGAGGGTGGAGATAGCCTGTGAAGGCTCCCAAGGTGAGCACCTGTGTCTCCCCAGGGCCTAGGTGTGATGCAGCCACATGCAAATTCATTGTTCAGCTCCTTCACCTTGAACAGGCTCGTGCTCCTTGTCCGTGTTACTTCCTGTGCTGAGCTGGGGCATCAGAGTCACAATGTCAAGACAAAATAACCATGCAGACCACAGACAGCTGAATAAGTCATGGTATTTCTGCTTTTAAAATGATCTTTATTTTAATTTCAAATTAAAATAAACTGCAGTGTTCACAGAAGGATTTCTATTTCTTTCATCAAGCCTTTGGCACTTAAAAGCTTCCTTTGTTTTACAAAAAGCCCAGATGCTAACACAAAATCACAATATTAATTGTTGTAATGGCTGGATGGTAAAATTCTGTGTCACTGACAATCCTGTCTTCATGGCTTGAGTTCTGAGCTTAGTCCTGCAGTGCAGATCAAAGTGCCAAAATGAGCCCAGTGGTGGAGTGGCTCCTAGTTGGAGTGCTTTAAAAACCTTGTCTTGCTCTGAGTGACAACTGATAAAAATGTTTTCTCATGCCCCAGTAGCCTGACATTGTCAGAGGTCTAAAGGATGGTGCTGTGTTAGTGTTATAGACCTGAGCTTGGCCCTGCAATTGCTGCTGTAACAAGCAAGCTGTGAGGCTGCCTCAGACGCCTCTTTGTCTTCCCTGCTCTGGTGAATCTTTCATGTGCTTTTCTCCCTGATTTTCCTCCCTCCTCACTGCTTTACTAATTAAAATTCTAATCACTCTGACAGCCAGAGCTAGGGGGGGAAAAAATCATTCTTCCATGCTGCAGAAGGTAATTTCAAGGTGTTTTAGCTGCCAAAGAAACGAAAGGAAATTAGACAAAGAAACTGGTTGTCAGAAGGGGGTGGGTTAGCTGCTGTGCGCCCTTCTACTATAATAAAATATTAAACTTCTAAAGAAAAAAAGTAAAATAGGATTCATCCTATACATTATTGCTGTATGTTTAGAGGTAATGTAACCTAATTTACCTTTCTGAATAAGGAAAGCTTTTG
This sequence comes from Vireo altiloquus, assembly GCA_013396875.1. Classification (NCBI taxonomy): domain Eukaryota; kingdom Metazoa; phylum Chordata; class Aves; order Passeriformes; family Vireonidae; genus Vireo; species Vireo altiloquus. The sequence continues at coordinate 1,054,273 of VZRF01005648.1, read as the reverse complement.
GTGTGTTTATTAACATCAGAATGATTTACTTACCTTGTAGTGAATGCAATGTCAAACATTTAACTTGGTTTGATGTGTGATTGCTGATGATATGTATAACTTGCTTTTGCAAGCTGTGGTTAAGAATATTCATTTAAAATGTACAGCAGCCTGCAGACACTTATTTAAAATGATAAATAGTTCTTGTTGCTGTGCTGTGTGGTTCATGTTGCAGATACTGTGATATTAGAATTTATAAAATGGAGAATATTATCATGGTCAAATCTCACCATCTGCTTTTCAGGCATTTTTCTGGCTCCATAGAGGTACCTATTTCTTCAAAATGTATGCCTTTGTTATGCAGTTTAATAACACATAGTTGTTTTAAGGTCCAAAAAAAAAACCCAGTTGTCTGTACTGTACAAATATATGGGCTGAATACAATGTCTCAAGAGTTTGCAGCAATTCAGTTTAAGTAAACACTGCATCAGCTTTTAGCTACTGGTCAAACTAAATCCAAAGCTTACTGAGATATCAATAAATATATGGTTCATTTTTGTTGCTACTTTTTTGTTTCAGCACTGGATACTCTGGGTTAAAGGATTTCACAGGGAGTTAAATCTCATGGTATTTAGAACCAGAGTATTTTAACATGCGTGGACCTTTTTCCTTCAGCTTCAGGATAAAACGGGACAAGGGAGATGATAATGTTTGGAGTACTGGGATGGTATTTTGCTCTGCTCTTTGTGTCAGAACCAGTTTTGGACAATGGGGTGATGCTTCTGCAACCTCAGCCTTGCAACCAGAAGAGCCACAGAGTTTTGTCTTTCTGCCTTGCATCTGTAGATGCTTGCAAGAGCAGGTGTTTCAGGAAATGCATATCCTCTTCCCTATCACCCTCCCAACCTTTTCATAAACATACTATGACAGAATTGTAACACTTTGCTATTTTCACAAGTCTTCTACAACTTTGCTAGAGTCCTTCATTTGTCTTTTACTGAAGGGTGAAGAGGATCCTCTACTCAAAGCTATTTCCTTTTGCTTGTCATTCCCAGAATATTTTTCTTCATTTGCATGAGATTTCAAAGTGAATGTGGCTCCCAGTTTTATCTTGAAAATGCCAGCTGACTACTGGACCTTTCCCTTCTTCAACAGATACTGTGTGATTGAGGTAATGCATGCTTGCTATAACCACTTTTTAAAAGCCCTCATGAGACTTTTTTTCAAACTCAACTCATTCCATTTGAACAATTCACTCAGCCAGATGAAATTTTACCTCAGCTACATGGTGGAACATATTTTTAATCAAGAAGCAGCGGTCATTGGATGTACAACATAGAGTGATACTGAAGAAACAATTGTTCTTCATTCTGCATAACAAACATCTTTTATTTCTGATGCTCTTTCACTTCCACTGGAAAAAAAAAAAAGAGGAAAATAAGAAAAAAAAATGTGTGGAATCCTTTACTCCCTCAAGGGTGAAGTGAAGCCATACCTGGGAAAATGTGAACCACGGACAACTTTTTTTTTTACATTAATTATAAACCAGTTCATATTTTTTCTTCACCCTACTTGATTTTCCCCAGCACAACATATCAAAAAATGGGCATAAACATGTGTACAGAAGAAGAACTAGGAAACTGAAAAAACTTAGTTATGTGAACAGCTTGTTTTTAAATGAAGCTAACATTGACACAGGACTTATTTTACTTGGAGAGCTGCTGATTCTGCCCTTATATGAAGGTTTTACAGAATGGATGTGTGCAGTTATCTTTGAAAATGTTACTTAATAGTCAGTGTTAAAACTGCGTGGGAAGGGTTTAGATCATACCTTTATCTAGTACTCAGCACTATAAGTTAATCAAAAAACTCTGTGTGGGAGGTAGTGATGTGTCTTAAGGTGAAAATTACTGAAGTTATAAAAAAAAAAATGAAAGAAGACTTGATTTTGAAAATTAGCCATGATTTAGGAAGGTGCTTATTTTGACTTATCTGATTCATGCATAATGAGTAAAAATTGTCATTTACATTAAAATAGGCAGCAAGGCTAACAGCCACTGAGCTGTGGCCACCTGACTCACCTCTGATATTTCAGTTCCTTCTTCTAACAATAAACTGTTTCATGTTTGCCTCTGAAATAAAATCATGGATCCTACTTAAAGAATGTTGATTAGGCAAAAATAAAGATTTTAAGAGAATAATTATTTATCAACATTATCTTCTTGACACTCTCAGCAACACTCTCAGGTATGGGTGGTGTGGACAAGTGATTTTGTGACAACTACAAAATTTCTTGCAAGATTAGGTTCTTACATGGTGTGAATCTGACACTGATGTTGGTTTTATGTATCAAATGACGATCTATTATATTTGTCTTATGGATATCAAAGACATAGTGCATTAAAGCTTTAAAGAATAGCTATGTGTTAAATATTAATTGAGTAAAAGTGATGGAGATGCTTTGCCTTGGAAAAGGAGGGTTTAGACTCACTGAATTCGTAACACAAAAAGGTGGAAAAATAATCCAAGAAAGTTCTAGAGAAAGAGTTTAAGGTGAAATTTTGGATATCAGCAGAGAAATATTCAAAAATATTGGTCAGTTTGTCATTTCCAAGGAGATATAGGGACACAGGAGGCCTAGGGATCCCAGGGACCTCTGCTGGTCGTCTTTCCCAGCCTGATATTCATAGCTGGGACTGATGAGGCAAAGTTCAGCAAGTCACCCATGGTTTTATCTAGTAGAGCCTTGGAAGCTTCAAGAGTGGAGCTTTCACTTCCTCTCTGCCTCAAAACTCTATCTGAGCCTACAATTCCCTTCCCTTGTAGGAGTGCTTGAACTGTGCTGTTATGGGGTGTTCTGGCCAGGGCTCCCATGGCCCCTTTGGCTGGAGAACTTCCACCTTTGCATAAAATAAAGATATGGTCACTGAGCTAGAAAGAGGAAATGAATCTCAGCAGTGGTGGCTGGGTACTCAGTCCAATGGGTATTTAATATTTTATACACAAGGCAAGAATACCTACATCATGACCTGAAAGGATTCTCCCCTTTAAATACCCTTGTGGTCTCTTAGAACAGAGGGACCTAATGCCTTCAGGCAGAGTGGAGATTGAACCCATCCAGGACAAAAGTTCTAAGCACTGAACAATTAAGTAAAACAGAGCTACTACAGTTCCCTCTCATTCTTAGAAGTTATGTCATTTAATTGCCCTTACTTTTCTTATGAACTGGCCAGAAATTATAAGTTTCCCTGAGGGTAAGATATAATATGAGCATGAAGACATATGGGAGGAGTGGGAGCAGAGGAGCAGATTCGCAGGATAGAAAACAAATTAAAAATAGCACATAGGGATTTTTTTAATGTATGAAATGCTTTTTTTTGGTCCATTTTTTGGCCACCCATCTGAAAAATCAATTATTTGCACAGTTGTAATCAGGGCAACTAATATATCCATATCCTCATAAAAAGAGGCTATTGCATAATGAGCATTTAAAATCTGCCTTTTTAAATATCATGTGTAAGTTTGCCTCAGTATCTGAACGGATGAAGAAAGAAATTTGCAGATTTGTGTCAAGTGGCTGTTGCAAGAAAGGATTTTGGCAGCATTTCATGCGGCACTTTCTGAATTCTCCTTCCCTTCATTTCCTCTCTCAGCAGCCAACAAAATGAGTTGACACAAGGCAAATGCCTGCCAAAGAACTTTAACAGGAGGCAGTTTTTAATTAACAGGGGCCAAAGAAGGTGATAACCCCAAGGGTAGCGAGGAGAAATTAACATGGAAAAGCAGTTCCACGCTTCCGTGGGTCCCAAAAGGCCATTCGTATTAGTGGTGTCTGTTCTGATTGAACCTTTTCCATGTCTTTTTATTGATTCCCTTGTCAGAGTCTAACAAAAACACTGCTGGCCGTCAGTTGTTTGCTTGTGGTGGCAGCTTATGGCTCCAAACAGCTTCCTTGTAAAACATTCAGCATGGCGAGGTCTGTCACTGTGGTTAGCATTTCCCAGAAATGATTAATTTTCTTAGACACAGAATAAAACCCAACAAAATTAAAGCTAAAGCCTACTGAAATGAAAGAAGTTAAGTTCATAGTTTCTCTCCAAGTAACTATTTCATCCTATTAACTGTTTGCCTGGCTTAGAGTAAAATGTTTTAATTATTAACCTTTTTAAAGTGAGATTTTGGAGCAGATAATCATGCTGGCTGTTTCAGAAAGGATTTAGTCATTTAGCATATCTGGCACTTGTGGAGAGTATTTTTAAAAAATAATATCCTGTGGATAAATATTTCAAGTTTCTCTTCCTGGGATGAAAATGAATTATAAATAAAGCTTGTAAGAGCTTGAGGAAAAACCTGCGTAGCAAGCAAATATAAATAAGTAAAAAAAGAAATGTAATAAATAAATGAAAAGCCGGCACCTTTTATATGTAGCAGCGCCTGATCCAAATTCAAATAATGTCGAAAAGTAGAGGACCATTCTTTACGACATCTCAGGAAAATCCATGCTTATTTTTATGTATTTCTAGTGCATAGTCAACTCCTGATAATAATATAATAATATTTCAATAATATTTGAAAATTTGAGGAGTGACAATGTTTCCCTTCCTGCTTCTTATAGACACAGAAAAAGATTGTCATTATATGAAAGAGAAGTACTGTTCCTACTTTATTCTTCAGAGTTGTGGCCTAAATGCTGACGTTCATTTGGTTAGCTTATTCAAGGAAAGTGTGGTTATCCTATTTCACTTGAAAGATGTCAGCCTCAGCCCTTCAGACACATTAGCTATTTGAGCACACAGACCATGTCCCTGGAAAGCATGTACAGCTCCCATTGACCTCAGTGGCAATGACACCTTCTTCAGGGTACACAGCTAGGCTCTGTACCACACCCCATTTTCCTTTCAGCCCTCTTCACAAGCGGACTGGAGACTGATTGCTCATTTGCATTAGTTGTTTCCAGTGTCTGCAGAGTGCACTTTACCTGGGGCGCACATTAAAGCCAAAAACACAAGAAAAAAATCTAGTCTGAGATCAAACACTCAATCACACAGTGCATGAAAATATTTGAGACAAGTGACAGTGGGAAATTGCCAGTGAACTTATCGGGAAAAAATTCAGCATACACAGGAGACAATATGTGCATCTATTCAATGGGACATGTACACATATATGTAACATATTTTAATGTTTGTAATGATGCTGAAACAACAACGTTTTTCGCAATTGGTTAAAAATGTAAGACATTGAAGAATTTTATTTTCTACTCTTTTGAAACATCATGCGAGTCAAAAATAATCTATTTATTCCCTTGGCTAACTGCAGACATGCATTGGATAGTAAGTTCTCAGTGAAGATTTGTTCACTGAGATTACTTGCTAGTCATAGTTTCTTTTGGTAGCTCACACTATATTAGCTGATCATGTTCTCCTCTCTGACTGACTAAAAAGTCAAAGTGGAAAGAACACAATAAATAGTAAACCATGAATAATTAATCTTTCAGATTGATTTTCAGCATGTAATCATTACTAGGGTGATGCACTCTATTTTCAGGAGTCAGGAAGAATAGTAACTTTGTGCTCATGCTTTTGCTATTTACCAGGTTCATATATGTAAACATTTTAACACAAGAAGACCTTACATTGTGCAAGAACACCATTTTGTATCAAAATATATTCAAAAGCAGCTGCGGCTTTTGAGTATCTCAACTTTTTGTTTTAGTGAAAACAGGAGCTGGGCCATCCTCAGACATCTGTAGGCAACCTGCTTGACCAGCCGGATATCCTTTAGTGACCAGGTGACCAGCCCAGAGGATGAGGAAAGGGGTTGGGCGTAGCCTACTGGGACTTCAGCTAGGCCTTCAAAGCTGCCAGCCAGAGCAGTGTCCTGGGAAAGCTGTCAGCCCTCAGTTTGGGCAGATGCACGCTTCGCTGGCCTGAGTGGGCCCTGGATGGCTGGGCCCAGGGAGTGGTGGTGGACGGAGTTACACCCAGCTGGTAGCCAGTCACGAGGGGTGCTCTCCAAGGCCCTGTACTGGGGACAGCCCGCTCCAATGTCTATCAACAGCCGGGGTGAGGAGATCAGGTGCACCCTCACTGAGTTCACAGATGACACTAAGTTAGGAGGAAGAATTGCCCTGGCAGAGGGCAGGAAAATTTTGCAGAGGGATCTGGAAGGCTGGATCGATGGCTGAGGCCAATTTGATGAGGTTCAATATGGCAAAGGGCTGAGTCCTGCCCTTGGGTCACAAAAGCCTTGACACAGCAGGGGCTGCCCGAAGCCCACCGTGTCCCACTGCAGACGTCCCTGGTCTGCTGCAGTTTAGAGGACTTTGCTGTTTCCTCTCAGAGGGAAGGCTGCTACCCGATGACACTGCATGTCTNCCAATGTCTATCAACAGCCGGGGTGAGGAGATCAGGTGCACCCTCACTGAGTTCACAGATGACACTAAGTTAGGAGGAAGAATTGCCCTGGCAGAGGGCAGGAAAATTTTGCAGAGGGATCTGGAAGGCTGGATCGATGGCTGAGGCCAATTTGATGAGGTTCAATATGGCAAAGGGCTGAGTCCTGCCCTTGGGTCACAAAAGCCTTGACACAGCAGGGGCTGCCCGAAGCCCACCGTGTCCCACTGCAGACGTCCCTGGTCTGCTGCAGTTTAGAGGACTTTGCTGTTTCCTCTCAGAGGGAAGGCTGCTACCCGATGACACTGCATGTCTGCAGAGGTAAAGAAGCAGGAGGGGTCTCCCGGATGAACTCCAAAGGTTTATTTCCACTGAAAGGGACAAGGGAAGACCCAGATTAGGGTAGTGTGTGGGTTCTTATACTGAGGGTGGGAAACTTAAGGACCAACGAGGAAAGAGTTAAGGGGTGGCTCTGGGGAGGAATTACAGTGTAATGACCAACTGGGCAGTGACAGGGGAAGGTTCAAGGGATAGGATCCTATGACACACTGAGTGGAGCGGAATTTTCCAGAGGGAAAGGTGTGTCCTGGGGAGAGTGACAGTGGTTCTCCGCCCAGGGGGAGAGGAGATGGGTGGAGAGGGACAAGGAGTCTCTGGCTGGGAATTGGGGGAATGGGCTTGGCTCACACAGGGGGCAAAACAGAACTCAGGGGAAGGTGGCCTATAGAAACTGGGATACAGAATTACAACTTAGAACAAAATTAGGACTAAACAGAGCTGAAACTTGACAGAACAAGAAAACCTTTTGAATTCTTTGACCATTCCCCAGCTTGCCTCAAACTGGGGTATTACAACAAGGCCTCATGCACAGCTACAGGCTTGGGAGCATAGTGGCTGAGCAGCAGGAAAGCTGCCCAGCAGAAAAGGACCTGGAGGTCCTGGTTGACAGTGGATGAACATGAGCCGGCTGTGCCCAGGTGTCCAAAAAGTCCAAAGACATCATGGTCTGTATCAGCAATAGTGTGGCCAGCAGGACCTGGGCAGTGACCATCCCCCTGTACTCGGCACTGGTAAGGCCACACCTCAAGTGCTGTGTTCAGTTTTGGGCCCCTCACAATAAGAAAGACATTGAGGGGCTGGAGCGTGTCCGAAGAAGGGCAGCAGAGCTGGAGAAGAGTCTCAAGAACAAATCTGATGAGGAGCAGATCAAGTATGTTTGGGGCAGTTTATTCTGGTGAAAAGAAGGCTCCAGGGACACAGTATCACTCCACAACTCCCTGAATGGTGGTTGTAGCCAGGTGGGGATTAACCTCTTTTCCCAGGAGTCTAGTGGCAGCATGAGATGACAGAGACTCAGACTGTGTGGGGGAGGTTCAGTTTGGACACTGAGGAAGAATTTCTTCACAGAAAGGGTGGTTAAGCATTGGAATGGACTGCCCAGGGAGTTTCTGGAGCCACCATCCCTGTTCAAGAAACAAATGTGTTATGGTTATGGCAATATGTGTTGTCATTTGGTTGATATGGTGGTGTTTGGGGCAAGGTTGGACTCAATGGTCTTGGAGGTCTTTTCCAACATTAATGATTCTATGATTCAATGACCTTCAACCTGTTCCCAGGACTGCTGTCATTTAAGTAGCTAATGTTAATTCTTATAATTTGTAATTCAGCCTTAGTATTACTACAGAAGAACTTTCTGAAAATGATCACGAACAGTGTCATTAACTGTTCATTTCTATTAAATTGCATGTTATTCCCATCACTATTGATATTAATATTATTTGTACTATGATTCATAAAGCATAACTCAGAAATAGACTAAGATCTATTGTTTATCTCACAGTTGTGATTGTGTTTTTAAATTCAGTGTCCTTTTCTTGCTCTTTTTGGAGATATTTTCATGCTCTCAGAAGACACCATCCAAGGTAAATATTGTAAATTGCTTGGCTTGCCATGACTAAAATGGCTAGGTTACACAGCTACGTAACCTAGCCATTATCTTTTTTTCAATAGAAGAAATGGCATTAATACAATTAATGACATTAAACAATAGGAGCTATGGTAACAAGACTATTGCAGCTAGAGAGACGGCAGGTATCAGCAGCCATTGTACTCTGAAACGAGACTTCATAGCTACTCTTTGTTATTTGGTAATACTTACTTTCAGAGATAACCCTTTCTCAGCCCAAAGAAAAGAGAGATGTTGATGTGTTAGATTTTTTTTTTTAAAAAAGTCTTTTCTATTTTCCAAATAGAAACATAGTTTCTAGCTGAGAAAAAACCAAAATGTATCTAGGTTGGCAGTGTTTTTTATTATCCTGTACATCACCATCTAAATAAAGACAATGAGAACTGAGAAAATATTCATCTCCTCTTCCCCCGTCTTGAAAACAAATCTCAAATAATGACATATGATATTTTAATTTGTTTGACCTCTAAAGTGATTAAATAATTATGAAACCTCTTCTCTTTAACAACTGGTTGAAATACTTTATATTCTTTCCTCAAAGAGTGGCAGTGTGATTGATTTTTCCATATCAGATACATTGTTATGGTCTATTGCTTCCATAGCAAACCCATAACATCTGTCTTCAAACTCAGGCTGCAGTCCTGCACTACTCAGTGATACTTTATGCAACCACATCCTTCCATTATAAGTATGAGTGGATTAATATTGATTTTTCCCTCTTGTCCAAGACAGAAGGTCCATCTCAACAGCAATAAATGACACAGCGGAAGTAAGAAGACATGCTTGGTCCTCCTTGGTCTTCATGCCACAGATTATTATTTTGCCTTGAAATCAACTTCTGATGTTTTTAACCCACTTCAAGGCTGAAAACGAAATTTGTCTCCAAGTTTAAATACTTGTTCGGATTATGTTGGCAATAAAAACTCACAGTTGCTGGTCCTAGTAATAGCTCTTATCTCTAATCACGAGTGGTAAGAGTGATCTCCCAAAGCTTGCGCACAGAAAAGCTTGGAAATAAAACCGCCAAGAACAGCACTAGAGCAGGGATGCCAAGCAGTCAGAACTGACCACTTGCTTGAAAAGAAAGTCTAATGAGGGCTGTAAAAAGGGAGTAACAAGGTAGTATTGAGTAGCAGACACAGCATTGTTATGAGGACACACTGAATGATGATACACATTTTATGAATGTCATGCATGATACTGCTGTCAAATTCCTCTAGACTGGTGAAACATTTTACAGTTTCCTCTTCCAGCCTTACTTGGCTGATGAAAGGACACTTAAAAGTTCAGATCTAGAACTTGCAATGGGGAACAAATCTTCAGGAAATTAATTGTTAAGTATAGGCAGTTTTACAGCACCTGCTTGATTTCACTTGAAACACCAGATTCCTCATGGTGTTCTGCGTACTTTGTGGTGTGCTGCTGTGCTACTGGCTAGTCACTCTTGTGCTTTCAGGCAATGTTTTATTAATGTAAGTTTTATTTTGTTGCATTTTTCTGGTTCATCTGAAGTATTTTTGCAGCAGGAAAGAAATTTTTAATATTCTGTTAACAGATGTAGGCCTTTTTGTCTGACAGTGACATGTATGTAGAGCTTGAAATTGTAATATATGGGGCTAAATTCTGGTGTGGAATGGGAGAAAATCTGCCCAGGAAATGATGCAGCTGCAGGGATGTTGTAATAACCAGTTGCAAACACAAGATCCCTGGGGGAAAAGGACCTGCCAAGCCAGTGGCTCCCTGTGGCCCTGGGCTATCACAGGGCTGACACCTGTGGGTGCTCAATGCTCATGGAGTCATCATTTTTCCCTCACAGACAGCTCACCATGGGCCTGGGGTGACTGTTCTCTTCTCTTTCCTGTTCAGGCAGCAGTTTCATCAGTCTGCTAGCATCTGAACAGGTCTTCATTTACAATAATAATTTTTCTAACCAGTAGCCTATTTATAAATGCATTGAGAGGATGTGTGGTTGAATTTCTAGAGGACTAGAAGGCTAGAGAGGTTGAAGGCTATTGAGTTTGTTAGTTTACAGAAAGTATTAAAAAAAGGATAAAAGTGGTGATAATCTAGAAACAATCCTAGTCAAATAATTTTCGATCTAAAATGTACTTTTTGCTTTCTCTATTGGGGTCCCTTTTTTTTTTAAGCACCTATAAACTTCTCTATTAACCACCAATTGCATGTGTTCAGAAGAAAAATCAGCCATATCTAGATCAAAGCTTTTCTCAGGCTTCAAGTTGTGCTGATGGTTCAGGAATTCTGCATCTGTTTATGCCAAGATTACTCTGATAGCATTTACTGTTTGTGAGTATTAACTATAGAATAATTTGGCCAAGTATTTCCTAATAAATCAAAATTCTCCCAGATAAAATAATGAAAGAAACTGCAGAAAAAAGACTATCTTACCAGTTATGTCTTTAGCAAAACATAACTGTATAAAATGGTCCTTTTAGAGAACCACCTCTGTAACTTGGAAAGGGGTTCCTCACCATGAATCACTGGTTAGAGCTGATAAATATCAGCTAGAAATGTCTAGTAGAATATTAACAACAGGGATAGCAAACTTTATTCAAAATACAGACTGGAAAATTATATTCTAAATATTTTCAAATGTATGTTCAATACATTCAAAGCACATCTGCTAGGAGAAAACCTGTCCACAAGTCTGAGATGAGGATAGATGTAGATAGAGTTTTTCTCCAAAAATACTCTCTCTAATATTCTTAGGAAAAAAAGAAGAAGAAACAAAACTGTATGTTAAGTTCTTCTAAAGTACTATAATGATAACTAAAACAAAAAACATTGAGCCTGTAGCAATTTTAAATTTTTCAAAACCTTGTCTAAGCATACCAGCAGGTTTTCTGAGGACAGTTCTGAAGCTTTACATTTCCTTGAAGATTTTCTAAGCAATTAGGAAACTTCAACAGAAATCTTTGCACTAACTGGAGAGAAAAAGCTTTTGGAGTGGACTCAAAGTTCAAGCTAGCAAAATATATCCATGTGGTTGGAACATCCCACCTCAGTTACCCCTGAATTCACTGGTAGGTGGCGAAAGGAAAGAGTAAATGAAGAGAAATTATTGCCAATGGGAAAGGAGCATGCATTCCTTATGTTGTTTTACTGGACACAAAAGTTGAAATGTTTAGTAAACAAACAAAAGCATACAAAACTGCCATACTTTGAATACCACTAATGTGATAAAGGTTTAGATTACACTCTTAAGCAAGCAAATTTCACAACAGTTTTTTGGTGTGTTTAGACTCTGATTTTATTCACAAATTATTTGCAAATGAGTTTTCCAATCATTTGCTGTTTGAAATTTCTTGACAGTGTTTAATGTGAAGAATTTTCCTTCATTGTATCATGCAGATTTTTGATTGGGAGTAGCTATTTGCATATTCATATTTGTCCTGTGATATGCATATTGCACAGGTGCCCTTATATCCTAATGTGGCCTCCTGAGCTACCTAGGGACATAAGTGCCTTCCCTATTGTCAGGAAAAGGCTAGAGATATTTTTTCTTTTTTATTCTTCCTTTTTTGAAATAAACTTATTATCATGGTGCTTGAGAGTTTTATCCTCATGGCAAAGTGTTAACAGCTGTTATTCATGTCAAAATGGTTCAAATGGGACCTTTAAAATGTTATCATTTTCTCATTTCCAGTAGAAAAAAAAAAGACTATTTGTGTACTGATGTACTCAAGATTTAAAACATCCTGCTGACTGACAGGAGTGAAATATTTGTCAGGAAACAAAGATTGGATTACTAAGTTTTTTTAAAACTGTATTTTGTACAAGGACAATTTTTGGGGGAAGAGTCCTTTTTGGTTAGTCTTATGGGTGTACTTAGAAAAACAGATGAGGTTTGTGGTACCAAAAAATCTTTCCTATGCCATAAAGGTTTATAGCATGATTTTAATATGTAGCTTGATGACTTCCCCATGAAAGAATGGTTAGAGCTAATAATTTCTAAGAGGGGTGAGAAATGCCTCCAGTCTTTTTCCTGCAGGAATATTTCTTTGTTTTCACTAGAAATGCAGTGGGTATTTCCTCCACAGTAATAATAATTGTCTGATTTTGTATTCAATTAGTCTGAAAAATTATTTCAGAGAAGTCCTTTTTGAAAAGGTATTTGTGATATTTCAAAATATTATTAAATAGTTCTTAAGAAGACATTGTATATTATCCTATTAGATTACATTTTCCCTTAGTGTTACTAAACTCTTTACTTATTAATTTATCATGTTGCATAGACTGTCAATATTCATAACTAAAGTCTAAAATGGGAAAGAGTGACACATGATAGAAACTGATTTCTCTCTGCAATCATAGTTTCAAAATACATCCAGCTATTTTTACTGTCATAATTGGTTTTAAAATATTTAAAGCATTAGTACATGAGATACAGTATTACAATTTTATGAGTCTCATTAGAGCCTTCAATCAGTGAAAACAACAAGGCTAGGGTGCATGAGGTGCATGCTGCTGCTCGAGGGCAGTGTGGAAACTCAGTGTTCTGAGGCAGATGTAATCTATCAGGTTTTGAAGAGGAGCAATGTTTGTTCTCTATTTCTAGCCAGAGGAAGAGTGAAGGTTCTATGACTCCAACTTCCTTTGATCCTTTATCCTTGCATATCAGCTAAAGCCAACCCAAATCCCTTACTGCAAACCTCCTCCTGCAGAGGATTCCAGTCCTCTGCATTTCGTGCAAGCAATGTGCTCAGGCTGGATACCAAAGGCTGATCTCCTCCAGAGGCTCCTCCGTGACCCTATGCAAGCTCCAGCCTTAGTGTGCTGCCTCCCAAAACAAGGATTAGCCTGGACATTTTTATTGCCTCAAATGATTTTCAAAGTCTATAAACAGAGGTGACAATAAAGGATTTTCATATTCATATTCTCAAAGCCATTTTCCTTCTAGCCATGGAAGAATAGTAAAGTAGTTATTATAAAATCAGGTCTGCACTTTATGTAGGAGTTCTGAAACATAGCTTTTTATTCAGTGAATAAAGTAATTGTTTTAGAAAAAGATATTTAATATATGTTTATATATATGTTTCTGTTGTACAGAACACAAAGGTAAATTGGAATATAGCCTTATCTATCCTTATTAATATAGATTCAAGTGTGTTCTGTCAAAATAGCATTAAGATTTCAAGCAATCTGCTGAAATGTTACAGAAAAAGGATTTCTTGTTCCTATGTATTACTATACAATCCTTAAATATATGATCAAATATTACTTATTCTAAGATTTCAGTATGTGTGCCATGTTCCAAGGAATTCTCAGCATGGATAGAAAAGACCTAAAAGAGTCCAACAATCTCCAAACTTTCTTCCCATAATAACTTGATTTTGCCCTAAGGCAGAAGCTTCAGAAAGAATCTAATAGATCCATTACTTAAGTAAACTTTGAGACAGTACAAGAACCTGGAGTGGTATTTCATGGAAGAAAAAAAGCTGTGGCAGATTTCATACCATGTATAGGCTCCCAAAAGACAAACACCATTTCCTAAAAGGGAATACATATACAAAAGCAGATGTTACAAATAAATGACTCATATAAATTCAGCTGTGTTCCCTAAAATGACCTTGCAAATCAGAGAAGACAGGTTCAATATTCTTTTGGGAAACACTGAATGTGCCTACATGAGCTTTTAGTTCTCATCAGGAGTGTGCTTTTGAAGCAGATTTCCAGGTTGTCTCTACATACTGCATTTTGTTTTGTAGCACACAGACATCAGCTTGCCCAGTACAGTTTTCTTTTAGATGAAATTAAAATGAAATACACTTGGAAAAGCCACTTCATTCATTCCAGCCACAGCCCAGGAGAAATTGTCCCCAAAAGAAAAAGAAAAGTTAGGAAAGGGCACACAAATCCCCCTGAAATATGTGCTGAGTGTGTTTTAGATTCTTGCTATTAGCTACAGCCCCACAGAGCTGTTTGGTTGCTCTGAGTGCTCCTGTAGACCCAGCCAAAGTTGCTGCAGATTGCTGTTGGGAATGTGCGCTGCAGCAGGAATGTATCACTCAAAAGAACAGATCCTGCAGAATATCATATTTCACAGTGAAGAGGTTTTGATAGGAGGGGGGAAAACACAGCAGAATATTTTTTTTGAAGAAGATTAAAGTTATAGATAGTAGTCAACAAACATTGCAGTGGGATTACTGTGCATTATTAATGCTGGTTTACAATGGTAAAATCTTTTCTTCTATCTCAAAAACCTGTGTATTTTTTGTTTGCATATTAATGGCTTCTGGATCTGTCCATGTGTGAACAGTTTTCTGATATTTTTTGAGTTTTTCTTTGTGAAAGGGTGAGTTAATATTTTCTTTAAGTATGACAAATGAGAATAAATTGTTGGCTAAGATATTTTCTATAGCTGCTAAAATTAGGATTAAGCTGCAAGTGTCTGTGTGAAACAGAAAGTGCATGAATTTGTGTGGGTAGAAAGATGTGCTTTCTCCCACACGCTTTTATAGAAGGAGTTTCTAGAGAAAGCCAAGTCGCTTAAAGGACTTTACTGAAAAATATAGCAGTAAATGTGAACATATCTATGCAGTTTTCCAGACTGTTGATTATGCCTCACTGGGCATGAAACAAAACAATAAGAAAATTATAAGAAAAAATCAGATGAGGGTTTTTTTTTGTAAGACCACCTGTATGCTGTAGAATTCATGGTGAAACCCTTGGGCTGTGTTCAATTCTCATGCTGCTCTCAAAGGAGACAGGCTGTTTATTCTGATCATCTGAGTAACTCCATGGTACATCTTGGATTAGCCTTCCCATGTATGGTCATAGAATCATTGAATCATAGAATGATTTGGGTTGAGGGAATTATAAATCATGATTCCTCAAATCTCAAACTCATCAGTATGGGCAGGGACACTTTTCACTAAAACAGGCCTCCATCCAACCAGCCTTGAACACTTCCAGGAATGGGGCATCCGCAACTTCTCTGGATAATCTGTTCCAGTGTCTCACCGCCTCCACAGGAAAGAGTTTCTTCTCAATATCTAACCTAAATCCACCCCCTTCGAGTTTAGAGACATCTTCCCTTGTCCCCTTGGAAGAAGTCTGTCTCCAGCTTCTTTGTAGGCCTTTCTAGAAGGCTGCAGTAAGGTCTCCTTGGAGTCTTCTCTGGGTAAAAAACCCCACCTCTCTTAGCCTGCCTTCAACAGAGGACGTGATGCCAAGGCATTTCATTTTGCTACACACTTGAAATAGTGCAACTCAAAACACTTGTTTATGGCTTTAGACATCTCTTTCTGCCACCTGGAAAAACTACCTTACTGTCTAATTTTGTTGCGAATAGGCATAGGTTCAGCAAGATTATCATATCATTTCTGCTGGAGAGGGATGTTTAAGAGATTCTCTGTCACTAAAGTCAACAAGGTTAATTATAATCACCACAAGATGCAGCGGCACTGGGTTTAAACTAGAGTTTTTCTGTCCTATAGGAATGGCTGGTAACTACAATAAAGAGGAATTAAACTAAAAGAGGCAGCAGTTGGCGAACACCATATGCAGTTATATGTTGTCACACGTAAGAGGGGGAAAATTACTAAAGAAGAAGGCAGATCCAGGGTGAATATAAGTGAAGCATGCTGGCTTAAATACTATGAAATTTTATAAAATAATCAAGACTCATCAGAAACACTATTCACCACCAGGCAATTGTCATCAATGTTTGGAATCATTTGGCCTAACGGAATCCTTTGGGAATCACTATTTTATAATAAATTCCTTGCTAGTCTGGATCTGCCAATGTAAGGTGGTACATTCTGCATTTTCTGAACCTTGCAGAACTCACCGGGTCTTCTCCTGGTGCATTTTAAAAGCTGTGGTACATTGAAGTGCAGTGTAAAACAACGGAGTACAACAAACCTCAAAACAATTCCACAAACACAAATACAACAAATCAGGACACTATTTTTAATAAGGTAGTTGACTAAAATCATGTTGTTGTTGACACTGAAATGACATATCTTACTCGTATAATACAAATGATTTGCATTTAGATTTTACTAAATCTGTCTTCTACTTTCAGCAACACATCCTTACTAAACAAGCATCACAGGGAGGAGATAGTGTTTTGATTTTTGTTTTTCTTTTAACTCTTTGAACTTCAATGGTATTTTTATAGAACAGAAAGTATTCTGCTATTCTTTTGTTTGTTTGCTTTTTCCATACCGTAGTCATTAGGGAAAATATCTTGGCTCAAGTTTAAAAAACCATTTAGTTGTTATCTTTGGCAGATGGACATTCTTGATGTTTGACTTTTTGAGTCAAATTTTGAGGCCCTGTGCTCAGTGTTCAGAGGTCATGTATGAATTTGTTATGCTTTCTGGTTAACTCAATAAAATAAATGAATCTGGTGAAATTCTCATAAAGTGTTTATTTTTTAATGCTTCTATAAGATACAATAAATAACAATGTATGAGGTGTAATTGAAGAAAAGTCTAGAGGAAGTAGTGTATAAGGTTAGGGGATTATTAAATCAACTTTGTTGTGTTTTCAAAACTTAAAATATTTCAGTTACAATAAATTGTTTGAGAGTGCTATCAACCCGCAAGTTTTAATAATTTAATAAATATTCTGCTGTAAATTGGGGCATATGGCCAAATCCCGGGGTGGCTTGTGCACAGAATATTATAATAGTAATATAATATTTTGTCTTTACCTAGACAGTGGAAGAGTGATCTGTTCTTATTCATAACACATGGTGATTGGTCATTAGTTTTAATGAACTGCATCTAAGAACTTGCAGGAGTTAGGAGGATAGCTGACATCCCCCTACTTTTTCTCCATCTGTTGCAGGCTGTTAGATACTGCTGTTGAATACAAGGAGGGAGCATCACTTATTACCTCTCTTGAAGCATGTTGACCTTTTAGGCTCTTGTCAAAGTGACTGCAATGTCAATGTGTCTCTTATGGGAAGCTGAAGGCAATTATTCATCTCTCAGTGCTTGCCCAGAAGGAAACAAATAGGAAAAATGTGAATTTATTTCTCTTGAAGGAGGATGAGACCGAACAGAATGAGAAAGCAGCTGCTGCGATTGGTGTGTGTGTGTGTGCCTGCATTCCTTATTTTTCAAAAATTATTATTACTATGTTTGATCATAATTATGATTTCGAAATAGTATCATGAAAATTATCTAGGGGAATTTTTTTGCACTTAGCCTTGGCAAACTCTGTCCTGACAACAGAATGTAACACTGTGAAAGAGCTGAGATCTTCTCCAACAGTAGCTGTTCAGCACTGGATGGTGGGAGCAGTGGGGTGAAAGAGATTCAGTGCACGACTCTTTCCAGATCTTAATAAGGAAGGTCCAACAACAAATGCTGGAATAAGATAACTGTTTTGATAGAAGGAGGAATACAGATACCCAGCAAATATTAAGTCCCTTCAGTTACTGGGCACCCTGCATTTATGCAGCATCAGTTGGAGCCCAGATAGATTTTCACACATCACTCTGTTCAGAGCTGATGCTGTCTAGGAGGGAAAGGTCTCTCTTTTGGTCATATAATTTCTTCACAAGAAAACAACCCTGTTCTAATGAGAACTTTATCTTTTAGGTAAAGACAAGGCCATAAAAGTGGTCCAACAAACAGTATCTAGTGGTAACTGCCTACAAAATTCTCTCTTGCAATGTGTAGACTTAGTTTATACTGCAGCCAAGGCACTTTTGTTGCACAGTACAGCCCCAAAGGCCTCACCTTTGTACTAACCTATGTGTAGGTTAGTACAGCACAGTTCAGCACAGTCCCATGCTTTCTTAGGTTCTCTGCTCTGTTTATCACTAGTTCCTAGATGTGCAACACTCTCCCCATCAAGATCAATAGAGGAGCTATCCAAAAATAGCATAGCTGGCTGCAGAGTTGCATGCAGTGTGACATCCCCATTTGTTGATCATACAGCACCTAGAAATCACAATTTATTTTATTACTATTATTTATGAGAAATATTTCTATAATACACTGGGGTTTTTTTCTGGAAATTCAAGTAACTAATTCGAAAATAAAAATAAATCCCTCCGTTTCTTCTACTTCTCCCACACTAGAAAGACTCTGCAGATGAGATGGATGAGATTTGATCCAATTTGCAGTGACTTAATAGAGGAAAGAGTTGTATGATTGCTGTAGACTATTTGCATCATATACAAATACAGTTTCAAAATGTGTTGAAAGGATATGCACATGTGCATTAATTCATCCATTTATTGCAAAAGGAGAATCCTTTTTTTTCAGATTATGCTTATCTCATGTGAAAGGAATCCTCATTTATTAGTGGATAAGACCACGTATCAAGTGACTCTTTCTACCTCTGAAGAAATTTCATTTTGTGACTGTACGTATATATATGTGCGCACACTTCAGATACATTTTGACTTAATGAAGAGCTTAATAAAAATCAGCATTCATAGCTTCTGTGTAGTCAGATAAATTAGTTAATGCACAAACTGAGCTCTTATGTATTATGCAAAAGATTAGTTCTGAGATTTGCATAATGTGCTACAAATGACCTCCTGTTTCAAACAGTAGCAGCTTGGTTAAAAGTGGGTTGAAAGCTGAAGTGACGTCAATAAAGTAATTACTCCTAGCTTGGCACATCTCATTCTTTGTCAAAAGTTCAAGTCCCTGTAGTGCTGAGAAAATAGCTGAAAGACGTTGAAGGCAGGTTAAAGTAAAAATAATACAACAATAATCAACAGGGAGGTCAGAAAATGGTCAGTGTTATTGGGATTCCAGGGATTCTTAGCTCTTCAGCGCCTGATCCAAAACCCCATTAAAGTGAAAAGCAGTCCTTATGCCTCCTTAAATATTGATATTATTCTGAACCACAAACTGCAGATATGAATTATGAGATTGTACTAATTCAGACCTGGCTACACTGTTAACTAAACATTAAATCATTGCAATTTCTGACAAGGGGGGAAATATTATTTTCTTACAAATCTTGAAGTAATTACATAGTAGATTCGCTACATGAGAAACAGCAAGGGCCTGAATTTACATAACGAGTCTAATCGTATCAGGGGGCAGCAGAGAGAGTGGAGTGGAAATGTATGGACTTCAGTCAGTCCTTGGCTTGATTTTTTTTGTGGTCAAAGCCCTTACTTGCTCTTTCCCTACGTGTCACATAGGAAAAAAAAGCGAAAACAGTATCACAAAATTTTGTCTTGCTACTGCAAACAGCTTGCAAGCACAAGTCCATGGCACTAACACTGCTCAACATGGATTTTATTAATCAGCATTGATAGAAAAATATTACTCTCTAGCTATCTTCTATATAGGCAGCCTATACTGAAGGCATTTCAGTCCCTCTGCACTCCTGGGGGCCAAAAAACCTTTTAAATTGGTGCTATTAGTAGAACTTCTTAACTTCCACTCAAACAAAGGATTAAGTGGATATTAGAATTGTTAACTCCAGATTGGCTGAGGTACATGAATAGAGCAACTAAAAGAGATACATACCACCACTGACTGTGCAATGGGCTTCTCTCTGTCAGATGCTGGAAGAAGCAAAAGAAGGCATTTTTTTCTATGTTGGACAGGCATACAGATACATTTACTGTACTTTTAATCTAAATTTAAGTGGATTCTTAATAAATTTTTAAAATAATTCAATCAATACACAAAGTATAATCATTTACTTATTTTTTACTTATTGAAGGGAAAAAAAAGCCATAAACATGTTTTTACATTGGGGCAAGAAGAGTTTGCAATCCAAATAATTTTTGTCTGGGGCCATCTTAAATTATGGTTTTCTCAGGGTAGAATAAGGTCTAGTCCATTCTTTTAGTATAAAAATGTGGGCTGCACAAGTTGAATTTCAGTGTTGCTAATTTGTGCATCTTTTTACTATGGCTCTTGTAATGTCTGATTGTTCCAGTGAAGCCTTGGGCACCAACGGTGTGTGAACACACAAAGAAAGAAATTAATGGGTCTTCAGGTTACAGAAAAGAATCTTTGAGAACCAGACATATCTGAAGAACTGCAAAAAGAAGTAATTTTTGTGGCTGGGGGCAGAAAGAATGGTTGACCAGCAGTGTGGAGGGGGGGCATTACAGCTTCCAGAGGAAATGACTGCCTTGGGGTGTCCATGGTCACTGCCACATGGGACAATGTGACCTGTGCCTTGCTCTTACAGCACTCTCAATGTGCCATGTGCTTCTACTGTCAATAGGGCTCTGTTTGGGAAGCCTTGAAGGGTTGAGGGCCTGTACATCCCCCAGAATGGGAGCTGCAGCCCAGCGTGGCTACCCAGGGCTGGTGAATGTGTTTACTTGTGCACTTCATTCAACACTAGCATTTGCTCCTACTCTGACTTCTGCTGTTCTTCCAATTTCTTACACAGTGACACTCAAGTGATTGACTTTTAAATGAAAACCCCGTGTTTTCTCAAAAAAAAAACTTGAGTGAGAACTCCCTCTTTTCATTAACACACACAGGCATAGCAGATGGAATAAATGGACCAGCTCCTTTCAGTACCCAGTTACCTGGGTTTTACTCTAGCCACTCTATCAGGAGGAAGATCATGTACTTGAATGTCTTGTTGAAACCTCTTTTGGGGAAAAGAATAAAGAAATTGAAAATTGTAAACTTCGTTCAAAGATTATATGATTTCAATGCTTTGGTCATCATGAGGAGCG
The DNA here is from genome assembly GCA_013396875.1 of Vireo altiloquus. Taxonomy (NCBI): domain Eukaryota; kingdom Metazoa; phylum Chordata; class Aves; order Passeriformes; family Vireonidae; genus Vireo; species Vireo altiloquus. The sequence goes on along the minus strand of VZRF01005648.1, from coordinate 1,033,281 downwards.
GCAAGAAAGCAAGTAGGGTTTGCTAATTACAAATTAGGTTTCTAATTACAGTAACTGTTTTCAGAGACTTGGTAGCAGCCACAGGCACAGTGGATTGAAGTTAGGTCATTTTAATCAATAAGATAAAGTCTCATTGTTTCCCTAGGAAGTGGTGTTTGCAGCTATCTTTATGACAGCCAGTGTTCTATCTTAATTACTAATATCATTTCTACTTCACCTAAAATAGCTGAAGGGTTCTCCTGGGATCTATTCTTGGATACAATTTTGTTTAATCTTATTATTAATGGTAATAATTTTTTTCTTGCTTGGATTATCATCTGTATGCCAATGATTCTATTATTTAAACAAATAATTATTACACATTACAATTCCATTTACCGCATGACAATAAAAAATCATAGTTACAGCTCATTCAAAGTAAATTAGTTCTAAAACACAATAAAATTAATTGCAAGATGCTTGATTGAAAAATAGAAACAGCTAAAACAGGAGTTCTTTATCATGGTCTTAGATAGTATATTACTTGCTGGAGTAAAGATACTAGCCTTAAATATCTTGGTGCTTGTTAGCAAACAAAGAGTAATTGAAACTTGGTTGCTAAGAAACATTATTTCTCATTGTTGACAATCATGATTTTCTTTGATTGCTGCTTCTATTGTTGTTCATTACAGAAGCTAAATGTTTTCTTATAACATTGTGAAAACATGCTTTGGATTCCAATTGTTCTATGTGATACCACTGGGTCTGTTTAAAAAGCGTCCAGCAGCACACTATGCTCCTGGAAGAGTGGTGGGGTGGGATTTTCTGTTGTAGATGCAAATTTTTGGAATGCTAAAGGTACATGAATGAAAGCTGTAATTGCAGTCCAAGGTTGGCAATGCTAGCCTTCTCTCATATACTGCGTGTGGAAAAATTTGTAGCCATTCTTTTCTTGATGTCTAAATGTCTTAGCAGCACTAGATACATTTTTTCAGATGCTAACGCTGGCTTTTGAGAAAGAAATTTTACTAATCTTAAAAGGGGCTTTTAAAAAAATGTTTTTTAAATTCCAAAATAATGGATTTAGTTCCCCTCAAACCACTAATCAAAGTCCATAAAAAATGTAGCCACATTTGTAGCTGGAAAAGTATTTTTTGGACAAAGTCAGAGCTCTTTGATTGCTGATACAGGCAGCCATCTACAATTTTTTCCCCAAGCAATTCTGTTTGATCAGGTCGTGTAGCTGGCAGATTCTACTCCAAATTTTTTTGTGATTAGTGCAAGGGATGAAAAATTAACAGCACAATACTCACTCACACTAGTTGATTATTTTGATCCATTAAATAGGCAAGTTCTCTTTTAGGTCAAAACTCTGGTCTGTGAAAATTACATTAATATTCAAATGGGGAAAAAAATTAAGGATTTTAAATTTTAGAAAAAGAGAAAATACTTGGAATAAAGACTTGCACTATGAACTAGAAGCGTCGGTGAGGATTTTTCATTCTCCAGGAGATGCATGATTTTCCTTGCAGAGAGCTATGTCTTATTTCTTTTCTCTTGTCTGCTGAGGTGTCTTTTAGCTATTAACTTCTTCAGGATGGCTGAGTGTTGCTTATATCTCTAAGAGCAAAGAGTCTGCAAGTGCAGGAAGTGCTCACTGCAACAATTTACATGATAGGATTGGTTTACAGAGCAATTTACAGCATAAATTTTCAGACTGGGAATGTATACTTTGGAGAAATGCCAGCTGCAGTTTAAGGAGGAAGGAGGTATTACCAATTTTGTTTTGACTACAGGTTTTTTCAGATCAGGAGTTATAACCTTGTATCTGTGAAGTAACACTGAAAAAATAAGTCAGAACCCATCCAAGCACAGAGCACAACTGTCATATACATCAGTCCTTGTGCTGTAAAGAAAACATACATCATAAGAGAGATGCTTCTGCCAGAAAGAGAAATGAAATTTGTGTCTGTATGTGTGTGTATACATATGTGCCTGATTATTAGTTTCACAGAGAAACTCATTGTGGCAAAAATGTTGTCAGTTGTAGTCCTCTAAAAACTGAATTTCCATGGTGAAAAGTTTGAGGTTGAAGTCTTTCAAATATTTTCTGTGTTTGGAGATATTTTTTTCACTTTTTGATCTGAAAAGCTGGTTCTTTTCTTTTATTTAGAGAGGGATAACTTCTAGTTCTTGAAACTTCTGGGAAGTAAGTTTGTATTTATTGTGTAAACGAGGAATATGTGGAAGAGCTTCAGACTTCTTAATTTTCTTCAGAAAGTAAAGTAAGTTTTGCAATTCATCTCAACAAGGATACCCTTTGTGTGTTTCCATGTGTAGTAAATATATGCTGATGTTGATAAAATCTGCTTTCCTAATGAGTGTTTTAGTATTCTTTTGTTCCTTTGTATTAAGTTCTTATTAACTGGCTTACCATTTAGGTACTGTGACTAATTCTTGGTTTCTATTTTCTAATTTGATTTCATATTTAATGATTTCCAGACTTCAAGAATGATGGTGCATTTATAAATGCAATGCAGCTACCACTGTTTGTGAGTACAGCAGGAAAGGACTGAATGTCAGCCAAGTTCCTGAGAAGAGAAAAGAGAAGAGAAGAGAAGAGAAGAGAAGAGAAGAGAAGAGAAGAGAAGAGAAGAGAAGAGAGAAAGAAAAGAGAAAAGAGAAAAGAGAAAAGAGAAAAGAGAAAAGAGAAAAGAGAAAAGAGAAAAGAGCTATAGCTGAGAAGCAGAATTCATCCAGCAGTCAAGGGAAAGTTTTAACAGATTTTATGTGATCTGAATGAGGCAATTACATATTTAAAAGGAGTTTCTCTGTTAGAGTAAGACAGACTGTGTCTCTCTTGAGAATCCCTCAAGTTTTCAGTCTATGTATTCTATATGTGCTGAATGATTTTGCACCATACAGGAGTCGAGCTATAAATTCTGCTGTTATCTGTGTGGAATTACAGAGTGTGAGGCTACCTAGTCTTTTGGGATTTTATTCATTCAAGATGAGAAAGTGTATTCATAAAATCTAGTCACCTAGTAACAATGAGGAAGTACTATCTGTGTACAGAAAGCAGATTAGGCTGGGGCCACTGACTTTCTGACAGCTATTCCAGTATGTTTTATTTAAAAGGCAAAATGCCAGAGATTTAATGCTTTTGAAAATAGTGCTGTGTAAAACCTATGTCGTATGATGAAGACAAGAGAGGAACAGCAGTGACAGCAAAGAGTGATTTTAATTTCTTTAAATGTTCCCTCTTTCCATAGCGGTCCCTGTGTCACATCATCATAAACACTGCTGGAGTCTCACAGTAGGACATTTACTCTGGAGAGATGTTTGTCACATGTGGACTGCCTTCAACCCAGGAATTCAGTTCCATATAAAGCAATATGCTGAAGGAAGGCAGTTTGGAAAAAAGACAGAAAGGCTTGAAATGGCCTCAATGAAACCATCATCTTCTGTGCAGGTTAACTTCCCCTAGGTAGTAAGCATCACTAAGCAAAAGAGAAGACCAGAGACATTAGTATGCTGAATCCATGCTGCAAGAATGATTATAAAACAAGATGCTGAACAGATGTGATATAATAGGAGAAGTCAGTGTAAAGAGTAGAGGGAAGAGCACATTTTATCAAACTGTGCCACATGTTTTGTGGAAGCTGTTATCTTTGTCAAGACGTGACCCACCTGACACTTCACCTCTGTTCGGGTTTTTGTTCTCCAGACATGGTGGTTGTAGGGAGGTGAATGGGTACAACTGTAATGTGGGTAATTTCTGTGCTTGTGTTCATAGTCATATTATGCTATCTGTGAGACTGACTTTGATGCTTGCATTCCCAGTTTACTTCAGAAATGATCCCATTAAAATCAATGAACATATTGGTCCAATTCAAGAGAAAGGAATTTAGTGTCATGCCAGTTGAGACGTATATATGACAATTCACTTGCTTATGAAAGAGGCATCAAGGACATTCAAAGCTTCTACTGCTACCTGAAACAAGAGAGCTAGAATTGTCTGTCTTTTACATGAGCTAAAAGGAAGATTTTTAATATCAAGGTCGTCATCTAGTTATGATGCTGTGCATGATAGTGTCTGTGGGCACTGGATTATATTTACTATACTTTCTAATCACTCATTACACATACACTCTTGTAAATATCATTACAATTAAATATCATTTTCTGGATGGTGATGATAGGACATGTCTGAGCTCTTTCAGTCCCCCATGGCTATATTCAATGGCCTTTCTATTCTGGTTTGAAAAGAGAGTTAATCCTCCAACAAGCCTCATTAAAAGAAAGATCTCAGACCTCTTAAAAAAAAAAAAATAGAAAGAAAATAAAAGAACAACTGTCAGGGTCTTAAGTTTGGGGCATGGTTTAGAGTAGCCTGAAAATCTTGCAATATTTATGTGCATTTTATTCTGTGTGTGCATGAAGCACTCATCATTCTGAATCAAGAGAATGAGATGTTTGAGTGCTATGAAAAACGAGACAATTTTCTGCTGCCCATGTTTGCACCTTTGTGTTCTGAGTGCAAAGCAAAGTCAGCATATTACCAGCTCAGATGGGTGCTGTTTTATGCCTGCATTATAATAATATTAACACCTATGGACAGTAGAATGTAAAAATGTTGTAGTGTTGCCAGTTCTTGAGATGTAACTCTGAGCTTCATGGTTTTTGTTTCTTATGGTGCCAAAAGTGAGAAACTTGACCTTTATTTGGAAAAAACTTTAAACCTTCTTTTTATAAAGAGGTTTTTGAAAACAGATGGAGAAACATATATTAACTATATGTTCAGATGTCTTTCAAGATGCATACAATGAAACATCATCTAACTATATGATAAGTTTAGGATTAACAGTTTTTTCAACGGATAAAATTCTCCTTTAGATTTATTTTTCTATGATGAGTGTTTTTAGTGCATAAATTACAAGGCTGAGGCACTTAATTATTTTGTACATTTTTTATCTTGTCTCTATTTCTGTCACATTTCTGTATATGGCATAGTTCCATACTCAGTGTTTGTTTCAGAACACTTATTTGGGCTTCAGTCAGTTCTGCAAATCCTTCTGCATATGTTTAAAGTTGAGGCATATGTGCATGTATTCAGCTACCGGGTGTGGAGATAATATTTAGTGTGAGTAAAGTGCACAGGAGCTGTATATTGCCAACCACTTATATAACAAAATGGCTTATGCTTCCGACATAAATTAGTCATTCAAATTGTGGAAGTCAGAACCTCACAGTCCCTCAAAGTCAAATTTTGATGGAGTCAGGATCTCCCTCTGGGATATACAATACTCTATTTGTAATACTTTGCGCTTTCACTATTTCTACTTTCACATAAATCTTTTTTGGATACTGTTTATGTTTTGAGTTTCAGATATTTTAGTGTGGCTGTAACTTTTCATTTGCACCACATGTTTTTCCAGGGGAATATAATTGATCTATTCCCCTTGCAATATTCTATATTTTATATTCACTTTAGCTGCCTGCCTTTCTTCCTCCACCCCAATAAATTCTTTATTGCAGATTTTTTTTTCCTCAGAAGCTTCCAGATTCATGTTTTAAAGAAATGCATAAAACAATAATTGGTGAAGGCATTACTGCTTTCAGTTTACAATGTTTCTAACTTGAATGACATTCATTTTGCAGATAAATGTGAGGTAAACTAGAAATTCAGAATAAAGAAATTATTACTTTTTGTTTGTTTGTTTGAGGAAATCTTGAGGAAAAGATTTCTAAATTCCCTACATCATAACTTGTCAATAAAGAATTTTTAGCAGTGAGGGCTTTTACCCATACTGAATAAATGTTTCAGGGTAAGAGGTCAAGGACAAAGCCCTCTCTCAGCTGTCAATATTCAGGCAATTCATCTTCTCCTTTTATTTAATCTCACCAGCCTTCCCTTCCTTTCCCCTCCCTTCCCTCTGTCTTTTTTCCCTTCCCCCATTCTACTCAGGGAAACTAAATGTTCCTGCTGCCAGAAGAGCTTAGTGTAAGTGTAATATTACATGAATCAAAGGCCCTTTAGGCCATGATATAGACTGGTAATTTATTACTGAAGAACAGAGGCTTTTTTGAAATTTCCTTTAGTTCAGGCAGATCACTATGAATTAACTAGGCAAGAGGGCAGCAGGTGCTCTCATTAAATTTACAGTCACTGCCAGCAGACAGGGAAGCATTTAAAAAAAGAATATGCAGCTGTGCTGACACATGTAATTGCAACCATCCACAGACTCACAAGACGTGCGGGGGTAGCCACAGACTTTTGGTCACTGTGCTCGAGCTGTGCTGGCGCACAAGGACCAGTGCACATTATGCTTATGATTAGGTCCTGTAAAAGAGCAAATTGCTTTTACTAGACCTCCAAATGTTGTCTGAGAAACAAATGAACTGCTGGCAGGGCTGGGCTTAGTCAAACCTCCCAGCTAAAGTGACCTTGAACTTCAGAGAAGTTCACAGCCTGATTGCAGCTTTGTGGTTTTGGCATTTCTCCACTTACCCTTTGTGAAATAACAGCTTCAACAGATCTCTCCTTGATCTATGATCTTGGCTCAATTTCTTCAGCCATCAGATAGTGTTTTCTGTATAACTGGTATTTGAAACTAATGAAATGACGTTTTTTGCAGAACCAAACCTATATTTTCCTTAAAGGAAGGAAAATTCCATGCAAAGCTGCTCACTAATGATACCTTCGTAGTTTTCTTTTGTAATTGCTTATTACAAAAAAAAAAGTATAGAAATGCTTATTTTGTACCCCGAACATTCCTTGGGGAATCACAAACAAAGTAAACTCTTGACATTGATCCAGAGCTCCTTTTAGTCAAGACTTCCACTGACTTCAGTGAGGTTTTACATCTGGCCTCTAAAACCTAGTTTTAACTTCAGACGTATGTGTTTTGTTTTCATTAAGACTTTTCATGAAAGTTTCACACACATGTCTAAGGCTCTACACTGACCAGAGTCTTACGCCTTGTTATCTAAGTTCAAAACAATCCTCAAGTGCAAATATACTGGTGCTCTGTATTAAAATATCTTGTACTTTGTCTATGGCTGTGCAGCATATGGTGTTTGTATACTTCACACTGTTAAAAAAAGTGCCGATTTTTTCCTTAAGTTTCTTTTCATAGTATTTTAACTAATAAAAACCTGAAAAAGTTTGATTGACTAGAGAATTAGATCTAAATGATGTAATTTGCCATGTGTAACTGCAAAGAGATATAATTTTTCATTTATAGACAATTTGACTTTTGATTTTCCTTCTTTCTTTCTTTCTTTCTCTTTCTTTCTTTCTTTCTTTCTTTCTTTCTTTCNAAAAAATAAAGTGTAAGTTGAAGTCTTTAATTCCCTTTAATCTTAAAAAATAAAGATGCTTCATATTGCATTTTTAGTGAGTCTGAACCCTAAAGAAAATAAAGGGAAATATTGGCACAATTCTCCAATATTTTTCTATGTGTAAATTTCCTTTCAGGATTATAAATCACCAAATACCTCTATATACTGTTATCTATACAAGGTTTGAAGAAGAAGTTTCTTGTCTTGTCTTCTATTTACAGTTTCCCTGGGTTCATCAAATAGTCTGATGCTACAGAGCTGTGAACAAACTACATCACTGTTAATAGAGCCATTTATCTGCTTTAGAGGAGATTAGCATGCAATCCCTGGAGACGTTTCTCAGCTAATAAGAATAAAATGAATGCTACTTGAGCACCTGTAATCAAATTACTTTTTATTCCCTAAACCCTTGACAGACTCTGCAAGTCTTATTGTTTCCTAGGACGGCCTTTTACGGACCCTGGTAATGTAGCGCTGGGATTTTGTCTCTCTGTCCTCCTACATTTTGCTCCCTCACCCGTCATTTCTTGAGAAAAGTGCAACCAAACAAGCAACCAGAAGACTTCCCTCATGATGAAAATCCCAGCATTTTGGAGGGATGAATCTCCCCAACAGCCATTCCTCTATGGGTGTCACAGCCCAGTCTGAAGTGCTGGTGGAACAAGGACCAAACCATTTTGTATCTTGTTGAGGAATGTTACTACTGCAGACTTGACTGTTCCCAGAAAGCTGTCACCGCAAGACTGCTGCACCTACAAAAACAAAACAAAACCAAAACCACAACCAACCAACCAATCCACCTAACCAAACAAAAGGTTAAATTAAGGAAGTGGGAAAAAACCCCCCATTTGGGCATAGTAAATTCTCTCAGACTTCAAAGGAAAAGGAATGTGTAAGACTAATTCTGTTCAATATAACTTGGTTTTCAAGAATTATATTGGGCTCAAATTTAGTATGATATTTTCAGATGGAATTCAATAGTTTTAACTCAAAATACTTAAGTATTCTGAGCTTTTTATATATATATTAAAAAATTAAATGGACCTTCCTTGTATATCTCTGATGAACTTTTCTGTTATCTCCACAGGAGGAATTTTGGTTTTGTTTCATGATACCAAAATGATCAAGCTATAATACATAAATCCACTTTCCAGACTGGGAAACAGATTATGTTTTTGCACAAACTTCATGGGTTTTTCAAGCTGGAAGTCCATTTAGGTTTATTCTTGTCCCTCTGAAAATGAATTCATTTAATTAATTTTCTATGTCTTTAATTAACTTTATTGCCAATAAATTTGCTAAATTAGCAGGAGCAAAGCCAACAGAACAGACACAGAATACTGCTAGGTAAAAAAATGGCAAGTACTAACTGTTGGTTGAAAAGTTACAGTATAAGCAGATGTTCATGTCAGGATGTCTTTTCATGGATTTCAGATCAGACATGATGCCAGCTTGATACCAAATCTTTTATTCTCATCTCACTCTCTGTAATCTCTCAGCATGGGATTTCCTGGCACTTGTGCTGACACTGTCTCCACAATGTCAATCACATTCCCATCTCAGGTGAAACTGCTCAGAAAGATTCAACTGAAAAGGACTTCTCCAGGAGTCTTCGCATTTTGTAAGGATAACATCTTCATGGGAAGAAAGAGAAAAGGTTGTGTGCTAGGTGAGGGCCTTATAATTAACTTTAAATTTAGTACACATGAAATCTGAAAATCTACTCCTGCTCCCTACAATAGCATTTATGTGGAAATGCCTCAGCTCTCTGGAAAATGATAGTGTAAAGCAGGAATTAACAAATACTCAACAAGATGTCTGCATACCATCTCAATACCAAAAACTTTTAGCAGTCTGTTTTATTTCCACATCTTAAGCATGCTTTATAACTCCATTTTTACACGGTCTTGTTAGATGAAATGTCTGATGAAACAGTGGCTTATTTGCCATCTAGGTTTTTTTCCTTCTTACAATTATTCATTAACTTTTAAAATCTTTTTCAAAATTTAAAATTTTTCCTGTATAGTGAGCAGGAGTCAGAGCAATGATCTTATTAACATAACAATGAACTCAATATCTTAGTGGCTGTTAGAAACAGATGAGTTCACACCCACGTCAAAAGCCAAACGTGTCCTACAGTGAGGACCCTTTGGATGGGAAGCTGCAGGAAATCTTTGCTTGGTGGGGTTTTTTTGTTGTTTTTGTTTTTTGTTTGTTTTTAATGGAAATAAAATATTTTCCTTTTTTTTTTTAGCCATCTTGAGTCCATTTTCTCATACTCTGGGTACTGCAAGTTTGTACAAAGCAAAGGGAAAAGGCCTTCAAAAAACCTTTCATGACCTTTATCAGGATCAAAATAATAATAGCTCTTGAAAGCACATGCTAATTTCCTAAAAGGTCTTTCAACGATTTCATGATATAATAGTAGTCTATGAACATCAAAATATATCAACCTGTTAATAACTCTTGAAAGTTAATTTTGCACAATTTAATTGGAGCTTAAATGTCCTTGGTGATTCACCTGTGGTATTGAAAACCTAGACCAAATATTATCACAAATTTGTATGGAATATAAGCATTATAAAAGTCTGGCAATTTTTTTTCAATGCTGTTAGGTGAAGTGCTCAGTGCAAAAGCCCAGTATGTTGCCAGCTACCTCTTACAGTATCCAGAAATTTCAATTTGCTGATACTGAGATTTCCTTTATAAGAGACACACAAGCCATTGGCCATAAACCTTAACTAATTACTGTCAAATGCAAGAATCTGCACCCAAACCTGCATTTTTAAACCTGCCTGCTTAAACAGAACATTTATCTTTACAAATTTAATGTAAGATGCATGGCATTTAAGGCACCTTTACTGAAGAAGACCTTACCATCTTGGCATGCATATATCCAAAGGAATATCTGGTTGTCATCAATTAATTTAATTTTTTAACAGCCATCACTGTGACATTTGATTTCAGTGATTAGCTCTTCAGATGCTCAGTGTTAAAGTGACAAGGGTTTTATTTATCAAAAGCACATTATTTCCTGAAGGCCATACTCTTCCCATCATATTTATCATACAGGTGGCTTAATTAAAATTTCTTTTAAAAGTATGTATATGTATGTTCTGTGTCTTCTCTCCCCCTGTGCAAATGAATATCGTGCTTTCATGTCTTATTTTTAGGGTTTTGCTGAGGACAATAAAACAGAATAGACCACCATTAATGAGGTGCAATGTAACTCAGCCAAGTCAATGAACCTCCAGATGTTCTCACATCACTCCAGATCTAGAATAAGTATGCTGGCATGCCTTTATGTTCCTTTGATCAAGAGCTTCTGAATGCGGCGGTCTGATTGACCTCTAACCAAGTTCTTCTCCACTACGAGCTTGTTCATTTTAACTGTTTTTGTTTACACACACCACCTCTGTCTATTTCTCACTCTCTGTGGCTTTTCACTTTTCACCTCACATTGGCCATTCAGAAAAGGTATATCAATTTTTTTACCCTGTTTTATTTTCAATGTATTTAACTTAGACCTTTCTTTTTTTCTCCAGCTCCCCCATCAAGCGTGTTAAAGTTAGGGAACAAAGTAAAAATAATTGTGGTTTAATGAATTTTTAAAGTCAAATAATTTAATTTATATTTTAACATAATTCTAACAAATTGTATAAAAAATTAATTTTACTTTTGCATTTAAAATTATAAGCATAATTTAAAGCTTTAAGAGGACCAAGTATGCTAATTACATATTATTTGACCTGTTTTGTGTATCAGTTTAAGTGCAGAAGAGTCCCAAAAGATTTTTTTTCTAGTTGTGCCAGGTTCCCACATAATCACCTTTAGAATCTGGGAAATGGAACTAGACAAGAAAACAGAGGTTTAACTTTTCTAGTTGAAACTCAGTGAAAGATTTCAGACTCTTCTCTAGGAGCCTAATAACAGTCGTATTTCAGATCCAGGTGAGCAAGGGATATTGAAAACAAAGAGTGAAAGAATTGTAGGATTCAGCCGATTACAACAGTCATATTTACCAGATGTAGAAGGGGGAGAGTACCGGGGAAAGACAATGATGGTTTCTTGCCTTGAAGCATACACCAGCACTGTAAAAACATTCAATATTCTTGTGTGACCAATGTGAAACAACGTGATGGTCAGTCAGCAATAAAGATCACTTGCTTTTCCTCAAAACTTGAGAAAATAGGGGTATATATTTTTAAAAAACAAATAAAGCAGTGGTTGACACAATATTCATGTTGTGGAACATTGAATAGCTTAACCTGAGAGGAACCAAATTCTGGTACTTTTTTTTAGAACATACTTTAAATAGATGGTGTATGTCACTGTCTCATTCTGATAGCAATACCTGTGTTAAAATACACAATTCTCAGGTTTTTAAGTCATTGTAGGTGACCAAAAATTATCTATCTAAAATAAATGATCAGTAAATCATCTCCACACCTAATGCACTCTTCTGATATGATTCTTTCTGTGAAAGAAAAAGAAATTCAAAAAGTCTTGTTGTAATGCCTCCTCTCAAGGGACTCTAACAAAAGGAAAAGCAGTTTCTTGTTTTTCAGTGGAGCTTCAGTTGAAACTGCCTAACAAATGAAAACAATAGCCAAGTTTATATTTGCTTAATCTTGGTCCATGACGACAAAAATTTGAATGACTCTTTATTGCTGTGCAGTATGTCTGATGCATAAAATTCTTGAAAACATGCTGAGTCTTACCTAGTGGGTGTTATGGTTGGCAAACCTTGAAAACTTCACCTCTACACAGTTCTTGAACAGGGCACAGATCTGGTGTGAACAGTGAGACAACTCCCCTCACTGATGACCAGTGAGTAGGGAATACCTCTGAGTCCTCACAGCTTGAGTGAAGGCCATCTGGGTGTTAGTTAGATGTGTTGAATCTTATTTAACACACGCATGAATATGTGATGAGAGCTATCCAAGCCTATTTTAGCCTGCATTTGATAAAAATATACTGCTAAGTAGTTCTTTCTGAGAAAGCAGATATTTTCCTTTGGAATTTGGAAGACTATTGTAAGGTACATTGATATATTGCATGAAGCACTCAACAGGGGCAAGAATAACCCCTCTCATGGCAGGAGATTGCCTTGCCTTTAGTTCTGAAGAAGGAGGAGATTTCAATGGACTTCTTATACTTGTGTTTTTTCTTTCCTTGGGTTGTGAATAATTCTATGCAAATTGAGAAGTCAGTGTCCAACACAGCATCAGTTCCTGCCATGTGTTAAATAAATAACAATGTGTTAATAAATAAACCAGGATAAATGTAGGTGTAGGTTTGCTCAAGTACATATGTTTTACCAAGAGTGATATGCTCATCACATGGCATTATCTTCTAAGCCTACAGATGTGGCCAGAAAGAACAGTTTTTTGAGTTCATTCAGATATATAGATTGTAATTCTAATCATCTCTCTCTCTCTCGCCCACTCTCTTCCACTCCCTCTTCCCTTTACCTTTTTTTTTGGTCTTGTTAGTCCTTCCAGCTCAGGCATTTGCACTGTTTCTGTAGATGGATGTAAGTCTCACACATCTGACATATGGGCAAGTGACGTACTAACCTATCAAAGCCTCCTATGGCTTTAAAAGAACCTCAGCAAGTTCAATTCCTACTTTGGCAGGGGATTCTTTCTCTTCAGTTGCTTGGTGTGGTACCATGCCAGGGTGATGTGACTAAATTTCTGCTTTTTTAACATCCTCGCACATGAATTTTAATTGCTCCCTAGTCGGCTAGTGTCTTTGATCATATTTGGCCCCTCTACAGAGCCTGTGGCACTCCAGCTACAGACTTCTACTCCAGAATGGATTTGGCATCTTTTCTGAGAGCATCTCTGTTCTCACTGGAGTACCTCTCTCTCTCTGTTATGCACACACACATATATATGGTACTCTTTTGTACACACATTTCATCTTAATAGCATCAATGCATTGAGGAAGCAGATGCAGCTCCTCCTATGGTATCTGTTCTGACAGAATTATAGAAGTGAGACCTTTATGATAAATGTCTTGTACTTTTTATAAAGCTAGAAAGTAAACCTTGATGTTTTATTTCACCTCAGATTATTTCTAGTCCCTACCTTGAAGCCAGAACACACTTGCTTTGATTAATGCTTTTTATCAGACTAAAGAACCTTTATTCTTGTTCAGTTGCCATATTTCTGGGCTTCAAAACTGTTCTTCAGTCAGCTATGTACATAAAAGCACAGAAAATAGGACTTGAATACTAGTCTGTTCGGTGCCTCATGTCAGGATGAACCATACCAATCTGTTTCAAAAACTCTCCAGTGATGAATATTTGACTTTCTCCCCAGGCAATCTGTTCTAGTACTTCACCTTCCTTATCCTTAGGAAATTTTTCCTATTCTAATTTTTTGCTCCCTCATGCAATTTAAGTCCATTGCCTCTTGTTCTAACTGCCACTGATGTGGAGAACAAGGTATTCTCCTCTTCCTTTGTCTACCTTTTTTTAATATATTTGAACACTGCTCCCATGTTCCCCTAACCTCTTTATGTTTGAGCTAAGCAATGGCAGTTCTTTTAATCTTTCCCCATGGGTCATGTTTTCTAGACATCCGATTATTTTCAGCTGCTCTTCTCTGGTCTTTTCAACCTTTTTTCCTTTAAGACCTTTTTTTTGGATTTTCTTTCTTCCACATCCCACTGCCCTGCTCCAGACTCCAACATACACATAGACTCCTATGAGAAGGTTGAGGGAGCTGGTTATGTTTAACCTGCATTAGAAAAGGCTGGAGGGAACTAGTTCACAGAATCACAGAATGGGTCAGATTAGGAGGGATCACTGTGGGTCATCTGGTCCAACCTCCCTACTCAAGCAAGGCCATCCTAAAACACGTTGCACAAATTGTGTCCAGATTTTTCTTGAATACCTCCAGACAGAGAGAATTGACAACATCTGGGCAACCTGTACCACTGCTCTGTCACCTGCACAGCAAAGAAATTCTTCCTGACGTTCAGATGGAACTTCAGAGCATCAGTTTCTGCCTTTTGCACCTTGTCCTATTTCTTGGCACCACCAAGGTGGTCCATCCTCTTAACACCCTTCCTTCAGATACTCACAGACATTCATGTGGTCCCATCTCGGTCACCTCTTCTTGAGGAAGAATGAACCCTGCTCCCTCAGCCTTTCCTCGTAAGGGAGATGCTCCAGTCCCTTAATCACTTTCATAGTCCTCTGCTGAGCCCATTCCAGGAGCTCTGTGTCTCTTGTGCTGAGGAGCCCACAACTGAACACAGCACCTCAGATGTGCTTGCTGTCTTCAACGACCTGACACTATGTAGAGAAGACAGAGACAAATTCTTCTAAGATGTGTAGTGAAGGGATGAGAGGTAAAGGTCACAGATTGAACCAATGGAAATTTTAATTGAATATCTAGTGTGAGAATGGTCAAGCATTGAAACAGGAACTCTGAGAGGCTCTGAATCCTCCATCCTTGAGAATTTCATCTGGTTAGGAATTTTAGCAATCTGACCTGGCTTGGAAGCTAGTGCTGCTTTAATTGGAAGGCTTGACCAGATGACCTTGAGTGATCCTTCCCAGCCTAAATTCTTCTGTGAATCTGTGTTGCCTAAAATTGATCATGTTACACTGTGCATCAGTAATGCCCAGAGAGGTAGAATCACAGAATTACAGAATAGTTAGGATTGGAAAGGACTTCTAGAGATCATTTAGTGGACCCTGTCAAGACAGTGTCACCAGGATAACAGGTTACACAGGAATGGGTGGATTTTGAATGTCTCCAGAGAGGGAGACTATACAACCTCCCTGGGCAGCCCGTTCCAATGCTCTGCCACCGTTCTCTGAACGTAAAAGGTTGTTCCTCATGTTGATGTGGAACTTCTTGTACCTTAGTTTGTGGCTGTTATTCCTTGTCCCGTCTCTGGGCACCAGTGAAAAAGTCTGGCACCCTCCTCTTGGCACCGGCATTTGAGATATTTGTATGTATTTATGAGATTCTCTCTCGGCCTTCTCTTCTGTGGACTAAACTGGCCCAGCTCCCAGTTCTTTCCTTGTAAGAGAGATGCTCCACTCCCATCATCACATGTGTGGACTCCACTGGACCCTCTCCAGTAGCTCCTTGTCTTTCTGGATCTGTGGAGACCAGAACTGAACAGAACAAATGAACGCTCCAGATGTGACCTCCCTTGACCTACTGACCATGCTGCTCCTGATGCATCCCAGGACACCATTGGCCCTCCTGGCCACAAGGATACACTGCTTTCTCATGGTCAACTTGATTCCCAGATTGTTCTCCACAAAACTGCTCTAACAGGTCAGGCCTGAAGAAGGTGAAGGACTAATTTTGTAGTTATAGAGTATAGTCCTCTCGTATATCTCTAAATTATACTTGCCTTTTTTGCAGTTTTATTGACTAGAGTTCATGATTTCACTGTAGCTCCCAAACATGTCAGTAGGACTGCTGTCCCAGAGGCTTTGCATCATTCTTTTATTCAGCTGTCTCTGACTACTTAACCCTTCTAAATCTTCCTTGGTTTTCTCTATCACCCTTTTTTTCTTCAGTTAGTGAGGATTCTTTTGAGTTTGAATCCTACCCTGCAGAAAGTTTTCAGTCCCTACCAGATTTCTTACTACAGGGTACTTTACTGAACATTTTTCCTCATGTAAATTGTTAATAAAACTGTGATATTACAATAGCAGAATATATACCTTCAGCTTTAGTAAATCCTGTCTTTAAAACAGAGAACAAAAACTGCTGCCTGAATACAGCTTTCTAATAATTTTTGCATCTACCTTAAGCAGTTTCATCTCTATTTTTTGCAATCTTGCTATGAGCATGTTACATGAGATGGAGGTGATCTTTTTGGTCTAGTTTGGTTTTGTCTTTTTTGTTTGTTTCCTTGTTTGTTTGGGGTTTTTGTTGGATTTTTTGGTTTGGTTGTTTGGTCTTGGTTTAGCTGGTTTTGTTTAATTTTTTAATCGTAATTTCAGATGAGGGGGTCAAAGAAGTATCTGTCTGGTTCAACTTTTTTTCCTCAGGACTGAAGCTGTGTGTCTACACTAAAATTTTCTGTAACTTCTTTGACTTTTTAAAATACCCAGTTCTGCCTTTCCTAGTTTACTGACCCTTTATGCCCTCCACAATTTCTTCATGATCCCAGATGGTTCTGCGTCCCTGTGAACCAAGAACGGTAAAACATATAATAGCTATACATCAAAAATCTTTAATTTTTCTGATAATTTATGATCTTTTCTTTTATAGTTGCTGTGATTTCTCTGCCTGTTTTGAAATCCTGCAGTTCATTCACATGAATGTGTTGATTGTCAGGCTATCACGTTCTGCCTTGATCACTACCAGAACCATTAGAAAGTTTGTATTTTTCCAAATCTGGGACTTTATTTTTCCTTGAGACACATATCAATATCTTCTAAATCTTTCCATCTAATCACATGACTCTTCCCAACAAACAGGTCAGTTAAATCACAGCTTTTATCTTAAGCTAATTTTTGTACATCTTCTTGATTGTTTGCCAGTCTGTTTCCAGTGGTGCACAGAAATCACAAGCATATAACCGTGAGTTCATCTGCTGAACTTACTTCCTCTATATGATGCTGGTACAAATAATGTTATCCTTCATGCTCTTAAGGGACTTTACCCAGAGTATTGCGTTGCCAGTCAGTCACAGTTGAAGTGCTTCTTCTGTAAAGCTAGTGAATGTCATGCAATATGTGTAAACCCCTTTCATGCCGTACAAACCACCCTCCAACAATGACTTATGGAGCATCTTCCCAAAGTCAAGGAAACTATAGCCCTCCTGGTGAACCATCTGTGCAACCCTGCTTTCATCTGTAGGATGAATCTGTCCTGGTTTGATCCTTTGACCCTTGATAGAAGGATTAATGAAAATACCGTCTGAACCTCTGACTTCTTCACCCTTGCTCTGAGCCTCATTGTCACTTTTGATCCATTTAGAGGCATTCATAGCAGTATTGTTAGCATTCAGATCTTTTGTTAAATCACATTCACTTCAATAGCATATGCTATCGAATAACCATTTTGGAGAGTTTTTGTAAGAATTTGTCATTAGTCTTTGTGCAATAATTATCTGTCCTTGGGGACACTGCAAAATCTTTTTTACACACCAACACTATTGTAAGGTATTACTTTTTCGTCTGAATAAGTTCATGCTTTGTTGATGCAAGAATCCTTCATTAAAAAGCCAAGACTGTTTGTTTTCTAGTAGTTGTTCCTCAGCAATTCCTCACTGTCAATGTATGAGAGCTGGCTTGTTCACACCGTGAAATGCCAAGACATGACTGCTATGGCTGAGTGTTGGGGAGATTGCAAAACCTGAAAATTTCTTGGTTTGATTTTGTGGAGATGAGCATCAGGAGTGAAGTCAAAACAGAGAAGTCATAAAGTCTCCCAGGGATAATATTTTACTTACTTTTAGCATTTTTTTCCTTACTTTTTAAATCAATTTCTTATCTCTTTACTCACTATAGCAAGCAAATGCAGGAATGGTCATGTTGCAACCACATTCTTTTCACACCCATGATCCAAATACATTTGGTTAAAATGTTGACTTCTGCCTATCCTGTTCTTACTGCTTGCTGGCAATCAAAATTTGACTGTTTCAGCAAAAGATGTAGCTTGTTGCAAGTACCTTTGTGTCGTAAGGCATTTGTTGCTGTGGTTTTCTAGCTACTAATTTTTGCCAATATACAGAAATAGAAAGTATGTGAATTTTTCTCCACTGGTAATAATGATGATATCAGGGAGTAAGGAAAGAATAGCCAATCGGTTATTAAGGTTGAATTATTTTAGGAGGACTGCTGAATCAAAGGGAAGATTTTTACTTTAAGGTTTAGTTTTTAGACACTTCATCAATATTTTCCAAATGATAAAATTTATTTTACAAGTATCATTATTTTTTTTTAATACTACAAAAGTTTTTAATTAAAATAATACGGCATTTTTCTCTTCAACATATATTAAAATGTTGAACAAAATGGCTAATTTAGGCTTGAGCCAGGTGAAGTTTCATTCCTTCTTAATAAAATTAAGAATCAGATAATTGATCATCCCAAAGGATGAGGAAGCAAAAAAAATTCCAAGTTATTCTAATTGAGATATTTCATGTTTGTATGTCAAAGGAAATGAACTAGAGACTGTTTATAAGAGGAGAATTAGGAAGGGAATATGTCTTTGGCTGGAAACACATTGCTGCTAGGTTAAAGTTTGGACTCAATGATCTTAGAGGTCTTTTCCAACCTTAATGTTTCTACGATATGTTAGAATATTACGTTATTTTACGGAAGAAGAATTTTTGTTAGATTATGTGGTCGGTTATACTTCTATTTAAAGAGTAACCAGTCGTGCTAGGTCTAAAAGACATAAAATGAGGAAGAAATAAAACTGAAAATTACTTTAATAGTTGAATTCTGAATAACCTAAGTGCTCTCAAAGTGAGTTCATCTGTTGCTTCTGAAGAGAGGTCTGCAGGGCAGGAGCAGGGATGCTTGTCATTCTAACTGCATTTGCAAGAGGGGAGAGCCAACAGATATCTGTGACAAACAGCACTGCTTGCTTTGTCTCAGGCAATATTGAGCAGCTGTGGAGCACAGTCGTGACACATCACTGTACAACAGACATCAGGAGGCATGCTAAAAGCCATCAAATTGCATTCAAGAACAAGATGGCAGCATTTGAATTTTCTGTCTAGATAGTGAGAGGAGAAATCGGCTTACATTACTGGAGTGAAAAATTCAGTCTTTTAAACTGAATGAGGGTAGCAGACTTAGATACTATGAACAAATTCTTTAATGTGAGTGTGGTGACACAGTGGAATAGGCCCAGAGATTCTTCATCCCTGTAAGTGTTCAAGGTCAGGTTGGATCGGGCTTTGATTCTAGTTCAGTTTGGTTTTCCTGGTCTTGTGGAAGGAGTGCCTACCCATGGTGGGAAGTGTGTGTGTGCCACTGTGTGTGTGTGTATATAATTAGACGACCTCTGAGGTTCCTTCCCACCCATGCCGTTCTGTGACTGACATTTAGGTTCTAATGCTGTCAGGATATAAGTCTCCCAAAAGGGTCTAGGAGTTATCACTGACAATTTGCTAACATAAAAATAGCAACATTTAACACATGGAAACTTATTCATCAGCTTAGCAGAGTTTTAAAAATAGTACATGTTTAAATGCTGATGCATTTCTCTGGGCAAAAAAAAATGATGTCAAGGTTCTTCATTAAATAAAATATCTATGTGTCTTAAAGAAGATAAACATGAGTGGTAACTGAATCCTGCTATGAATGTATCATAGTACATGCTCCCGAACTACATATCTGGCATTGGCACAAAAAGCAGTTTAAGCTATAAAATAATAGAAGGTAAGCAGAAGTATCATTTAGGGTTGATCACTAAATATTCAAGGAACATATAAAAATATTCAAAATGCAGAAGAAGTAGGAGAGAGAATTATAAAAAAATTGACTGGAATGTATTTTAAATGAAATAAACTGTGTGTTTAAAGATTACAAGGATCAAAATGAAGACTAAAAATTTTATTATTAATTTTAACATGGAAATAGCAGAATACCACAGAATATTCCAAATTATGAGGAACACACAAGGATCATTTAGTCTCAGCCCTGCACACGATATCCTCAAGAATCACAGCATATAACTGTCAGTCAATCAGCTATTGTACATCTGATGGTAATAGTGGACATGATAATATTTTTTTCCCATTCTCTAAGTAATTCTAAAGTATTTTAAGTGGTTAAACAATCAAGTCTAAAGCATTTGAAGAGTTTTAAAGTATTTTAAACAAGATTTATGTAAAAAAACTAGCTGGTGACCTCCCTGATCCATTAACACTGGTTTTCCATATTTTTTGAAACACAGAATGTTCCACAGGACTTGAAGAAAACTAATATTAAACCAATGTTTTTAAAGGTGATTTTGATGCTGTGTATAATTAAACATTTATAAAATAAAATAATAGATTAGGACTTGAAGGAATACTAAGTTTGCCAATGGCACTATATTGGGAAGAGATGGTCACTCCCTTAAAGACAGAAAGATCTCAACAAATCAGAGGGCTACAAGGGCAATCACCAACATATGAAGTTTAACAAAAACAAGTGTCAGATTCTGCACCTGGGACTGGGCAAGCTTGTTTTGGTGTATAAACAAGAGAACAAGAGGCTGGAGAGCAGGGCTGCAGAAAGGGACCTGAGGGTGCTGGTCGATGACAAGTTGAACATGAACCAACAGTTCCTGGCAGCCAGGAGAGCCACCTGTGTCCTGGGGGGCATCAGGCACAGCATCGCCAGCCGGGCAAGGGAGGGATTGTCCTGCTCTGCTCTGCTCTGGGGCGGCCTCACCTCCAGTGCTGGGGGCAGCTTTGGGTGCCACAGTACAGAAAAGAGATTGAGCTGTTAGAGAGTGTCCAAAGGAGGGCACGAGGATGGTGAAGGGCCTTGAGGGGAAGCGTGTGAGGAGTGGCTGAGGGCACTTGGTCTGTTCAGCCTGGAGGAGACTGAGGGGAGACCTCACTGCAGCTACAACTTCATGTGAGGGGAAGAGGAGGGGCAGGCACTGAGCTCTGCTCTCTGGTGACAGTGACAGGACCCAAGGAAACTGAGTCAGGAGAGGTTTAGGCTGGATACCAGGAAAAGGTTTTTCACCCAGAGGATGGTTGAAACAGACTGGAACAGACTCCCCAGGAAAGGGGTCACAGCACCAAGCTGACAGAGCTCAAGAAGGTTTTGGACAATGCTCACAGGCACGTGGTGTGATTTTTGGAACATCCTGGGCAGGATTGGGGGTTGGTCTGTGATTCCCAATATGGGAAAGTCTTCATTGCTGTAGACCCTCTCCCTGGTTCCCTTGTCATGGCGTTGGTAGTGAAGTCTGAAGAAAAGGTGTTCAGCATCTTTGCCTTCTCTGCAACCTCTGTCTCAAGGGTTCCCATTGTATTCTCTAGTGAGCCCACATTTTCTCTAGTACTCCTTCTGTTATTGATCTATTTGAACAAGGCCTGCTTTATATATTCTGCTTTATAGATTTAACTCCAGATGGGCTTCGCTGCATTTCTGCATACTCTGACATTCATTCCTGCTTCCACCGTGTGTATCTTCTGTTTACATCTGAGTTTCAACAGGTATTCCGTGTTCACCCAGGTCTCAGCCATTTTTGCTCAATCCCTACCCTGCAGATGCACCATTCTTGAGCCAGGAGGAAGCGATCCCGGAGCATTAACCAGCTCTCTTACTGTTTTTGTATAGAGCTTTATTGCATTTTCAGGTTTTTCCCCTTGTTGTCTAAAAACTACCCAGCTGCAAGCACATCCACCTCTGCGTCCCTCTGCTCTGTTTTCTTTCTTCTTTTTTATTTCACTGTCCCTCTCCAAGCCCTTTCAGGAATCTGCAGGAGCTCATTGGGCCCAATGTTGATCCCATATTCAGTGCTTCCAAGTACAGAAAGAGAAAAAGAGTCAAAACAACGGCATATTTCAATTTTCTGTTTTTCAAAAAACAGATTCACAATCTTTTTGGTAAATACTTCCTGAAAATATATTTCTTCACATTTCTAGACGTAAGTCTGTACTAAGCATATCTTTAATTTTTTTATTCCCATGTTGATAAGCTATCTCTTGTAATTGATATGACTAGTATATTACACTAAGTAACTTTCAAATAGAGACATTTATTTTGGTGTTTTGAGAAGAGGTGAATTTTATCTGTAAAATAAAAAGTTTTTAGATCCTTGTAATACAGAATTATCTCATGTTTTTTCTGATCATATGTGAGATAATATCTCGCTGTGGACCATTATTGGCACTTATAACTGTCTGGTTGCAAATTACACTTTTTTTCCTACTATTTTTGTGGAGTTCTGTGTTGTTTTTTCCCTTTGTGTGTGAATTTCTTTGCTTCTGCATTATTTCAAAGAGGTATCTTCCTGTATATCATCCTGATGTACAGTTAGAAGCCAGTTTTAAAAGAGGCTAAAGTTTGCAGACATACTGTTTTGTTTTCTTTGGAACTGTTTGCAAAGATGTCAGCAGATTTCCAGGAAACAAAGCAGCACGAAGGAATAAGAGGATAATTATGATCTTTGTCAAGAACTAGGCCAGCTTTTGGAACCCCAGGAATAATCCATCTGTTTATCTAATGTAACATTTTAAATTAACATTACAAATCCTCTTCCTATTGTTAGTGTTATTATTTCTCTTACTGTCTTGTCAAAATCATTCAACTTGCAGCAAAGGAATGGAGAAATTTACTCCACAATCAACTAGAAGAATTTTTAAGAATTCAATACTTGTCTTAAAGAATTAAAAATTATGTATTTCCTCTGGAATGTGTTTCCCCTTCCTCCTGGAAGAGGGGCCAGGAAATCTTCTGCAGAGCAGCTCTGATATAAAATCCTGCTTTCTTCAAATTTATAAACACTGTAAAGGTCATACCAATGTTAAATAAAGCACAAAAGTTTATTGTTGAGTAAATAAAATGTGAACTTTTTGAAATATTTTCTTCTGTTTGACACACCCAAACTGTATCCAGGCTCAGCCACTGTGCAGAGTTCATGCCTTTGAATGATGATGCTCCATAAATTACTATTGTAGACTGAAGTACACATACATAAATGTGGATGTAAGACTCTTTTGTAACCAAATATGTCTATTTTCTTAATCTGAAAAGATAGGCAATAACAAGAGGATGATCAAGCAGACCTGACCAGGTAGGAGCAAAATTTTGCAGTCACGCCCAGTGTTTCAGAAGTTTGTAGGAGGTGGAGCAAAAGTAGTTAACTTGGAGGAGTCAAATATTTTTGTGACATGAACTCAGTTTAATATTATTTTTCAATCATTAAAAAAAAAATTTACAAATGTTGCATACACCTACATGTGTATTCCAGCAACTGGCTGGATCCTTTCTCTCCCGTTTGCCAGTTTGCATCTATGTGTTTTATTTTCCATGTGTTGATGCAGATTTAAGGAGGCAAGCCTTTCCTCTGACCCTTTCAACAAAGGTTAATCTCAGTTGGGTATTTCCTGAGCCCCAGGCCCTGGGAAATGAGCTTCCTCAGGCTGGGCAGTGTGGGGAAAGGACATTGTCATTGTGGGGCTGCTGTGTATGGCATCTCTGGGATTTAAGGGAAATGATGGAGAAATTAGTAGTGGGTCTGGAGAAGATGGCTGTCAAGTACTGTCTCTGGAAAGCATGATTTTGTGTTAGTTGACACCCATGGAAAAACTATTCCTTTTACAGGCATGGTCTAGCCCTTAATCATTAGAAGCCCAAATGGAACCATTTCCAGTGCTGCACACTAATATTATTTATTAGAAGGCTCAATAAAGCTTTCCTCTGTAACCATGCTCTTATTGTATGGTGTCATTACATAAACAAGATTTGGAAGACTGCTTCCACTTACAGGCATGTAGCAAAAGGCTTAATCTGAGAGGCCCAGTAGGATGTGATTTTAGGCTTTTTTTCCATCAACATCATAGCAGACTAAATACTGAGGATGATTTGGGGACTAGAGTATTTCAGCCAAAAGCATTTCTTGCAATAAATTATTTTCCTGATTTCATTCCTTCACTTTAGAGACTTGGAAGATTGGGAGTTTTTTATTTTCTCTTTTTCTTTTTTTTTTTTAAATTCTGTGGAGTCTGTACCAGCATCAGCTTCCCATATGTTAGAGGCACCTCAGGGTTTATTAGTCAGCTTAGGTCAATTGAGATTTGTTGTATTTGCTTTCATAAAAACTGTGTGTATTATATACTTCTTGAACTGGAAATCACACAATGCTTCTTATTTGCCTTCAATCACTCGCAGATGCAGAATGGTCAGATCATTTCCCTTTAAATTGACCTGAGGGATTAAAGGAATTCAAAGGAATTTCCAGTTAACTAGTGCCTCTGCTTTCTCTGACTTTATTTCTTGAGCCTTCGAGGTCAGAGTCTCTGGTAACTCAATCTGTCTCTGCCTCCCTCTGATTTGTTCACTTCCTTCCTTTTGTTTGCCTCCAGAGCAGTAACTGAGCAGCCAGGCTCAGCTCCTGTGTTTGTGTGCTCCCAGAACTTTAAACCAAACAGTTGTGTAAATCTGGTGGGAGGGGGGTGCTTGGTTAAGAGCACAGGAGTCTGAAATCCTCCTTCGTAGCACTTTAATCTGCAGCCATCGATAGGCACAGAATTACTTCAAAGGTAGATGTGAAAAACAAGCCTGTTGGCAGCAGTTTAAATGTGCCATGCAAGGATCCCAGTTTCCACTGAAAAAACCTACAGGGACTGGAGAAAGACTGAAAGCTGGTCCCAGTGTAGCAGAGTATTGGGAGCAACTAAAGGTCTTTCAGGGCTCATAAAAGCTGTCCTGAACAGGAGGGTTCACAAAGTTCTGACTCACAGCAGAAGATGTAAAATCCAAAGAGGGGAAGGGGGAAGTCGGGAAGAGGAGAGCAAGGCCACAATCTGCTTTCAATCAGAAATGGCTAATGGCATTTCTGCATTTTTTGTCGGTTTTTGTTTCAGAAACTGCTCTGTCTTTGTGTGAGTTGTCTCAACTATCGGGACAGGAGCTTACTTAGCAGGTGGCCCTCTGAAAAGTGCCTCATGCTGTTAAAAATACCTCTAACTCTTTTGTTCTCTGCCTGCTGCCATAACTTTGGTGTTTCTAGTTTTGACATCTGCTCTTCATCCAATTACTCATTTTGACTAAGTACTTGTAGGGCATGAAAGGGGTTTTCTTTCAAAGACTTTATGTGTCATTACTTTGCTGACTACCATCTTCTCTATAAATCAGTTTCTATTTAAAAAAATAAATTAAAACCCAAGCCCAGCAAACTTCCTATCAGATTGATGATTAAAAAAGAAATTAATAAAAAAAGCTTTCTCTTTCATTTTCCCTTGAATTTTTAACATGAAAAGTACTCATAAGGAGTATTGATTCTAAAAAGCAGTTATTTAAAAATCGCACAATCATCAATGTGATCAAGGGAGTAAAAATCTTGAAAATATGAACAAGATCTTTCCAAGAAAACCTGTAATTTCTGGCTTGTGTTTGCCAAGAAAAGGAAAACTAAATCTCTTATCGTTATTTAAACTGCCACCGTCCTGTCCAATGTGTTATGGTGATCCCCCAAAAACTAATTTAAATCCTTATTTTACCTGCTTATCCTGATTAAAATGTGGAAAACAAGTAAAACATGAGAAAAAAATATATAATGCATGATTGTCCTGGAATAACACTGGATTTTTAGATAGCAAGCAGTTGCCACTTAAATGTTATCATTTATGTTATTTCTTCATCGTGACCAGACAGGCAAATTCTGTGAGGACGGAACAAAGCTTGAGGTGCCTCTGAATCCATCTATAGTAGTCAGAAATGTTTCCAGCAGTTTTGTCAATATTTCTTTGGAATTGAAAGAGCATGAGGAAACTCAGAAAAATGTTAAGTTTTAGAAATCAATGGGATGTAAGAACAGATATGGAGAGAAAAAGTGGATTATGAACTCAAGGGAAAAAATATGTCAGTCTGGTTTTGAAGTTCAGTTTTATGGTTACTTTTTCAAGTTTTAGAAAGGAGGAAGGAAATGTTAATGAAACTGCTCTATCCACAAAGCTGCCTTTTAATTCTGTGTCTCCTTTTTTGCACTGCTCTAGCAAGTGCTCTGTCCTGTTGTTTATTGCTTTCTGGTGACAAGGAAGAGTGTGATTATATAATGTAAATAAAACCTTAAGTGTGTGAAATATTTTTCTTCATTTTCATACAGGCATCTTCCCATAAGTTTTACAAGTAAATTGTCTCAGGTGAAATTCAAAAATCTAAAATAGCTTCAGAGTTATTGTGATTGTTTCTAGCAGCTTGTAGAAGTCTATATTCTTTCGGCTTCTCCAGGATGCACAACCTCCTGAATCAAAAATGTGGGCTGTGGTTCTTTTATAAGAAATTTCTCCCATGTTATACTGGTGAATGAGGCACAATTATTAGTTCCCTCAGCAGAGAGAGATTAGCTGTTTTCTCTGATCCATCTAAGTTTGGGAAAGAGGAATTGGCATTTTAATAGAAGTGATCTCTATCGATAAGACTGTGAACAGAAGAGTGAAGGGGGCTTGGAACAATGATTTTACTGAGGAAAAATGTGGAGGAACTCACTTGGCCCTTGGAACTCCGAGGCAGACTAGCAGGCTATTACATTCCAAACAGGAAGCTGCACATCCACAGTTGTGCCACACAAAGGCATCAGGTGGTGATCTAAAAAAAAAAGTGCAGTGTGAGACATGTAGAGAGACAGCCATCATATAAATTGCAAAAATATGTATTCTGTAGTGTGCTATACTCTTTTGTTTTAAATGATACAACAGATGGCGGTACATTTTTCCAAGTCTTCAGAGAGGCTAGACTTAGATTTCAGAGCAGGGATATTTTTTCTGTTATTCAGTCTACATTTATTTTGGCTTCCTTCCATCTTCTGACTCACAGTTTTACCTTTGTGGACCAAGAAGTCTGTGCAGCTCCATGCTGCAGACCACCATGTACTCTCTGAACTTGTTGCCTCTGTAGATGATGAAGCGGAAGAGGGGCTGGAAGGGTCACTCATGCTCAGTCCTTGACTTGAATAATTGTGATGTCTCCCTGGTGCCTGCATCCTGCAGTTAATCATAGCAGTATTCAGCTGATCTTTTGCTGCATTTTAAGTCTGTGAAAATAATGAAATTGATTTCCATAGAAGAAAGCTCAGGACCTCTGTTTTTGATCATGCTGCTTAATCCTTCATTTTTGGAAGTTCTCTGAACTTTCTCTGACATGTTAGCAACTTTCTTGTTTTCCCTGAGTTGCCGAGAAATTAATATTGATGTTTGAGTTCAGTCACACCACTGCTATACAGAGAACTGTCACTTCTTTTATATGAGAAATGATGGCTTTTTCATATTGTTTCATAAAGTGTATTGATCTCTTTTGCCACCAATTTTCTATTACAAGTTCTCTCCTAATTTTGACTCTCCTGTAAGTCTTCTTGAGCTTTTTCCTTCCCTGTTTTGCAAATACCTCCCTCCTGCTGCATATCTGTTTCAATTTATTTTCCCTCAGACACTTTAACTTGTCTTTTTCACAGGACTCTCATTTTGTGACTTCCTGCCTATATTTCTGACCCCTCTAGGACACTTTGGTTTATGATTAAACAAACTTGTTCATAGGTTCCATGAAAGAAGAGACTGTGCATTTGTAGGTTTATTTTTATTGAATCATAGTGAAAATTGCACCTTGAGGGAAGGCTTTATTACATTTAACTACTTAGCCAGGATTTATTAAAAATAAACTGCATAGGAGTCAAGATCATCCAGATGGGATCTCACATTAAATTTTGCTTCAAAATATATACATAGACTTATGGGTTATCCACTTATAATTCCTCTGATTAATGAATCTTAGATCAGCCTAGATTAGTTGCTCATTATTTTGGGTTCAGATACTCAAAAAGTCTTTGTATACCATATATTTGAACAGGTTGAGTATGGTGACTGAAGAGGAGTTTCCCTTCTCAAGGCACTTTTATGTAGGAAGAATAATTAAAAACATAACATAGGAAAGAATTGAACTGTGCCTCATGCTCTCTCATGATTAAAGCCATTACAGAATTTTTGGGGACTCTGCCATTTTTAAGGAGTCTTAATTTGTTGTCCTGCTGTGCTAAATAGGTAAATTCTAGCTTGAGGTCAGTATTTGTGGGAGTTGAGGGACAAGTGGATCTTTGCTGGGAAAGCATCTTTTATCAAATCCTAACTCACAGATTATTTATGTTGTAGGAAAAAGAAGCCATATTTTTCTCCTGCTGTGTTGTAGAGTCAAAAAAANNNNGCTGTGTTGAAGAGTCAAAAAAATCCAGTTAAAAGTTCAGTTATTTGATTTTGCAGAGTGTTTCTAGGAAAAGAAAGTATTTTGCCATATAAGTGGAAAGGTTGCACTGAGCCAGGTTTTCATCTGTTGCATCAGTGTAATGCTAAACAAATGCTACTCTTCCTAACGCAATGACATCGGATTTTTTGCTGGATTCACACTGGACTTACTGAGATCAGCAAGTAAAAAAATTTCTATTTTTTAATGGACTTTAGGGAAAGTATTGAGACTATATGAAGGATTTCTGCAAGACACATGGACTGTGTAGGTGACATTTTATTCTTTACAAGTGTGTATGACAACCTTTTAGAGACAATAGCAGGGGAAAAGGTCCTTGACAGAAGTGACTTACGGGCAAAATACTTTTTTAATTTTTTTTTTCCCCTTAACACTACAGTGTTGGTAAAGTTTAAATAAGCCTACTGCACAGCTATAGAAGAAATATTCACAATCGTATTACATCAAAAACTGGAGCTCAGGCAAGCTAAAATCAAAGCCTGTGTCAAGTACATCAAGATCACCATCAGGCTTTGTCTGCCTGCTAAAAAGAGCTTACTCTTGATAAAGGGGAAAAAGGCAGGAGGAAGCAAGGTTTTACACTCATAACTCACATTCCATATCACATAACAGCTGCTCCAGGCTTTGTCTCATCCTTTAAATCTATTTTTTGCTGAGGAATGAAAGAAAGGAATGAGAAATCTGCAAAAGGAGGTGTGCAGTGCCTGCGCAGAGAATCTCTCTATGCTGACAGCTTGCTGTAATGCCATTTAGGCTTCCCCACCCTCAGCCAAGGAAAAGGGAACACGGCTGTGTGCCGTGTGTGCCTTCCCTTACCCCCTGCACACTTGTGCTCATTACAGCTCTTTCTTTAAACTGCTGGCTAGACAGCTGGCCATGCCTCAGAGGAGCGTGGTGTAAGGGAGCATATAAATTACTGTTGCATTTTATGGCCAAGATAAACTCAAACTGCAGGGTTACAGCCTGAACTGACACACAAAAAAGAGAGCCTTGCAGGCCTCTGAAAAGCAAAGGGGAAGAAAAGGAAAGTAAATGTATTTCAGCTAATCTACCAGTGGGAGTGGGGGTGGGGAAAAGAAAAGGCACATAAAAGATAGATCTTCTCTAGGTCTAAAGAGAAGAGCTAGGTTAATACTTCTGTGTTTGTAACTGAAAATCTGTAATTTAAAAACAGGATTTTTTAAGAAGCTTTAGGCTTCCTTCTCATCACTGTGGATTTTCAAAGATGGCAAAGGATATGGGGTGTATCATTTTCATATTGTGCATTTTATTAAATGAGGTTTAATATATATGCACTTTCAAGTAGGTCAGTGCTTGGATAACCTTCCCAGATGAACACTGAGCAGGTTGTTCATCTGGTTGGATCTGTCTATGCTGGCTCCATGCCTCCTACACATGATAGGCTATAGCCTGTTTTTTTTCTTTTTTTTAAAGGATTCAAGATATATCTGAGTGGGAAAGAGTTATTAAGAAATAAAATATAATTTCATCCATGTTAATTTGTGATTGACTTTACACAGGAAAGAACAAATAGTGGTTCCTAATTTCACAGAATCACAGAATGGATCAGGCTGACAGGACCACAGTGGATCATCTTGTCCTACCTCCCTGTTCAAACATTATGCCAGGGCACATGGCATAAGATTGCATCCAGACAAGTATGGAATATCTCCAGTGAGGGAGAATCCACCCTTCTCTGGGCATATTGTTGAAGTGTTGGTCACTTGCACAGTAAAATTCTTCTTCATGTTGAAGTGGAACTTCCTGTACTCCAGTTTCTGCCAGTTACCTCTTGTCGAATTGCTTGGCACCACTGGGCAGAGCCTGGCTCCCTCCTGTTGGCACCCTCCCTTCAGATAGTCATAGACAGTATGAGGTCCCCTCTCAGTCTTCTTTTCTTCAGGCTGAGCAGACCCAGCTCCCTCAGCCTTTCCTTTCATAAAAGAGATGCTCCAGACCCTTAGTCATCTTGTTGCTCACAGCAGGACCCCCTCCAGGAACTCTTTCTCTTGTGAACTGAGAAGCCCTTCACTGGCCATAGCAGCCCAGGTGAGGCTTCTCTAGGGGCTGAGCAGAGAGGCAGGATCTCCTTTGACCTCCTGGCAATTCTCTTCCTAGTGCACCCCTGGATATCATTGGCCCTCGCCACCAGGGCACACTGCTGGCTCACGGAGAGCTTGTTGTCCACCAGACCCCCCAGCTCCTTCTCCACAGAGATGCTTTCCAGCTTCTGCGTATTTTCTGCTCAAACCTGAGTTATGACAGGAGTTCTTTATTCATTCATGTACATATCTTGCCTTCTTTTTCCAGTTTCTTGCTCACTGGGATGCATTGTTCTTGAGCCTGGAACATGGAACTCACCTCCATGCAGGGCGTATTCACTTG
This sequence comes from Vireo altiloquus, assembly GCA_013396875.1. Lineage (NCBI taxonomy): Eukaryota > Metazoa > Chordata > Aves > Passeriformes > Vireonidae > Vireo > Vireo altiloquus. Next base: position 1,002,650 of record VZRF01005648.1, on the reverse strand, counting down.
TTATTCTTCCAAAATGATCCTTAACAAGGCTAAAGTTAGCTCTTTAGCCTCAGACAATCCACAATCTCACGGCTACTACAGCTGAGGCTGCCCCCAGCCATCACATCCCCAGTAAGGCTTTCCCTATTTCTCAGTGTAAGTTCCAGCAGTGCATGATTCCTTGTGGGGTCCTCCACTGCCCATGTCAGGAAGTTGTCAATGCTTTCTAGGAAACTCCTGGACTGTTTGTGATTTACTGAGTTGCTTCTCCAGCAAATATTAGGGTAGTTAAAGTCCCCCATGATAACCAGTGTTTGAGAGGCTTTATTTAATTCTGCCCCCATTACTGGGAAGGTTATTTGGAGAACACAGGATTTGTTTGAATGCCAGCATGGATTTATGCTGCAGCCTATAATACCAGGTGCCAAATATTCAGATAGTTGTATATAAAAACTCCAGCCCATTACCTCACCCTACTGTAAGTATTCCCTGGGAGTGCCACATAGTTTGTGCAACAAAGAGAAGCTGAAATCTATACAGCTTGGCTCCTTCCCTCAGGAAACTGTGCTCCAGTGCCAGAAGATCAACAAAATAAGAACTGGGTGTACTTGTTTTCAAAAACCTATAGACTGGAGCACAGTGTGTGGTATGTAATACTGCTCTGCTGCAAGAAAACATAAAGCATGAAGCTTTATCTTTCAGCCAGAAACCCTGGGACCTGCGGGAGACCACAGTTTAAATCAAGAATCAAAACACTTCCCCAGCACAAATTGAAAAGAAGTACTTGTACTGTGCTGGCAAATATACAGACAGAGGATGACTTCTAAGTGCTTAAAAGGGTTCTCAGAAAAACTTCGTGACTTTTTTGGTGAAAAAATAATAATACCAGATACATATTTGTTGTGCTTTTGTGGAGGACTGACATGTCAGAAAGAAAGCTCTTAAGAAAGGCAATTATTTTTTTGCTGTACACTAACAGTGTGATGATGGTCACTTAAATGTGATTAAATTGTATAAATAAAATGCCAGAAGTGAGGCAAAATATTCTACACAATTTATTATAATACAAATTCTACGAAGGCGAGCCATAACAGTTAGCACTATACACTTCAACCCACATGGTACTCTCTAATCCAAGATGAGTGACTGAGTTTAAGAACTCCTCCTGATTTCTGTTCAAATGGAATAGCACTATGTCAGGGTTACAGGAGAAAACGTGCCAAAGGTGTGACCAAAATACGTATTCTGCACTCATCTACATTATTCCTGGCAAACTGTTAATGGTGGGTCGTTTGCAGCAGCTGTCCAGTGCACTCCCCTCCCCTCAGGCTATGAGCGGGGTGCTGAATGAGATAAGGAGAAAGAGACAACCCTGTGAGGCAGGGTAATGTTTCTTTTCCTTCACACCAATGGCTCAGCCCTGATAACTCCCTCAGGGGAAGCAGCAGCACAGTCCCACCCATCCTGAGGGGGTCATCTCTGCCAATGGGCCGTCATTACCTCAGTGGCACCAGCAGAGTAGGCAGCTGCAATGGCCAGCAAGGGCTACAAAAATATCCTATGCCTCACAGGATTACATCATTCCATTGTGAAACTCCCAGCCCTGGGGGAGGTACTAAACATTCCTGCCTGGACTTTGAGGGTATATAATCCTGGGGTTTGGGAACTGGGGTACCACCACCGCCACTGAATATCCAGAGGAGGACACAAACTTCCACAGGATCACCACTTTTGACACCATCACTACAACAGCACTGCAACCACTGCTTAATTGGACTGAGACCCTGACCAACAGGAGCAAGATTGTACTCTGATTTTGTGTGTTTAAANCCTGGACTTTGAGGGTATATAATCCTGGGGTTTGGGAACTGGGGTACCACCACCGCCACTGAATATCCAGAGGAGGACACAAACTTCCACAGGATCACCACTTTTGACACCATCACTACAACAGCACTGCAACCACTGCTTAATTGGACTGAGACCCTGACCAACAGGAGCAAGATTGTACTCTGATTTTGTGTGTTTAAACCAGTTTTTCTGTATCATTGCATTTATTATAATCTTCCAATTAAATTGTAACTCTGACTTGAAATCTCTGGCAAGGTGTTTGTGTGGGGTTAATTTCTCACACTGGTTTATTTCAAACCAAGACACACTAGCACTTCAAATAAGTACAATAAGGTTCAAATGTGGAAATATACTTCCTACCAAAACCTACCCAACAAAACTGTCAAAAACATTTGAGACTGAGCTGTGGACACCATTTATACTGAGCCAGGTGTTGAAAACTTTGGGCCTTGTAATTTGTTCTTCTGTAGATGAGATACAGATTGTGCCACCCTCCAGTTTTCTCACCTCCTGGGCTCCCATGCAGGGTGCACAAATCCCAGGAGTGAGCAAGAATGTCTTCTGTGGTGTGGAGCAGAATAATTAATTTTATATTTAATAAATAAATATTTATATTTTAATTTATATTTATTTTACATGAAAAAAACCCCAACAAACCCCAAACAAACAAATGAAACCAAAATATAAATCAAGATTTACTAACATTTGAGTTGACAGCCGTGTCCCCATTTGCTCTGCACTTCAGAGCATGCTGTACCATACGCAGTACTGATGATGGGGGTGCAGAGGTGTCCACAGGGGTGCCCTCCCTCACCTGTTCACTTTCAATATATGGTCACTGTGGCTGACCTGACAGGGTAGAAGGCTCAGAGAAGATGGGCCAGGGCTGTGTGTCCGTGAAGCTCAGGGAAGAATGTAGCCTGGGACTGATCACAAGGGTTGCAAAGAAGCTGACTTGACCTCAACACCAATGGGATCTGAGAGTGACCAGAGATCAACACCTATCAGCTGCCAAGTGGTGATGAACCAGTGGTGGAAAGGTTTCTCCCTCAGTTGATTCATACAGTGTGAATGTCTCCCCAGGTTAAGCAGGCCAGAATGGGGGAAGAGAACAAGGGGTTCCGCCCAATATTGAGTATAAAAATTGAATAGCTAATAAAATAATTTCATGGAGAGAAACAGGCTTGAGACACCTTCAACTCACAGATGCTTTCCCAGAAACTGGAGATGCTCAGTATCACGTTGAGTACATTAGAGAGACTTGTAATGGGATTCCCACTCGGGTTAAACTGTTTGTAGCAGTTGCTACATACATTTTCATGAATGTAATTTACATTTGTATAGTGTTCTGTAATACATGTTGTACCAGTCTGCTAAATCAGAAATATCATGTAACATCAGGTATCTTCAGACACGTAAATTTGCTACTAAACATTAGACACTTAATTTATGGAATATCCAAAAGAACCCAGTCAGAGAGTAGTGGACTCTGACCAGAAGGTTCCTCCAGAACATCAGGAATGTTGAGGTGACTGGGCATTGCTCCAGGTTGTCTAGAGAAATTGTGGAGTCTTACACCTTGGAGACATACCAGTCTCCAGGAGCCGTATTGACACAACTGGCAACTGGCTTTAGGTGGTCCTGCTTGAGCAGGGAGACAACTAGGTGACATCCAGATACCCCTGTTAGCCTCAACCTCCTCTGTGGTTCTCAGGGACCATGACTTGCCTTGCAGAGTGACATGTTGCTTCTCTCCTCTTTCACATGTTGCTTCTCTCCACGCACTTCTAACAAGTATCCTTTTTAAGCCAGGAATTAATTCACGATGGCTTTTATCATGCTGGTTACATTCCAGTCCTGGACCTATTTTGTGATGCTGAACAATGCTGAATTTTAGTAACGTGTAAGGAAAATGTGAAAAGGATTGCGCTCAAAGATGTTCAAAACAGCTCTGACTTGAAGTTCACTGGAACCCTCCTGAAAGGCTCTGGGTCATCCCAGCTGTGTGCTCCTTCTGCCAGCTCCAGCAGCACATGGAAGGCTGGCATGCACTGCCCCATTGCCTTGGGTCAGGAGGCTGTGCCCACTGCACTTGAGTGTTGGGTGCGCTTGAGGCTCTGAACTTCCGTGAACGCAGTGGGGAAAAAATTCAGAGCTACCAGACAGACCCCTCTTTTGTCATACTGCTAAAGAGAGGCAATTTGTATTTTACAGAGAACTTGTAAACTTGTCCATTTCCTTCTTAATGGAAATATAAAACTTACGGTACTAATGCTATATTTTTTGTAAGGGGTAGGTTGAACCTGAGTGCAGATTACCTGTCACCTTCATGATTATTACACCTTATAAGAACAACTTTTTATGTCCAGAGATTTCTCAGAGTCTGGCATAGGACCTCTACAAGATCCTAAACCTAACATTGATATTTATATTGCAAGTATGTGACTGGATATAAAAGTCATCTAAGTACTGTAATCTGTTCTCATTTCAAAATAATACCATATTCATGCATCCTTTCTGCTGCCTATAATGAATCATGATTGTTGACAAATACAGGTAAAAGGCTTCACAACACTGCATACAAACAGATTGTTCCTTTGTGGGGTTTTTATCTGTAAGCCAATTATGTAATTAGACTTCTGTGGCCGTGAGCTCTTCCAGTCATTAAAAGGCAGGTATGAAAAATACTTTGCATTAAAAAAAGTGTACAGTCTGTCAATAATTTCTGGCTTCTCCCATCAGATTATTTTAATTATAAATAAGCAGTAATTCTTACCTGGAATTCACTGTAAATTCTATATGTGAAACAATTACTAGATTAAAATTTAGTGGCTTGATAGTTAAAAAGTATTTCAAAACTAATGTCACTAAGGCTCTAATACTAACTCTGCTCTTTGGAGAAATGACTAAATTAAGTTTCCGATCAATCAACAAAAAAAAAAATACACATTTCTGTTAAATTATTAAATTTTACATCAGGAAGTGTTACATAGTAATACTATGAATTATTTTTGCAGAAAAAATATAGAACAATTCTTCAAAGGAAATCTGAATTTATGTTATGATTTGTTCTGCTAAACATTAGTTTCATGCAAGGCAGCTTTTAACAGTTCAATTATTTCAATATCCAAATTAATGTAGTAGCTTTTTTGAAGACAACGCTGCAATCTAAAGGATGTAGTAACAAGTAGCCTTGTGATTGAAAGAGACAGAGTATTGCCTTGAAAAACAAACCCTCCTATATCTATTTTATTTCTTTTGAAACTACACATTTGCTGAACTGTCTGTCACGTGATAATGTGCTTTCAAGAGATGTTGGCTTAACAGACTCTGTCGAGTCATGGAGCTATTCTCTTGAGAAAACACTTACTTCCTTTGGTGCCAAGTAAAACATCAAGTGGTATCAGAGGTCAGATATGCTTCCAACTTTGATGCTAAATATTAATTCTCTCATCAGTGCTTCATATATTATTCCTACAGTTTCTTTCTCTTCCACAAATAATCTCCTTTTTCCCACAATTGGACCCTATTGCTCTTTGTTTTTTCCCACTTGGGCTCCTTAGGTTGTGTTGTGTCATATGTGTTTCCCAGTTGAATGTCATTCTCTTTCCTCAGTTCCCTAATTGCATAAGAAAGGCCAAAATTATGGCTTTTGTCTAAATTTATTTTTATTTATGGAATTTAATTTACTGAGATAAAGTCTAGAGGAAGACAAAAGAGATGTTGATACTGTAAAGGGGAGACCAGTGGAAAATCAAATCATTGCTCTTAATTTTGGATTCCAATCTTCCTGGATATATTAAATTTATTTTGAGATTATTTCTGATGAACTTACATATTCCATCATCTCATCTTTATTTTGTGTACATGGAAATTATTTGATTTGTTTTGATAGTAATACAGTTTTGGCAAAAACTTTCAATAACATTTGCATTTTATCCTCTTTACAAAGGAGAATAAGAGAACTTTAATAATAAGTGAGGTTATCCTAAGGCCAGCATCATTAAAACAGACACAGTTTTCTATTTTAATGGATTAATTTTAGTCTGTTTCATAGGACATGGATGTGCAGCTCGTCCTGGCTCACTGTGTAAAGCTCCATTTTTCCTGTCTGTCACAACGAATGAGACAGAATAAGTATTTCTTATGTGTGTGAAGATACAGAAATTTTGCAGGTTCTGTAGAGTGCTTCCCCCCATAAATAGTAATGATAGAGGAAAGAATGATCTTAATGAAAAAAGGCACCTGTATAATAATGTATGTTATTTTTCAAATAGAAACGCAGTCCTTCAAAACAAAAATGTGTGTGGTCTCTGAAATCCATCCTAGATGAAACTGTGCATAGCCATAGCCAAAATATGTCAATCAATTCCTTGCTGGGTTTTCTTTGAAAAAGAAATAAAATAGCAAGTATACAGAATGTGGATCAAATTGCTGGAAGCATGGAGCTAGATCAATTATTTACCATTTATTACAAAATAGAATAGATCAACAGTTCATAAATAGAAGGTAAGATAAATACCTAAACCATGGTTAATACACATGGATTTATTTCTGTCTTTATTACATTTTGCTTTTAGCAGAGACTTTTTAAAGAAAGAGGACATTTTTATGTGAAAAATTTGCTAGGGGGAAAACTTCCATTCCCATTTTGGTTATTTCACGTCCCTGAGATTTCACTCTTTCATAAAATTCCTCTGGGATAACGGAAATTTTTCACATTGAGTCACACAAATGTTTTCAAAGCCACTTCTCTGTGAAATGTCATGCTCTGTAGTTCTGATGAGACACTTAAGAGGAATTGTGACCACATCTTAAATCTCTATCTTGAAGGAAGATAACAGTAAAAGTGAAGAAAGGATCATTATCTAGACCAACTGGCTGTTGAAATGTTCCTATGTATTTCTAATTTGCTGCAGGACTGAAAAAATAAAAATCACTGTTTCTTAATGAAAGGAAATAGTGGTCCTGATACTCCAAGGGAAAATTAATGCATGACTTATTTGTAAACAGAGTGAGATGATTTCACAGATCCTTGTCTTCTGATAGATCATCTGCCAGAGCGTGAGCTGCTGATAAGTTCCTCAGGTTGGAGAAAAATAGGGATGTACTGTGATTGTAGTTGGGCAAGAGGAAATCGAGCCCAGCTTTCATTTCTAAGGATTTTCCTTTCCGTATATAACTCCTGACAAGAACTGGTTGTTTCCTCTTGCTTGTCAGATGAGAATTTTTGTTGTGGATCATGTAGGAGAGGGATGCTGCAACTCTTAAAGCAAAATCCTCATTCCATGCTGGTGGTCCCTTTCCTGAGGGATTAAAGAGTTGCAATGCAAGGAAAGAATCCTAAACTGCCCCTCTCTAGAAAGATTGCGAAGAAGTTCCTTGTGGCAGGCAAGCTCAAGTGAAAAGGGCTTGCTCACAGTCAGAGAGCAAGCAGGAAGGGCCATGCTGCCTCTGCTAGACCTCAGAGAAGATCGTGGTGCATGGTCTGTTGGGAGGTAGGCAAGCTCCTAGGGCTGCTGTAGATATGCTGAAGACCTCTCCAGGTCCTGGACCACCAAAAATGAGGCTGAAAGCCATCCTCCTGGCTGTCTCCTCCCTTGGCTACAAGCTCTCTATTGCTGCCTCTACAAGACGTGGTTGCAGAGGAGATCTGAAGTGATAACAACCAGCTTTGACTGACTGCACTGATTGAACAGGTTTGCACACAGGGAAGTGCCTCTCTAGCTGAAGGGCAGGAGGTGGGATGCAGTGCATCAGGAAGTACCAAAACAAACAAAATACACAAATTCCTAATGTGGGAATCTCCAAATGCTGTATGAATCACTCCATTAAACAGCTCTTCCTGAAGTCTCAGTTTATGTTATAATTCATGCTCTAAATAATTTTGAATCTGTCTGAAGATGAGATACCAAATTTGTTTAGAATTAAGTTTCTCTGGGTTTGCTGAATCACATTAATCTGTCCAGTTCCTCCATTTTGCCACTTAATTTGGGGTTTAACCAATACGTATAAAGTACCATGGCTCAAAGCTAAAGCAGAATTTTAAAGCAATCAATCTGGCTATTAAGGACTCCAAGTGACAGTAGAATAGAGAAAAACCACTAAGTAATAGAGATTAAAGATTTTCTGAAGTCTTTTTGAATAGACTGGATTATTATCTACAAAAGACAAATGTTTTGAATAGAATTACAGACATATATTCTTCACAGATTTCAGTGCTTCCCGAAACTGTAACCTCTGTCATTACCAGATCATCAAGGAATACTATATTGGCTGATGTCAGGATTGATTTTTTAGGGCTGATCTGAAATCTGTGGTAGAATGTAAGTGAACAATAGGCAATGACACGGAAGTGAACAGCTCTGCAACTCCTGATGCTGCATGTTCTGCTGCTCCTGGGGTTGAAGAAAAGACGGCAAAAGCTGTCAGATAAGTATAGTGATGTTTGCAACAACAGTTGGACACAAAAGCAGATAATAAGATTCGAAAAGAAGAAATGACTTTATTTCTCAAATTTATTTGCCACAATTTGTGATCAAGTTTGCAAATATCAGATAAAGGAGCTGTAAAGGGGACAGGGGATTGTCATATCCAGAAACTGTATTTGCATTCATATTTGCACTGAGTTTTCCAGTGAGTGAGTCATTACAGTTTTTCAGAAGCTGTGATACCAGGGAGAGCTTCATGTGAAAATAAAACTTTTTTAAAAATATACTTGTTAAGCATTTCCTCTTTATATCTGATGCATGCTTCAGTGTATGTCATAATATTTAAATGGTTGCTTACTGTTCAGAGTGTGTAAAATGCACATCTTGGGAATGTACTCAGTCACTTGTGCTGAGCTGTGAAGCCAAAGGCAAAAGGCAAGAGTGGTTTCCAGGTTGAAGACTAAACTGCTGGATGACAATAAAGATGGTGTTGGATACAGGCTCACAGCACCACTCTTACATTTTAAACAGATCTTTGTTAGGCACACAATCGCACATTCCCCATAGTAGTAATAAAGCAGCGTGCCTTCTGCTTTTTACACACTTCTCTCTTTGAAGAACTGTTTTTAGGAGGCAAGCCTTCTGACATATTTGACAAATTTTTATTACCGAGTGTCCGGCACAAACAGTTCTCAAAATACTCAGAGAAGAGCAAAAAAAAAATCTAATAAAAAACACAGAGGCGCTTTCAGACCTAGTCAAGTGAGATTAGTCAGTTTAGTGTGGCTGCATGGCTGCAGTCATTAATTGAGAGCCAAGGGAGATATATTCTACAGAGAGCAGAGCACTTTACAGCATATCTTGGATAAAACATCTCCTGGTCAGTATTAACTCCCAAGCCTTGTTAAACAGCATAATTGAAAGAAAAATGTCACATAATTTTGCTCCTAAATAATTGATGGTGGCTGAGCACTAGACAAAAGGCCTGGTTCTCCCCCCCTTCTTTAAGGCTCTCCAGGCCATGTCTGCAAAACCCTGCCTGCAGTCAATGGAATTTATGGGGATGTAAAAATATTGTAGCTGATCAGAGAAACAAGCTGAGTACATGCCTTCACAGCTTTTGTTTGCTACACTATTTCTATTCTTTTGAGTTTACACAGCCCTGTATTCTTTTGCTGAACACAGAGATATATTCAAAAGAATTAGGAAAATACCTTAAAATAGAAAAACACTGCTGCCTTGTCTGCTGCGCCTAAAGAAGCTTATGACTTAAAGAAATCTGGAATCAACTTTTCTGTTTGCTAACAACAGAAGGGAAAATCCACAAAATCAGATTACAAGCTAAAAACAAACATTATTTTTCTTGTATGAAAAACAGATGGACTTAAGAAATAGAGATTATAAATAGTCCTTTTTTTTTACATAGGAATTTTGAAAGCAGTTAATTTACCTACTTGAAAATAATTTCCTCTAGTGCTAGGGGCACCTTTCTAAAACTTTGGGTTCACAAAGAACCTTATACACAGTATGCAATTCATACATAGTTATGAAATTTTGCATGACGCTAGTGACACTTCTTCATCCATTTTCGTCTTTTTCTTTCTTGTGAATTGCAGTTGTTACATCTGTAGCAGTTTTCATAGTAACACTCAATTTTGGACTTTACTAAAGGGTGGGAACGAGTAGCTTGAGAATGATTGACCAGGAAATTGGTTTAAAATGAAAAATTATAAAACATTTAGGGTCTATTAGGGGGAAAAAGCCCAAAAAACACACAACTGGAAAACTCTGAACCCGTTCCAGCCCCTTACGTTGTTAACCTAGCCTTCCAAAACTACTCCAAACAGCAGTTCTGAACGCATAAAATATTAACACTGTGACCTGAGATTTGGCAGCTTGATGAGACAGTGGTTTCTACTGTGAAAATTATGGCATTGTAACTTGGTCCTGTACTTGGTACAGGACTCTAAAGAGTCCTGTAATTTTTGCAATCATTCCACTTTCTCTCAGGAAGTGATCTTGGCTCAGCAACATGTGTGCTGGAGTCACATGTGACAGCATGGAGGTGGTCTGGGCAGGCACTGGAGCATGATCTCAGTGCAGTAAGATTTAATAGTAATCACATGGCTCAGGAAGAAGTTGCACAGGAAGAAAGTTTGTAAATTACAAGAATGCTTCTCCCCTAACTGCTCCAAATTCAGTTTTAAGGACCCACATCTCCGTCTGAAAGCTGTGCCTATATGCATTTAGCTGAAGCTCAAAAGAGTAATGGGAGTAAGAACTAGTAGAAACAGAAAGAGCCTGGAAGACAGAGAGGCTACCATGACTGCTGCACAAGCCTGCCCCATGGAGTGAATACTCTCTAGAAATAACTGTTGCTAATAACTTCAAAGGGAAGGAAAATAGAGGAGGGAGCAGACATTTGGTGGTTTAGCAGCTAAAACTTTGAACCTTTCACCTCTGTATCCATGCTGAAAGCCCAGCTTGAAGTTCTCAGAAAAAGTATTTTCTACTTCAAAATGGAAAGACTTTACCATACATAATTGGAAGTGATTTAGGATAAGGAGTTAAAATAGTAGTTTTATGGGGTCATGACCTTTTAACCTCCACATTTTGTCATGGTGCTTTTTTACAGCTGGTGACATTTAGTCCAGGGAATAATTTGTCTTGACATGTTTTTGTTTTTCTTTGTATTTGGTTTTGTACAAGCATTTGGTTTTGCAGCAGTGGTACACAGATACTTCTTACTGGTGTTTAGATGCCCTAAATTTGATTATTATTTGTCTCATCTTCTGATTTATTGTAGTGCACGAATTACAATGCGAGTTCATATCTCAAATCAGCATTTCAAAGGCATGATTGGAATTCCATAGAAGGAAATTTTCAAACAGACTAAACAGAGAAAGCAGATTGTACACTCTAATGAATGCCTGCCTGGTGGAGATGGACCCTGTAGTTGTTCCAGGCCACCCATAAGTCTTAATTTCACGCCATCACAGTAGATACCTGTGACAAGACTGAAGCAAATCACAGAACTGAGCCTAAAGAGGAGTCTTTATTTCCTGCTATCATCCTTTTTGTGGTACAATTGTTGCTGGATGCCATGACCTGGCCTTCTCGCAAATTGTGCAACTCTCTCACTGCTGAGTTTCTGTGTAAGCAACGAAGATACTTGGAAACTCACACACTGTGCATCTGCAAGTGTGAGCAGGGACTGCAGTTCAGTTAACAAAGTCTTCACTTAAGCCTTCACCAGCACAGACTTTCTGTTATATGTAAAAATTAATGAACATATTTATGCATACATACATATATACACATCTGTAAATAAAAGAGGGCTTAACAGTTTGAAAGACATTTCAGCTTATCCTGATATGACTTTGCTAACCTTTTTCAGAAACACCATGACGAGAAAAGGAAAAGCATCTTGAAAAACGACTGAGCAGAACTTTAGCCTTATGAATCATGATAAATGAGGGAGAGCAGAAGGAAAAAGAAAACCCACCCAAACTCAGAAAAGTGAAGTACAGCAGGATGACTAGTGAAAGAGTTAAGTGCTTTGCTTCATGCAGCTTGGCAAATGGAAGAACACAAATCATTGCAAAGGAAAAAATGCTCTTGGAAATCTCTGGAGACTGGATTCACATGGCTAATTTACAACCACATGCAGCATCTGTCACTTTTACAAATCAATGAGAGTGCCTACCCTCTAATAGCACAGGTTCACTGGTAAAGGTGGCTGGTGTCGGCCATACAGATGAGATCTTTCCGGATGTCAGAAAAGAATGTCGGTGACGCACATTAACACCCACACGCTCCTTTGTGTCACTTCCAATTTACTTTATCTTAAATTGTCAGCTAGCAGAGCTCACTCTGATATTAATAACTGGAGGTTTGCATCCAAGCCAGGAAAATAAACCCTGCTGATAGCTCCATGAGACATCTGGCTTGCTCTGAGGAAAGCCAAAAGTGAAAGATAGAGCACTTAGTTCCTCTTAGTAGAGTCTGCAATATTCAGAAAGGAAAAAGATGGTATGACTTACAGATGGCCCACGTGTAGCGTACAGAGAAACATTTGCATTTTGTCATTTTCTGTAGATGCTGTTCAACAGGATTGATTCAATTCTTTTACAGTATTGGAGTACAAAAGAAGATGTCAAAGCCACACACTAATATAAAATGCTCCCATGAGCTAGAAGAAGTTTTCCCAGCCCTAAGTTTATATTTCTCCATGGTATTACTAGGTATTTAATCCTCTTTCTCACTCTTTTCCCAGTCTTATTGGAGAGACTTAATGGTGTTGATTCACTTTTTTAATTCAGAAGGTGTAAGCTGAGCTGTGGGTCTTGATGACAGAAATATTATTTGGGTAAATCAACAATGCCAAACTTGTCACAGCCCAGCTAGCAGGCAGTCCCCCAGAGCACATGTCCATCACTGCTCTTTGCAAGTGCAGGGCAGGATCCCCAGCCATCTGCCTGGGAGAAGTGCTGATCCATCTAGTCCCCACGAGCATACTTTGCCAGAGTTACTCCGTGACACTGCAGCTTTCCATTACGGGAAATCACAGAGACACTTGTAGCACTTCCCATGGTGATTGCAGCTTTCTTCTTTCATATACTTAATCAGGTGACTAAACCCCTAAATTTTCTTTCTATCTCTCTTGCCTAAGGTGGGGAGATATTTATCTACAATTTTGACTGAATCTGCACATGTGGACCTTGCTTTTGCAGACAAAACTTTAGTATGTTCATTCAAAAGCTTAAAAAAGAATGTGTTCCCATTTGGAGGATTGTTAAACCTGCTCCTCAAGGAATTTAAAGGACTCATTCCACATGTGTAATTTTATTAACTGCATCTGTACCTCTTTGGTCATACTATTTTCAAGATATAGCAGCCTAGCAAGTTTTTTTTCTTTTTCTGTTGGATCCTTTTCATGTCTCTAATGCTGTCTGCAAGTTCTATCACCTACCTCATGGTCTTCTTTTCCTGGTAATTTATACATATGTAAAATGCATAGATCTCAGTAACAACCTTTTGGCATCCTCTCCATTGATAAAAATACTCATTCATTTCTATATTTTATTTTCTGGTTTTAATATATTTTTATTTCTTGGGCTTGTCTCCTCTCCTGCCTTGGAACACCTTTGGAACTGGTCTTCGACAAGGAGCAAGACTAAAAGTTTATCTGAAAGTTCAACTACATAAACCAGCTCACGCTTACCCACATGTTTTAGGTGATTTATTCCAATAAATCTGATGGTTATTCTAGTGATGATTTCCCGCCACAGAAGTAAAATTTTATTTCCAAGTATGTCATATTGATCCCAGTGATCATTACCTCTTTTTTGTCAGCTTCCTAGAAACAAATTTTAGTGGTCTAAAGTTTGACTTTCAAGTACATAATTTTCAGGTCTACTCTTGAATCACCTTTAAAGATTGATGCCACGCTTGTCATCCCTTTTTCATTTAAAAGGTAAGTTAAATGTGTTTGACTCATCAGTAGTCACCCTTAGATTGCAGAATAGACATAGCCTCAGTGGCAATAAATTTAGCAAATGGATGCATGTCAGGATGGCAAAAAAGGATTCAACTATCTACCATCTTTAAAACATTAAGAGACAAATAGGAGAGTGACCCATGTCTTGGGGTGCATCAAGCACAGCACCTTCAGCTGGGTAAGGGAGGGAATTGTCTCACTCAGATCGGCACAGGGGCAGGCACTGATCTCTGTGGTGATCAGTGACAGGACATGAGGGAAGTTGTGTCAGGAGAGGTTTAAGTTGGATATTAGAAAAAGGTTCTTCACCCATACGGTGCCTGGGCACTGAACAGCCTCCCCAGGGAAGTGGTCTCAGCACAGACCTGACAGAGCTCGAGAGGTATTTGGACAATGCTCTCAGGCACGTGGTGTGACTTGCTGTAAGAAGCTAGACTCAATGATCCTTGTGGGTCCCTTCCATCCCAGCTTATTCTGTGATTCTCTGATTGTGACTAATTACATCTCTACAGAGAAAGCTGTGACCTTTACTCAGAGACTTAAGATTTCTCTAAGAACTGTCTCTATTCTTGCACTTCTGCTTAGGTGACTGTGTTTTGCATAGGAAACAATAACTGACCTAGTTGTCAGTCACCTAAACTACACACATTTCACGGATCTATGTCAGGTGTTAGATAGGGAGAGAAAGTGAGCAGTAAATGCATAAGGCAGAGACTCCCCCAAATAAGGATGTTGCAGAAATGATTTACACATTGCAGTGAAAAACTTGCCCCTGGATTTACCTCCATTTGGCTGTTAGGCTGGAGTAGTCACACTTCTTGATGTGATAACAAAACAGAAAAAACCTTGTGGAATTGTTGCTATTGTTGGCAACAAAGCATGATATCACTCTCCCCAAGTGAAGCAAAACATTTTCTCTGAGTGATTTGTAAAGTATAAAATGGGGTGTTAATGAAAAAACATAGAAAGATGAAGGACATCTTTGGAATTTTACATTTTGAAACTGAAGGCAGGAATTCAAGCAGTCATTTCTACTCTCAAACACCAGTGAAATCTTAATGTTCATAATGGGCCTTGGCACACACAGACTGCAGAAGAAGGTAGAGCCTTCTCTTGTTTAGAATAGATTTCTGGGATTCCTTATGACATATCACTGTGGCATCCCACATTTAATCTTTTCCTCAGGATTTGCAGCACTGACTCTTATTCTGTGGTAATAACTAACATGATTAGAATAATAAGAATGAAGAATTATTCTTTTCCTAATAATGCTTTATCATGACTGTGTACACTGCACAGTGGATGCTGGAAATTTTGTCCATGTTCTCATTTAAACTCTCAGGAATTTTAAACCTAATAGAAGCTCATGGTGTACTGGCAGTATTAGACAGCATATAGCTGCAATAAAAATGGCATGGTTTCTGTTGTCCTGCATTGGTAGAATTTAGTGTTGCTTAATTAGTTGGAGTTGCTGTTTTCATTTACCACCAATGATTTCCAGAAGGACAAAACTGTGCAAGATGTACAGCTAGATACATTGGCTTAGCAGCTTTAGTGAGGTATACTCAGCTTTTACTCAGCTGCTCTCAGTGCACAACTGTCAATTGTTCAGGCCAAGTTGACAGTCTTATTCATGCCTTACTGGCTTTGGTTCAAGTCTATAAAAAACATGCTTCTTACTTGCAGCTAAAATTCAGAAATTGTCCCCAGTTTTTTCTTCACTTGCACTTACATTATTTAAAATATATTTGGGATAAAGCATTGTTAAAATTATTTTATCTCACAGGAAATCAACACATCTGGTGAAATCATACTGAACCACATTCTCCCAGAGGAAATGGACACTGAATGTAACATAAAGACATTCAGTGAACTTCAGAGATTAGTGCATATTATCCATTTTAGCTATTTCCCTGTCTCTATTCAGAAGATGCTGTGCATAGGTGTGATCCTTATATACCATATTGATACCCATAAATTTCCTGAATTGTCAATCAGTGCAAAACTCTGAAACCACAGCAACAGCTTCTGAGGTGTGTAAAAATTTTATTTAAAACCTGTGGGTTTACATTGCAAACTCCCCTTGGTTTTTTAATCAATCAGCACTTCAAGGGCTAACAGTGTTCCAAAGACCTCATATGAGACACGTTGCTTTCTTGCGCCCGATAACCATCTCAGGCCAAAATAAACTGCCCAGTGAGGCTACACTGTCCATACAAAAGAAAACAAAAAATTAAACAGAAAAATTAGAAAATGGTCTATTCAGACACAGACTCTTTGGGGTCAACAGTAACAGCGTTAAAATTACAGTATTTCTGTTTTATGTATTTTGATTAAAAACCTCTATTTTTTTTTAAATTTAGGTGACTAAAAAGAATGGGCATTGTCTTTATTTCTCAGATCTCTTGCCCAGAGAGAGTTTTACTTTATTGGTTTAGATCCAGTTCTTGTTATTCTATCTTTTTCCCTTAATTCAAAACGCTCCAAGGTTTTTTTTAGTTTGTTTTTTATTTATTTCTTCTTCCTTCCTTTTACAGTCTTTTTATGTTCTCTAGAGAATATAGGCAGTTAAATAATACCAGTTTTATATGTGTATCATTCCTGCTCA
Source organism: Vireo altiloquus (assembly GCA_013396875.1). Taxonomy (NCBI): domain Eukaryota; kingdom Metazoa; phylum Chordata; class Aves; order Passeriformes; family Vireonidae; genus Vireo; species Vireo altiloquus. The sequence continues at coordinate 986,281 of VZRF01005648.1, read as the reverse complement.
GCATGATGCCACAGAAGAAAATGGAAGGAATAATCAGCATTGGTCAAGGAGTTAAAGGCTGAACTTGATCAATAATTAAACAATACTTTCACATGACTTAGGGAAGAGCAAGCAGCTATTACGGATCTCTTTTATAAGACTTGTATTCATTTGAAAGCTTAAGTTGATATCGGAGTTTTTCCTGCTATCATTTTCAGCAAAATTTTAGATTTTGTTCTAAAGAAGTATTTTTTTTTCTTTATACATATGTAATACTTTTTCATTTGTTGACCTAGGATCCTATGCCAGGAAAGTGAGAATGCACTGAATTTCAAAGAAATATTTGAACAAATAGTGCAAGAATTGAACACCCTTTGTCCTGACTCCTAGGAGGCAGGAGTAGAAACTGCCCAGAAGGGATCTACACTCTTCAATTGTTTAGGGTGCTGTGGAAAAGAAGAGGAATGGATTGGCAAGGACTGGCAGAAAAGATGCTGCCCAGAAACCATATGCTCTTCGGGCATCCTCAGGACACTGGCATGACTCCTGGAATAGCATGTCAGAGCAAAATTAATTCAAAGCCAAAAATTAAACCTGAGAAACATGTGCGACTGCTCTTACTGTTTGTGTTCAAGAAGATGGACAATATTGGTTTCCTTGCATGTGGAATTCCTTCTCAGCACTACTGTTGTCATCCCAAACTTTCATTCTCTACTTTTGCGTGCAAATCAGAAATCAAAAGCCTAGTGCAAGCCCTGAATGCTTTCTTGACTACAGGTATGCCCAACACCCACCTTGCAGATGGGGTTCCAATGAGATTCTCTTCTTGTAGAACTTGCTCAAGAAGTTTGATCTTTCATGATGTTTTACCTAAACATTGCAACAGTCTAGTACCTCACCAAGACCTAACAAACTAGGGGGTGTTCAACATAACCTAGAAAAAATGTGTCATTTCCATCTAGATTAAACAGATATTAAAAAAATTATTTTTCAGAACTAATCAGCCAGAAAATGAAAATAGTGGAGTATTTAAACGCTGATGTTCTTGAAATAGTTTTTCATTAAGCTGAGGTGTAACCCCAGTCACTAACCAAGTAAACATAGTCACTCACTCATTTTCCCATGATGACCTCTAACCAGTCACCGGAAAAATTGAGATCCATACCAGGGTTCTGCATGGAGCATTGTAATTTATACATAGGTCGTGACCCTTCATTGTATCCTGAGTTCTCAAAAAACGTCTCAGTCTGCAATATTTACATGTTGTGTATCCACCCTGCTCCGTATCTGCTATTTGGATCACACTTCCTTCAAACCTGTGAGTGAGTGTGCAGCAGTGAGAGGAAGACTAAAGCAGATAAGTGGTCTTGCTCACTCAGTGTTTATAAAGAACCACGAGGGAGTCTCCTACTTCCTAATCCTGCTGGTTCAGGCCACTTGTCCGTTTGTTGACGGATTTTTTCGAGGGGACTTATTTTGAGTAAATAAGGACTTTTGCCGATATAGATCAGGGAAATAATTTTTATCTTGGTCAAAAAAGCCTGTACCGTTCACCGACATAATAGACTTATGATGCACATAGGCACAAACCCAACATCTTTTGCAAACTAACTTCTGTTATCTTATGCTATTTTGAGAGAAAAAAAAGATTACATGGAAATTGTGTAAAAATTTGGGGGTTAAAAATATAGCCCAGAATTTCACAAACTTTTTTGTCTTATTTGCAATTTTTCTTAAAATATTTTTGGAAGGATGGACCCTGGCTCTGTATCAATGGGGGCAAAGTTAATCAAGAACTCTGGGCTTGAATTCAAGACTCATTCCTTTCCTTTGTTTTTTTTTATTTCACAATATCAAATTCTTCCAATGTATCAGAATGTTTACATTCCTACTGATGCCAGGATGATTTTTTGTTTTTTCTTTTATACCCCTGTTATATACCCTTTTATATAGTTTTATACATTCTTAGTGCTCTTAACCTACCTACTTGTAACTTTCCAAGTCTGATAACTTAATTGAGACCCACTGTACCGTTATACCAGAAGACCAAAGAATCTGGAAGTCCTAGACACCAAAGTCCTCTCCAAAACATATTTTAATAAACTAAAATAAACTCATCCAAGGAGAAAGTTCCTCACAACAAAGAGTTCACTCGAACCTCTCATTGAAGAATCTTTGATAGATATGCTAATTTGCAAAACCTATAATTGTGTATTTCAGTGTGTGAAGGAAGACAGTGCATGAATTTCCAAAACATTCCACCTAGACAAAATATTGTACCCAAAGATCTTTAAATAAATACAGAAGTAAAAACCCCTTTTCCCCATGAACTGTGTTTTGGTTTTAGTTTTAAAACTAAAGAAAGGCAACACTACTTTTCTTTTTTACTTGAAAAAAATTTTAGGTAGGTATGTTTCCTTCAACCTCCCCTTCAGGTGTTACTTGGATGTCACATACATAGCAATATATGCATCTAAAGAAGGTAGGTTGCAGTGTATTCTTCATTTCTTGTACCTGGAAATCATGGTACTAACTGGCAGTAATGATTGTGCCGTTACTGCAATACTTATGAAAAATCACCCTTTGGATAAAATCATACTGAATATTTTAGTAATACTGCACAAAACCTTATTCCTCTGGTTTTTTTCCCAACCCAAATTCTGTCATTTCTTCAACCCAAATGCACAATGAAGGTGTTCATACATACCAAAGCAATGGTCTTTTTGATTTTGTAATGTAGAAAACATGAAAAAGAATTTTGGCCTCTGGGATTATTTCTTTTTCTTTCTACAGAAGAAAAGGAGAGAAATGAATATTATGAAAGCAACTACTCAGAATTGATCAGAACTTAACCATGAAAGCAAAAGAATGAGGGGAAAACAAATAATTACAATGACTCAGAAATGAAAACACTTATGGGAATCCTATGTCTATGAACTGAGATAATATGCCTTTGAAAGCCCAGTGAGTATTTTCTGATAATCATTAATACATAAGCAGCTTAAGCTGTAATACAATATATCTGATACTGTTGCAAATATTTTACCTACATTATCATAATAATTAGTTATTGAGATATTAATAACATATTGAAGCATAAATAATGTATGAAGATTACTACCATTTAAGGCAAAGCTTTTACAGGACAAAAGGTGCAAAGACACAGGCACTGAGTTTACCATAATGGCAAAGACAGAGTGCCTACCCTGAAAAGCTCCTGCATTTGCTGTGTGAATACATAATAGCACCTTAATAGTGTGGAATATAGGCTTGAGAACAAAGCTGTAAAATGCTGCCATTAGCAAAAGAAATAACAGCAGAAAATAGGATAACTGACCATAGAAAACAGAGGAAGGAAGAGAAAGCAAGACAAAATACTAACAAGGAATCTATTTCTGGAAGACATGGTCAGAAATAATTGTCACCCCCATTTTGTTTAGAAGAAGCTTAGAAACAGCTAGTAAGTGCAAAGTAGGTGTTATGGAAACATATGATGTGGATTTAAACAACGTTTTTGATAAAAATGATTCAGGGAATTGATGGTGGGAGTCAGAAAGAAGTAAGGCACGCTCAAGTTCTTTTATTTGCTTAAAGGATGAAGTGATCCTAATTAAATAATCTCCCATGATTTGTGTTGAGTAGTAATGACATTTTCTTCCCCTGGCACTGACATGTGTTTTACAGTTTCAGGAGCAGTGTGTGTTTAAGTCCTATTTTTACCCACCATAATAAACAAGAAGATATTTGGGATGCTCCCCTTAAAGCAGGATTTGTTACTACCTCTATCAATAGGTTCAGCATTTTCTTAGACCATAAGATAGAGTGCGAGCATCTGTTAGCTTTTCTGTAATACTTAGAATGCTGCTTAATGAAAATTATACTTGTTTGGGGAGAAATCCTTCCAGAAATGTTTAAAAGGCCTATTTTTAAATATACTAATCTTGAGAGTTGTAACTTCTGGAAGATTCAGGATAGTGAGCATAACACAACAAATAATCTTGTACAGAAGCTTAAGAAGGAAGAATAAATGTGTATATTGGGAGGAGTTCCTCCAGAGCAAAGAATAAAAACTTCCAAGCAAATCAGGCACAGTCTGCCTCTGCCACCCTTAGTTTATAAAGGTAACAGAATGATCACTTATTTGTTTCAGACTGAATGCTTAAAACTATATGTGTAAAAAAGGTTTGGCAAGTCCCACTGAGCAAAATGCTGAAATCTTTTCTAGAATAGAAGGTTGCTATCAAGTGAGGCTGCCTTATGCTTAGTACTGGCCTTCAAACACCCTATTCTCACTGCTTGTGCTGAGCTGCAATTAAACAAACCCCTAGGAAGGCTGAAGTATTCCTATTTTGAGGTGTATGGAGAGGCTGGATGGATATTCTGTTTTAAGTGGGTAATGATGTTATAGTCTATAATCAGATGATCTTTTTAATGAGACTACTTCTGCTAATTAGGTCCTGTAACAATTGCCTTTTCTCCTATGGACAGAATGGCAAGTGTGTGACCACTTCAGGACATGAGACCATCTCAGCCCTGTTGCAAGTTTCATGGTTTAATTAGCCAAGCAGCCTAAGGAATAGAAAACCTGTGGAGTGTTCTAGCAGGCTGGATGAGAGTCAGGGGAAGGAGCAGCCTGCTGTTAACAGCGCTTTGCAGGGTGAGCATGGCCATGATCCTGCATGCTTTCAGCTTATCCAGTGGCCCTTCCCCTCCTTTTTGGTGCTGCCACCCTGCCACCCTGGGGGAGCCCTGAAGGACCAGAAGATTTGTAAAGAAGATAGATGGCTGATAAATCCCTGCTCTATTTTTAAAAAGTGATTTTCTCCTAGTGGAACCACATTTCTTGAAAGCAGTAGTCCAAAACTCCTTGAGGTCCTAGTTATCACTGATATTTCTGAACACCTCAAGTGAAATTTTTCACTCATTAGTACTCATTAGGTTGTTTACAGTATATCATAGTCATTAGAGGGTTAACCATTGCTAATTCAATATTTAAGACTTCTGCAATTCAAAGAGAGAACAGTTGTCTTACATACAAAAACTCTTATGATAGTCTTCCTTATTTGTTAATCTTATAGTACACACTAAAAATTAAGTTTTTCCTATGTTAATATACAAATGTTATATTATAGGTGTTTACTCTTGAAACAAAAGGCTTTGTACAATATGGAAAGAGGAGAGAATGTATTAAAATTTTTCTTTTAAGTTGGATTTCAGTTGGCTACTGATAGAAATTTTCCAAAACTCTTTCAAACCTGAAGTGATCAGCTGGCAGATGGTAAAGTCAGCTCCTAATTTTTGTTTTCTTTTCTGGTTTGAACTTCTGGGACTGTGACTCTTTTTTCCATTTCATTCTTACAAACCATGGTGCAGAGATAATGTAATGATGCACACAAACCTGTTCTTTGTTGGGAAAACTGCAGTTTAATGTGATCAGATTAAATTCAGTACTAAATACAACTGTGCTCAAACATTTTTTTAGCTGCTATTAGCAATATTGAACACTTTCTCATGCAAGATGCCAGGATAGACAAACTCTAGCAAGTTTTCCTGCCTTGTTAGTATTCCAAGATATAGGTATTAAGATACTTCATATGTATAATTATTAGAATAATTTATATATACATATTAGGATACCTAAGTGAATATATCATCATCCTACATACAGGATTTTGATACCTTACTTGGACTGTAGTACCTCTGTGTTTAAAGTCCTAAGATATTATCAGCATGGAATGAGAAGTCCATGAAAGATAATGTGCTACCATGATGTGATCTCAAAAACACTTGCATCAGTTGGGTTATTGTATTAGAAAAAGTAATCCTAAAACCAGTGAAAAGTTGCATCAACTTTATGCTGTTTAGGGTAGTTTAGGTTTATGCCTGGTTTTTTTACACTGCATTTTTATTGGACACTGATTGTCCAAACCTAAATTTTATTCAAAGGGAACTGCAGTTCTGTTTTGTTTTCCTATTATCACTGATCACAGGATTTCATTGATTTTTATCATGATTATCTTTAAGTTTTATAGAATCATAAAATCATATAATGGTTTGTGTTGGAAGGGACATTAAAGATAATCTACTTCCAACTCCGCTGCCACAGACAGGGACACCATTTAGCAGACCAAGCTGCTGAGAGCCCTGTCCATCCTGGCCTTGAACGCTGCCAGGGGTGGGGCAGCCACAACCCTTGGCCACAGGTTACAGAGCCTCACCACCCCCACAGTAAAAACTTTTTTCCTAATATCCAGTCTTAGCCTGCCCTCTTTTAATTGAAGCCACTCCTCCTTGCCCTGTTGCTAGATACTCTTACAAATACTTTTTATCCATCTGTCTTTTAGGATCCCTTCTGATACTGGAAGGATGCAATTATGTCACCCTGAAGCCTTCTTTTTTTGTAATGGCACGATTTCTCTTCACGTAATAACAGAGGAAACAACAACAACAAAAAATCTTCTGCCTTTTTATGAAGAGGTTTTGCTTTCAAAGGTGAGGAAGTTGGCACTCTAAATTGGCTACAGCAATTTACAAGTAAAACTGGCAAAAATGGGTGAGATATGAATTGTAACTCCTCAGTGAATAACACTTATGATCTTCAATATACCACAGAAATTCAGACATCTGTTCTGTTAAACTTGTGATTGTTTGAAAATTGGCCTTACACTCAAACCCCCCTCTGACTAGTGCATGTGGGTATCTTTAGTGCTAGGATTGTCAGCTCTTGGTAGATACAGTAGAAACTAATTGTAATATTCTTCAGAGAATCTTGAATTAAGAATTCAACCCTGTCTTGAAAAGTAGAAATTGTGTGTGCCTCTGCTACCATGTTCCAGTGGATAAAATTTAACCTTATCAGGTAATTCTATTGTCTGTGATAGATCCTACTTTGCGAAACCAAGTTTGTAAAAAAATCTGAATATCTGTAGATATTATTTAAATTTTTGAAATCTTTAGTTTTGGACCAGGAGTTTCAAAAATAAATCTAAGTCAGTTTTTCATCTTGTCAAGTGAGGACTGATTTTCTGCGGTTTCCTGAACAATGTTTTTTGAGAACAGACTTTAGATATCCTTGAGATTATATTTTGTTTAAAGCCTTAAAACATGGTTTTACCTCTGAAATCCATTCTTTTTAGACATCTTATTCTGATTTTTTCTATGCATCATTAATCAGTCTAAATCTGACCACGATACTCATATGATCTGATTATTGGTATTGCTTTGCCTGCTGTTTCTAGTCAGTAGAATGATATCATTTTTCCATTCTTGAAAAGAGGGTCTTTGTTGATATGGATTAACATCATTCCATGACAAGGTGATCCTGTGAGCATTTTTTCTCGTTTTCTTATATTATTCTTATATTTCAAGAAGCAGATCTTTACTTAATCTCCTTGAATATCGCAACGACACCTCCTGCAATATTTCAGAGAAAATTTGGATAGTTTCACACGACTGTTAAAATTGACATGTGGAATAAATTTACTGCATTAACATCTTCTATCCTCCAGCTCTTGAAGAAGTCCTGTATGACATGTGCTCAACACAGGTCACTTCTAATACCTTGGAACATACCAGATATATTCATCTAGAATTTCAGTTGCTTTTCAACATAACTGATTTTGTTAAAATCACCAAGATATTTCTTCTATAGACCAAAAGCTAATACTTCTTACACTTTCATTTTTCGTATATCTACTCTTCAGGTTTTGTTTCACTTCCTTTGGTACTCCCTATGTAGGAAACTTGCATGAAATGCAGACTGTAATAACTTGGTTTTCCCTTTCAACAAGCAATTTTAGTCAGATGAAGTCTATGAGGCATTTTAAGTATGGACAAGCAACATAGGACTGACCTCTGTGGGTGAAAGTGTAGTGATGGATGGGGACCAGAACCTCATGGTTCCCCAAGGCTGCAAACAAAGCTGCAGAGCTGCCTGCTCAGAACCTTCTCTGCTTGGGCAGTTCCTTCCCCCGAGCGCTACACAGAATAACCACTCAAAAGTGCCATAACCTGGGTTGCTGGGGTAACTTACTGCATGTGATAGCTTCTGTAGGGGCCTACATACAATTATGGCCTATCCTAATTTCTGTTTTTAGCTTCAGCAGCATTAGACTCTCTCTTAGTCAGTAAACTAGCAGGTATTATGAAATTAAAGCTGAAGCTGCTGCTAAACAAGATAATGATGATAGGAATCTCCCCAGCCATCATATTTTGCATTTATAGGCACAACGATATTCGTGTATGGTCATGTATATAAACGTGTGCAAAATGAAATATGCGAAGTATTATCAGTTTACTCAATTGCATTCTATTGTAATCAATAATAATTTTCAGTTTAATTTTAAATAGAGCTAATCATATGAGTCACCATAGTTTTAGAAGATCATGGCACAGATAGATAATATTAACATTCTAGGACCCTCTACAAAACACAGATAATGGAATCCATATGTACTACTTCTGCCTTACTTGAAAAGTACAAAGACCAGCCCTCAGTGTTCAATTATTAAGGTTTCAGGTCAACCTGTAGAATTTAATATTGAAACCCGTTTCCATGAAGTTTTATTGTTACCTTTTACCAAATAGGAATTTTCTCGTGACAATAGTGATTCTTGGTTATAAACAAATGATTTGACCAAATCAATGCTGAAGTAAAAATCCCAAATCTTGATTGAGCACTCTAGCTTTAGTCACACAGTTCTTAAACCTGGAGTAATGTTACTGTCTTCAGTATTGAAAAGTAAGTGTTGCCAAATCTATCATGTAAACACAAACTGAACTCTGTGATTCTTCAGTCCTTTTAATTGTACAGCTGCACTGGAACAGTTTATGTAGTTACATTTAACCTGCAGGAAGCAATATGGCAAAGAATAAGGAAGACTTTGGGATTGGCAAAGTGCTTTCTTTGTATTAATTACATTCTAAGCAAAAAAGCTTATGAAAGAAGGGCAGTAATGTAAAACAAAAAGTCTAAATTGAAAGCAAAATCTGTTTGAAAACGATGGAAGAGATCCTTTACATAGTCTGATGGAAAATTTCAGCAAACAATTATTTCATTCTTGCTCTCTGGTGTGACAATGATCATTATGAAGCAGGTTTACTTTAAAATCCTCACAGTTATAATTTGTCAACTTGCCATGTGTATTAACACTCTCCAGTGGAGGCTTTAGTCAGGGAGAAAGAAATTGTTAAGTACTTGTTCTGTTTCAATTTGATATTTGCAGATTGCCTTGTGGAATTTCACAGTTCCAGCACTGTCATACTCTTTAGAGGTCTGTTAAGATTGGTCAGTGGCTTGGAAGCTATTTTTGTTTCAAAGAGTATAATATATTTTATATTTAAAGATTCCTACATGATCAAGTGAAAAAATCCGTCAACTTCTTATAGCTTCTGAGGTCACTCACCTATAAAAATTACTGCTTTGATTTAGTATTAGAGTATATTTTCAAAATTGACTGCATTAATTTGTCTTTTGTTTGTTTGTTTTGTAGGAAAAGATACCTCTTCTTGACTGTAAGTCCCACATCCAAGCCAACAAAATATACTCTGGTGTAGTCTAATCTACTCAATGCAACCTATTCTTGGCACATGCACTACATTAATTTCTTTAATCTACACCAGTCTCTAAATGAAGACGCCTTAGAAACTACCACAGAGGACAAAAGGGTTTGATTCTTATGCAGGTTAGAAACAGCTTCAAAAATCATGACTGCTCCCTCTCAGGTCTCATGGCAGCCAGCCTCCCAGTGTGGAAGGACGGAGTAGATGACTTCCATGTGAGTCCCAGTGCCATGTGACAGTCTCAGTTTAGTGCTGCCACATGACCAGTGAGGTCTCCCCAGGAGCTGAAAGACACTCACTTGGGTCCCAAACTGCTTTTAGTCATGAGGGTAATGAAGGGGTGTGAAGGGACCAGAGCCCCTGGCAAAGCACTCCCAATGCATGTGTGCGTGCCTCTGCTTTGGAGCACACGATGGTTGGTACCTCTCTCCAGCCGTACAAAGGTTTTTGATTCTTTGATCTTGGGATTTTCCTTGAGTTTGAAAGACTCGATGCTTTGCCAAAACATTTTGCTAACACTGGGTGTTCTAACACAATACATCTGTGCTCCTAGTCCTTCATTTTCCCAGAACTTTCTTATATCTGAGTGAATGAGACAGAAATATAGAATCGTAGAATACCCTGAATTGGAAGGGACCCACAAGCGCTCTTGAAGTCCAAGTCCTGGCCCTGCACAAGACATCCACAATAATCACACCCTGTGCCTGAGAGTGTTGTCCAACACCTCTTGAACTCTGTCAGGCTGGTGCTGTGACCACTTCCCTGGGGAAGAGCAGCTGATTTGGAAATATCCTTAACTTCATTGAAGAATTCATCATTGTCATTGTTCTTCATAGATGGTCTTACATCCACATTATTTGATACTCTTCAACTATGTTATTGCAATACCTTCATCTTTGAGGCTCGAAAGCTCTTTTTTTCTTAAAAGGTGCATCTTCACAAGTATGTATATTCTTGGCATTTCCTTTGAAAATTCTCTAAGATTTTGAATGGACAGTAATAAGCTTTTAACTGGGTCCCAAAAATTAAAGTTAAATAGTTTCATGGTCTCCAATTTTCTGACTTAAATCTTTTGAAAATTGTAATTATCTTCCTTTTTCTTTATTAATCTGAAACCTTTTTATAGGCTACTGGTGTTCAGTGCCTCTAATTACATAAAACTTCTAAATTTTTTTGAAAACTAGGTTAGGAATTAAAAACACCCCAAACCTATATGACTGTAATAAGATGAATGCTAAAAATTATTTTATAAAGTAACATCTTCAAAAGTTATCAAATAACATCTAAAAGAGTGAAGACTATTTTTTAATATTATCTCATCAATGCAATATAAAGCAGAACTACATAAATTCTCTCATCAGTAATTTACAAATTAACATTTTGTTCAAAGGGACTTTGATATGTCTTTCTTTTTCACTGAAAAGATTAAGTTTCACAGAGCAAGTGCGTCTACTTTTTCTAGGAGTTTGTCATGTTCACAAGGTACACTGCATTAATATCAGAAATGGACTGAAACAAAACCTTCACTGTGAGTAGTCCCAAAGGTACGAAGACAACATCTTTTGGTTTGAGTCTAATGTCAGACCCATCATTTTCTAGTAAAGATAAACTTAAACATTGACCTTTGTGGAACTTGGGTTCAGAGATGATTCTTTTTTATTGAGCACTATCAATAATCACATCACATTAATAGAGATTGCTCAGTGCAAAGAGAGTCTTGATTTTTTAACCTTTTGCATTTTTTTTCTTTCCTCTTTTGTTGGTTGGCAAATGGCTGAACCTAACCATTAGTGTGTCCAGGTAGCCAAGGAAACCAAGGGCATCCTGGCCTGTATCAGCAATAGCGTGGCCACCAGAACCAGGCAGCTGACTGTCCTCTCTGTAGTGGGCACCAGTGAGGTTGTGCCTCAAGAGCTGTGTCCAGTTTTGACCCCTCATGACAAGAAAGACCTTGAGGGGCTGGAGCCTGTCCAGAGAAGGGCAGAGGAGATGGGGAAGGGTCTGGAGCACAAGTCCAAGTGTGGAACAGCTGAGGGAGCTGGGGGTGTTTAGCCTGGAGAAAAGGAAGCTGAGGAGTGACATTATTGGTGTCTGCAACTACCCGACAGAGGGCATAGCCAGGTTGGACATTTCTTGCATGTAACAAGCAAGAAGGGAAAATGGCCTCAAGTAGCACCAGAGGAGGTTTAGATTAGAGATCAGAAAAAATTTTCTTCATGGAAAAGAACATTGGAACAAAAACCAAACTACACATCAAGGTGGTGGAATCACAATTCCTGGAACTGTTAAAAAATGTGGATATGGCACTTGTGGACACGGTTTACTGATGAACAGCTGCTAGACTAATGGTTGGACTTGATGACTTTAAAACTCTTTTCTGACCTTAGCAATTCTATGATTCTATGAATAAAATAATTTTAAGGACTTGTTTGTGAATGCCTTATCACTTATTTACAATACATAAGATAAAAAGGGAAATCACCAATAACACATGTTCACTTTGAAAAGTTTGTTTCTTTCTTTGATCCTTATTTCATGTTCATCTTCATATAAGGACAACAATTTACATTCTCTATTTGTAAAAATGTATCATCATAATACTGTTTCATGAGAGATTGTTCATCCTTTTATGCAGATTTTTTGACAGTATATCTTTTGTTTTAATGTCTTCTTACTTTCAAGCTTAATTTGGTCCAGGAAGAAGTGTTAGTAGAATTACCCTATGCAAAGGTAATTTAATGATACCTCTAACCTAGATGAAATGAGAAAATTTTGAAAAAATTCCAAGAGAATCAATATCTGACTCCTAAACTTCTTGGATTAACATTAGAAACAAACTTTTAATCTTTAACATTTATGTTAGGATGTCACCTAACATAACAGTATAAGAAATATAGTACTTTCATTTTTTAATATAAAGATCTTCTTTGGTTTCATTCATTTCACCTGAAATTGCAGTAGCATCTCAAACTTACTGGGGGTGGTGGGGGAAGTTTAGGCAAACCTGTGCCCACAGGAATTTTTCCAAGAATTCATTCTATATAACTATTTTTTTTTTTTAATTTAAGAATTAAAATTGCTCTATGGTATTTTAAAGAAAATACTAACATGGCAAATGAAAATTAATGCATTTTAATGAGGATTTCAAAATAGTTGGTATACTAAGTATAAATATAATTTTAAGAATCCTATTCATCCAGTCAGGAAGACAAAATCATCTGTGCAAATAGTAAATCCAAAAGGTCAAATATGTTGAAATACCTCTGATTTTACATGTCAACTCCACAGTACATTTTCTGATCTGTTTACAAGACAATAATTACTTACAGAAGCTTCTCTACAAATAACTTAGGAGAACAAATGCTCAATATTTTGATGAAAAAAATTTCATAAATGTTTTAGCTGAAATGAGAAAAATTTACTGGTCCTTGTCAAAAAATATTTGTCAGTTTTCAATGAATGCAAGCATTAATACCATTTGCCATGTTTCGCATTAAAATATTAAGATGAGTTTGGGTACAGGACCATAAACCATTCCTAACTCGTCTGAAAGGATGCGTAGTCTTCGGAACTTTCAAGATACTTTTAATGAAACTGGCTGAATTCCAAATTTACAAGCACGCACAAATCTATATTTATTTTGGTTCATACTGTAATCACATCCATCCTTTAAGAGATCAAATGCTTTGTGTTGAATCATGTCCTTGAAGCTGCACCATTTAGAAACAAGAGAAAAATTCAGGGTCTCATCTGTAGATTACTTGAACCTTTTGAAGTCAAGGGAAATTTTTTGCATGGCAAATACATTTGGGAAAACTGCCTATGTCTGTGATAGAATGTGAATACATTGATAGAATTTAACTTTGTCATACTTTGAATTTCATCTAAACAACACTCATAAAAAGTAAAAGCTCACTAATTATGATTACCAACATTGTATTCAGAAAAACTACAACTGATGTCTACAGTATCTTTTTTTTCCTTTGTTTTTAATGACAAAAGAAATAAGCTATAAATTCTTAAAGCCTGTGAACATAAATAATTTCTTTAAGCATACCCTTTCTACTGAGCTGCAGCATTTAGTCTTAATGACATTTTTTGTCAGAATAATAAATGAGATGCCAGAGTTTTACTTTACGGTTTCTTTTACTTGTTTTTTTTTGTTTGTTCAGTGTGATTTTTTCGGGGAAAGTTTTTTGGTTTTATCCAGAGGGATATTATTCCTATGAGGAATAAATATCAGAAAAGAAACAAAATCCATATTAAGTGATTCAATTTAATTTCAACTTTCACAGAATTGCCTTTATTAATCCAGCTGTTTGTCTTTGTGAAAGGAAGTTCTCTTTGTCAATGAGACCAACACAACTCATCCCATTATACTAGCTCTAACCTAATAAATCAAATATTTTCACGTTTCCTCTTCAGGTTTTTCCAAATAGCATCTTTTACCATGGCAGTAAAATATAGTGTGTAATAGGTGTCATACCTGGGTACTTTAAGAGTCTGAAATGAATGGGGAGGCCTGTCTGTAATTCCACACTTCAGGGAAGGCTAATTGGCTATGTCCTGAGGGCAGGGACAATGAGAGGTGCCTTCTCCCATTCATGCTCAAGTGCAGTTCTCAGTAATGTAACCATGTTACCTTGTTATTTAAACGATTCCTCCAATAATTTTTATCAGGCTTCATTCATGCATCTCTAAACACTGGAAAATAGCAAAGTTGCTAGTGTTGCTGGAAAGATAGTGTCACCAGCCTAGCTTCAAATTTTTTATGATACAAGACCAATATTTTAGGATATAGAGTGGTGGTGTGACTTTTGCAGGCAGGAGGACAAGCTAGACATTATCATCAAGTCATGAATTCTTGCACTTCAGCAGTTTGACCTTCACAGTGCATGAAAACAGCTTTGTCTAGACAGAGCTTGGTGATGTAGAGACACATTTCCACTGTGAGACCTCTGCTTTAACAAACAAGTTTGTTTGCTGCATCTTCTCAATTTTTGCCTGCTACCCATGACTTCAGTTTTGCTTCCTTACACAAATAAAGAATTGTAAACATTTCAGGGACACATTTTGCCTTTCAGTGTCAGAAGACCCACTAAAGCTCTATTACAGTCCTATAAATTGCAATTATGGATCTGAAGGAAAACAGGAGAGACTCCAGAAGAGCACTGATGCTGGCAGAGGAGAAGGGCATCAAAAAAGGGAGTCGGTGTGTGCAGCTTGGGATGCAGCTGCTTCCCCTCCAGAGGGGCCAGGAAGCTTGGCCTTGATGACAGTGAGTGGAATCCCTGAGTGAAGGAGGACCACGGTGGGTCAACGTTTCTTCAAAGAACTTGTGTAAGGAAATTTACAGCAGAGTTTTGGAGGGTCACTTGGCTTGAATTGTCTTGGCCAGCCAGTAGGAACTGACTACACTACTTTTGTAGTTATCCCTACCACAAATTACACAGCTGCTATTGGAGCAACTTCTACTGAGGCAAAGCAGCATCTCCCCTGCTTCCCTAACCCAGCACACTCACTCTTGGTTTTGTAGGAATGCATGACTGATACTGTTTGCTGGAAGAACAGACCAAAGTGATAGAGTTTGTAAAGAACAAACTGTTGTGGCTACATGTATTGTTCCATAGAACATTTTTTCACAGTGCATGTAGGAAACGACCTGTGGTTTTCTGTGCTTAGATTTAATTACAAAAGGCCTCATTCAGCACTGTCTCTTAGTTGAAGCCCAGAAAGCCCTTTCTCTGGAGTCTCTTTGAGTGATCACAGTTGAATCCTGCTGATTAAAGTGCCTGACAGCTTTACCTCAACACATCTGAAGCAGGACTGTGGTCTAATAAACAATTATCTTTACCTTCAAATAACTGACTCCTGCTTGAAAAATCTTTTCATAATAATAACCCAAATCAATATAGATAAATAAAATATTTTCTTAAGAAAATAATTTCTATGGTAAATAGAAGGGGACATGTTGTTAGCAATTTGCTCATGATGCTTCACAAGATGTTCCTATATGGGATAGGCTACATTAAACAGATAGAGCTTTCATTATGATGATGAGGCAATGCATTTTTAGAAAGTACAGGAAAGACCTATAGTGAACCCCAAAAAATATCCAGTATGGTATGAATATTTCCAGAAGCCTGGACAACACCTATAAAGGCCTTCTTTCTCAAAAGTAGGTGTATTGTTTATGTTTAATGAAGATTTATTGGCCAATATGGGTTATATTACTTTAGTTGCCCTAAGTCAAATGTGCAAACTTGGCATTGGTCACAAAGAAAGATAAAAGTATAGTTCATGGGAAAACAGAGGAATTGTGTTTCCTCTTTAGAGATTTCCTTGTTGAATCATGCAGAAAATATTGATTATATTTCAAAGGAAGGGTTTTTTTTTAATGCATGCCAGTGACTTCATCTGTCTAGAGCTGTCTGAACTTCAAACAGATTTGGGAAATACAGTAGATAAAAGGAATTTATGAAAAATAAATTATGTCACAAAAATGGCAGAAGTCTTTACCCAAAAGAAGGATCTTTTAATGGAAAGAATGGAAAGAATAACCTTTTCTCTCCTTATTGATAATGGGGAGGTTCAGAAGCAAACATATGTATCTTAATAAATAATTTAAATTACAGGGTTATGATAATAATTTTCAAATTATGCATCAGAATCTTGTTTTTTCCTTCTTGCTATAAAAATATATTTCCTTTCTTATTTGATTTTGCGTTGTCAATGTGTGCTGCTTTAGATTTTTCTATCCTGAAAATGGTCACATTTTCAAAAAAATTATGTGCACCTCCCTTACTTTCCCTGATGATATTAAGAGAAAGACATGAAGAACCTTGAGGAGGCACTGGCATCCTCAGTGCAGGGCAGTGTTCATCTCTGGAGAAAACTCCTGCAGCACAACCCATGGAACCAAGAGCTTGACAGCACGGAGGATATCCCGGGCAGCTGTGTACCCTGCGCTTGGTTAGGCAGAACAGGAGGCAGAAAACACTGTCTGAGTGTTCTCACTGATCCCCTGTGAAAGCAGAGAGATGCAAGCAGCCTCAGATATTCTTTCTGCAAGGCTTGATACTTGTTCCTGAACCTGGCTTCAGAGGGAAGTGGGGATGCCAGAGCCTGGGTGTGGGAACTTTGAAAAGTAGTGCCAGGAATAGCCCTTCCCATGGACACAAGTGCAAGCCTGTGATGTGTTCTTCTGGCAGAAAAGTAGGTGCTTCCAGTACTCCTCAAAGATTTGGCATTAAAAGAATTTTAAGGTCTCAGTAAAGATTGCTTAGTGGTAATAAAATTGTTGAGGATCTTTTTTTTCATCACTTCTTAATAAGGTTAAAATTGAAAGGATTTCTATTAAATAATGAATGAATTGGGGACACTGAAAAGGCCGCAGGATTTAAACTAAACATAACTTTGTTAATTTTGGGGTGGGAGTTTTCTGTAAAAATATGGTAGTGTGGGGATGAAGACTTCATCTTTCAGAACAACGTGAAAACAATTAATTTCTCAAGCTTACTGTAAGGGAGAATACCTATCAACTATGCTGTTCCAAATTCATTTGGTTTTATGCTAATAAATAGTCTATTTTTCACAGCTACTCATTCCAGGGAATTGTTTCTTCAGCATTGTGGTGGGCTGCCTGTTTGGGTGGAGGAAGGGATGAAAAGCATGGCACAAAGGAAAAACACTGTTGCTCTGTTGCAGGTGGGATTCTCCAGAGATTTTCCACCTTTCAACCACTCCCTAGATATCCTACTTTATCCTCTGAGCATTCAGGCAGAGTGAGAGGCTGTAGGAGAATGCCAGCAGTGACGTTCTACTGGATCCACACTGACTTGATGTGTCCATTCTCCTAGCTCTCCCTGTGGGTTTGACGTGGTTGACTTACGAGTTTTTGGTTATGACTTGTTTGTCTGCCTAGGCTCCTTATGGAGAAAGATCTCCTTTCAAGTGACATCCACATCCAAGAAGGTACCTTTAAATCCGCTTTTAATAAAGTAGGCGGTGAGGGAAATTGACTAGTAAAATTGCCATGCTATTGAAAAAAATGCAGATACGTGTATTTTTAGTGAGAGGCACTACTTCAAATGCCTTTTTACTGACAGGATTAAAATGTGACACTTGTCCTTTGCCTTGGTCACAATGGTTCAGGTGATTGTCAATGCCATCAAAAAAATTTAAAGGGTAGTAGCCATGTCTTCCAGTACTATTAACATGTATCTGCTAAACTACTAAGGTATCAGATACAAATGTATAAATCTCATGCATATTTGTCCAATACCTCTACCAGTTATGATCAAACTACTTCAGGAAAAAAGCAAGGAAAAAAAACTTCCCTAGGATAGGAAGGCAGGAGTCTTTCTCTCCAGCATCACTTGACTATACGTAATGAGTCCAGGATGACTTCTGGCATTCCAGATCACAGAGGTGTGTGCTTCACCTCAGTGATTCATGGGAGAATACTGCCACAAGGCTCAGTCTTGCTCCACAAACCCAAAATCACTAGGAGAGCTTTGGGATCCAAAAGTTATTTACTGATATTCATCCCAGCCCTCTGGCCAAAGCACAGGATGAGAGGCCAGACTCAGAAAGAGGACCCTGTAAGTCTTGCTTTGGTCCACCAGGTTCTGGGCAGCATTCAAGTTTTACCTTTGATTTCCTACCTTGGGCATTTCAGGCTGTTTAATTTAACATTCTGCTGGAAACACTTAAAAAGCAGTGAATCTCCAGCCTTCATTGTGATCCAGGCAAACTTTTTGATTTTTATTCTCCTTTTTCAACTGTTCTTGTCCTCAAGGTTGTAGTCAACTTTTTTTGTGAGGTGAGGGATCTGTTATTTCCTAAATGAGAAGCTATCCCTCTGCATTAAATGAGTGTAATGTAGGATGTTAAATGTTGTGACCCTTTATAATAGATTTTCTTCCATTTGCTTCACTAAAACTTCAAGGACACCATTTTGAGTTTTCCTTCATGTTTTTACTGCAGAGATTGGTATGTTAGGATTATGAAACTAGAAAAGCTCTAGTTAGATCAAAAAAGCTCGCAAATAAGTACATTAAATCCTCACATTCAACATATATATGTTTTATGTGAGCACAGCACCACTGAATTATAGCACAAAATCTACATCCACACTGTCGACATAAGTTTTTTCTTCCTTGTTTCTACTTATTCCCTCCTAGCATAAAATAAAATAAAATATAAAAGAATTCTTTATACATTTCTCAATAAATGTACTTATGACATCTTTCTTATCAAATTAGTCTGACACTTTTCCCTTTCAAGCTTGACATGCCATTAAATTGATGTGTAAAGATTTTAAAAGCCTCAAAACTTAAATTATTTTTCACATTTCTTAATGGTATAATGTAAAACTGGCTTTTAAAAATTGAGACACTCTTATCACATGCTTTAATTCTGTATCTTTAAGGGCTGCAAGGTTTCATCTTTTAATCTGTCATAGTGACTGCTTCACTCATTAGTTGCTATGTGTGTTGATGGAAATGCATATTCACTGTAACCATGAAAATTGAACATTCATCCTTCTGCCTGAGGATATGTTTATTTTGAAACTAGAACTACACTGTGCTTCATTCATGCAATATTTACATGGAGCTAATTATGGATACTGTGAAATTTGCAGCTTCAATAATAATGTTGACTATTACACTTACAATTTGATAATTTCTTGGTTTCCGTCTAAAAAAGTCTTCTTTTGCATTCAAAAAGTTACACCTAATATGGCCTAAAGAAATCCAGAGTTAATGAGTGTAATGAATCTAATAAAAAATCTATAGATATGGGGTTTTTCATGGGAAAGGATTAGAAGCTCTGAAAAGTAGCCATCAAAAACCTTTGTCACTTTTTTCAAGAAATTGTATGAGAAACAGAGATGACTTTCAAAGCCTTAGAGCTTGTGTGCTGTTTGATAAGATGTTGGAAATGGCAGAAGTCATAATTTCCAGCAGATAGAGCCAGGCTGTATCACATCATTGTAGCACTGGCTTAAGAATGATTAAGTGTAATTACGTGGCAGACCTCGAGTGAAGAATCAACAAATACAAGCAACTCTCTTGGACTGCTCTTGCAGGTGTAAGTGAAATCATCAGAACCATTTACAAATGTTTTTTAAATCCTAGCATAATACATCAACTACAACTATTCAGGAGTGTAGTTTTGTTTAAATGATGGCTCCCAAATCTCTCCAGGGAAATTTCCTCATGAAAGCACATTGTAGCAAACATATCTAGGAGCCACAAAGCTTTGATTGTCTAAGTAATTACAAGAGCCTCATCAAACTGGAAACATTTCTTTTATCGTCATAACAAGAAACAGTCTAAAACACAAAACTGCTTTTGTACTACATTAGGAACTGCAAGGGGTTGAAATGTCCCATATTTTGCTTTAGGATTTTTCATCGTATTTACCAGAGTGATTTTTCACTCTACGGTCTTCTACATATATTTACACTTATCCCAAGTGAGTAAATACACACAATGGTCATAAAATATCTATTGTCTTATGAAAGGGAATACAATAAACAACAATTTCTCTGCAATCACAGAGTCAAAATGTATAGTCTCCTGGTGATACTCAATATTATCACGATGACAACAGTTACAGAGTAATATTTTCTTCACCTCCACTTCATTTGGAGGATGAGGCAGAAATAGTTTGGTTAGTTTCTTAGTTTACTGCTTTGCTTTTCTTTTTTCTTGGTACTTGTGTTCATAATTAAGTGGGTGTGTTCAGAATTCTTTGAGATAAAACTAATTTAGAGAAATTAATTTAGCTTTTAGCTGTCTAGTTTACTGTTAATTTTTACTTTTTCAAGGGTAAACCCTCCAGTAAAGAGCCAGTCTGTGTGAAATTTCTGTTTATAGCAGTGAGGTTTCTCTTAAATAATATTTTTACCTAGCGCAACATAAACTGGGGAGGAGCAAGGAGCAAGACCATGAGTCATAAGACAGTTGTTCCCTTTTGTAGAGGAGCTGACTATGTCATGGCTTACTACTCTTGAGGTCTCTTCAGAGAGTCATGAGATAAACATCCCAAAGGTAGTGTTGGGCCTTCTCCAAAAAAATCTTAGTAGGTGCTATCAGCCCTGGCGTAAAGTTTCACAAGGAACAGATCCCTGCCACTACACTCTGTTGGACTTAGAATTAAGTCATGCTGCAAGCAACCTGTTTTCTACTTCAACACTACTTATCTGTGCCTTTCAACTCCACATTTTTTCAACTCCTCTGATTCACATAAGCCAACGTGAGGACAAGTCTAGTCTCATTTTCGTGGAATAATAGCTTATGATTTTCATTAAGTATTAAAAGTATAACTCAAAAAGGACACCCCAAAATGTGCAACCTATTCTGTTTCTCACCTGAGGAAGATTTGAGGCAACCGAAAGAGTGTTTAATTTTCCCAAACTAAATTAGTTTGACTATTCAGAAAAACAATTCTTGTTGGCACACCTCACTGGCCAGTCTTGTTCTAGCTGTGAGTCAACTATTCTTTTAGGTTCCTTCCTGATACAGCCTTCTTTTTCCCAGAACCAACAAATGCTGTGCTTTTGTTCAGCCTTGAAATGCATGATAAGTTAGTCTGGGTGCCACTGACTGATCTTCTGAAAGGGACAATTCTAGAACATGTAAATTTTCCACAAACTGGTGATGGAATTCTTTTATTTGATTTTTTTTCTCACAGACTGATTTGCATTTTGACATTTTCATAAGTCATAGGAACCACTACCTTTCTGATAGTCTTACAATGTATGTAATGTAGGATTTTATATTCACAAAGACCACAAATAGCGTATTACTAATAAAGATGTCTAAGCCGGCCTTTACAGTCTCTTGCGTCCCACTGTTTTTGGACAGGTTTGGATTTGGTTTAGGGTGACCTTGAAAGTCATGAGAAGAATCTGAGACTGGATTTGATTTCTTAAGGGAAGGCTGTCTGCAGACAGAGGCTTTCTGTAATGTGCCATCACTTTTTAAAAAAACAGTGATAGGATATTACAGAGAGCTTGCTATGGTTGGATTGGAATTTTTCCAATCAGCCATCAGCTGTGAAGTTTGTCAACATGTAGATCTTCACGAGCAGCTCCTGTAGACACAATTGGATCTGAAAGAGTGGGAAACAGTCAGCTGACCAGATAGAGGTGAAAGAGAATGGATTTTGTGTTAGAAGTTCAGTAAGACTTCACCACCTGAACAGAATTAACAGTCTAATACCAAGTGGTCTTATAATAGTTGAGGAAATTACAGTTCAGGAGACAGGTACCCACTCGATTTTTCTCTCCAACATTTCTATTTGTCCAGCTACAGCTCACTTTCTATAGACAGGCATGTTACCAATCATACTTGTTGGAGAGAGGCACAGAAAGTAGGGTGGTCCTGAGAGATTTACCTCACTTTTGTGTTCTCTGCTTGTGGCATCATTAAAAGCACTAATGCAGTCCCTCTGAATTTGGGAAACTACTTAGATAGAGCCTTTAGCTGAAGAGGAAACCAGAAAAGAGAAACTCAAAAATAATCCACAGTGTAGGATTTTCCTTTGGGGAAGTCTCAAGTAATTGTGTGTTATATATGTCTCTCCAGCCAATTATAGGCATTCACTCAGCTGCTTGTGTCTGAATTTGTCAGGTTTCTAATGCAATATATAAATCTGTTCCTTGCTTGACTCCAAAACCACAGCTGGTTTTGATCAGACTCCTATAAAAAGGAAATTTCAATTAGCAACGATCCAAACATATTCTGGAGGTATATTTTTACGGCTGCTTGACGAATAGCGCTCTTTGTTCGTCAGGGTGCGTGTGGCTCTCAGATGCAAGGCAGCCAGAACTGTGAGTCATCACCACAAGCGCAGTACTTTGTTGCAGAGGTCACATTCTGTCAAAACCAGAGGAATTAGCTAGCCAGATTGAATTAGCGGTTGAAACACATTAATTTATGCTACATAAATGTTATTGTGGCCCTGTGGGCAAATACTTAGGTCATATGCTTTATGAACTATTTGCACCAAGAGGGCTTTTCAGCTGTAAATCAACCTCGAAGCGCAGTTTTGCGAAGCGTTCATGGCTCTGCGCTGTGCTCCCCCCGTCCACACCGATTCCGTCTCTTGGCACACAGATTGCTCGCCATTCTGCACGTGCTGTACAGGATTCCCTGCAAAAGGAGTGGATCAGCAGCCAGGGCAGAGCCGAGGCTGGGTCTGGTCGAGAAGTGGAGCCCTGGCCAGTGGCTGATGACGCTTGTGGGCAGCTGTGGGTCTGTGGCTCCAGGCGTCTGGCAGCAGGCAGGGCTGCTAGAGTTAGTGCAGCTGTGTGGTAAATGGAAACCTTGGTATCTCAAGCACACATACAACCCAGCCCTTGACAAGGCTGTTTCTCTTCTGGGGGAGGGGGGGAATTAGATACACTTTTGGCCACATTATTTCAGAGTGAGAAAAAGTAGAAGTGTTTTCTTGCTTCAAATTATGGTAACTGAGGGCACATGCCAAGAAAGAATTATGCATAAAGATAGTGTTTTAACTTGTTTTTATGTGTTTGGATATGTCTCTGCCAAAAATCTGACAGAGCCTCATTGTTGCAGCTTTTTCATCATGCAGCCACTGACTGCACCCAGCAAACATTTCATAAATAATGAAGTAATTGGGGGCATTTAGTGTTGTCTGATCGTGTCAGCAGTTGCACGTAACATGCTGTACTTTCCAGCAAGCCAGGTAGATGCTACAGCAGTGTGAGAAGGGAGGCAGTGTTGGTCTCCAGAGGGGAATGGTCTTTATAAACAAACATATTTAACTCAGACCACTAATTCCAGCCTTTTTTTTTTTTTTATTTGGCGGAGGGGGGGGGTTATGCCTGCCTTTGCACAAAGGATTGTTTGTTTAACTATTCATCTTTGTTCAGCTCAGCAAGCAGACTGAGTCTCTTGCACCACTGCTACTGTGATGCTGAATCATGCTGCACATACATCTTCCCCCACAGTGTGCCACAACACATCTCCTCTCATTTTTAAATGCAATACAGCCAACACCTTCATTGAGTATCTCCAATGCTGCTGTTCCCAAGGACACAACAACCACAGATCCCAGACTGCAACCACTTTTACTCCGACTCCCTGGTTTCCGGGCTTGTTGATTTAGGAATCTTGGACATTAATCATCTGGTGTAAATGACATTTTTCTTTATGCTGAATATTTCAGCAGGATCACAAAAAGAATGTTTTTATAACATTAAATATTCATAAAATCATGGTAAAATAGTTAAGGGGATGTGAAATAGATGAAGATTTGAAAGCATAAATATTTAATATTTTAATAGCTTTTCATATGAATTTTTTTTTCATGAACCTAGTGCTGTTACCATACATCTGTTATTTGAATAGGGAAACTATTATTCTTTTAAGTGTTTTCTATTATAAATGAAAACGTTTACTCTACTTAACAGCAATTTTGTTTTGCTTAGCTTATGAAAAAGAAAAAATATTGAGGTCTGAGAACTGCTAGCCCTGCTTATTTGAGCGATCTCCATTCACTCTGCTGCTGAAACACTCCTGTGTTGACTGCTTTCAGCGCAGGATCCCATTTATGATTGCAGGATTGCAAAACAGCTATTAAAACTCCCAGAGTGTAATTTTTCTGCATAAATACCTTTTTCTAGAAAGTAAATAAATGATCCTCCAAAGTGAGGTTGATTTTCAGCAATGATGAATCCATATGTTTCCCATTAAACCTGTCTTCCGAAAACTCATGACAGGAAGAAAAATCTTTATCAGTGACTAAAGAAATTCTGGCGAGACTTATGTGAGTTTTTCCTTTTTTTCTTCTTTCAAATGTATCTCCCTTCTCTGTGTGAAATCAGAACCCCTGCATGTAGCGTGGGGTGGCAATGGTTATGTGTTTCCTAAGAAATTGTTTCATCAATAGAAGCAGTAGGCTAGATGTTTGCTATGTTTCATTAATTGGGTTAAGGAAGTAGGGATATTTACGACAATTATTTGGGAAGCTGTGTAAAAAGACAGCCAGGCAAACCTCTATAATCCACTTAAACCTCAGAGAAGCTAAAGGGTTGAACAAGCCTATTAAACAAGCTATACGCCTGTCTGTTTGGAGGAGCTGTTAAATCATGAATCTCTGCACAGTACCTGAGGCAAGTCTGTTAAGAAAGATGTTTTGTAGCAGAGTTCTGTTCTATTAAGGACGGACATAAAGTAGAATAATTTAAAATGTGTCAATAACTAAAGGCTAAAACGCTTAATGTAAGAAGCCACATCTTCTTAACTTGCAGGCAAACATACCCAGTGGTAACTAGTAGGTGGAGTGTTACTGAAGGGATCAAAAATCATTTTTTGGATAGATTATGTGGCAGGTTTTTAGCAAACATGGTTTGTTATTGTGGTGTCTCTCCAGAACCCAAATTTCAGCTTTAAAAATGGAAATAATAATTATTTTCTGTCAACTTTTCCTAGGAGAGAGGCTGAAAACTTGGCTCCATTTTCAGCTGGTTGACTCTATAGAGTGGAGACATTTTCACATTTTGTTATTGGAAGGGGAATGCGCAGTTCTTCCCCTCCTCTGGGCATAGGTGGTTCTGGATGTGGTCTATGCAATGAGGTGTGGTGGCCAGAGTAGGTGGTGACAGCAATTTAACATGGAGTTTCATGGGTTCTGACAACTTGCTTCATGCTCCCTCTCACTAAGGGCATCACAGCGCCCTCAGCCCCATCCTCAGCCCCAAACTGTGCGCAGCTGAGCAGACTTGATGCGTGCTCCAACCTCTTATTGATGGACCCCATGGATTTGTGAACAAACAGCATTAACTCAGCCCAAGTCCTCCTCTTTCAGCTACATTGCATCCATGGCAGAGGTTTCTCCGAAGCCGTGCTGTTGAGCAGGACTCTGCTCTTGCTCGGGGCTGGCAGGCGTGCACCAGAGAGAATGTGCAACGTGGGCCAGGCCTGGGTGCTGCCTTCTGAACAGTGAGCACAGGAGGAAAAACATACATATATAATTCAACAGGTAGGTTTTACTGATTATCTCCAGGGGATGAAAACAGCTAGCCTGACTCTATGCTCCCCTCTTCAGAATGAAAGTTTTCTACCTCCTGGCTGTAGCACGTCCCATGGCACTCTCTTCAGTTGTACTTGCTCTGTGTTCTTCCTGATGCTTTTCATGGATAGTGCTTGAATGAGGAGAGAAAAACAGGCCAAGGCACAGGCTAAAAAAGCGTGGGGAAAGAGAGGTAGGAGGCCTACACTCATGGTTGTACCTGAATTGTCTAGATACACAGAAGAAGCTTTAATTAAATGCTCTATATTTAGTAATTTCTTGGCAGTTGTGATTGATTTATTATGCGTTACATCTGGTCTTAATTTACTGCTTTGCATTTATACTACTGTTTTGTTTTTGTCACTTATGTGCTGCATATTAGTTATGAGTTCTTGTGGTTTGCAGTTTTTGAGTTACATTGTGCAAAACACTCACTCTACAACTTGAAACCAGGTGTTTCAATATGAAAGCAAATCACTGCAAGATTTACACAAGCCACTGGTTTAGCAAGTATAGAGTTTGTCAAAATGTATTTGTATTTAGAATTTTTTTCTAAAAAAGATGATGTCTCTCTGCACTGAATTTTCAGATAGGAGTGTTTATAATTTTTAATATATAATTAATCTTGTAATTATTTATCATATCAATTAACTGTGTTTATTTATTGTAATACACTTGTCCTGAATCCTATGCCAATAATTTCAACTAAAAAAAAATCAAAAACCTTAACAATCTTAACAGTGTAATGTATTCACTTTGATCCTGTATTTTAGCCTAGTGGAAGAGGATTTAAGATGCAAGCTAATTCACAGGAGTTAAAAAAGTTCCTAGGATGACCATTAAGTTTAAAAAGAATATGAAGCACAGCATGGTCGTGATGTAAGATATCTAAGATATTAAGTGTCAGAACTTGTGCTTCTGCTTGAGAGATCAATGTACTTGTTTAGCTGAAGATGCTAGTAAATTATTACAGAGATCACTTAATAGAAAAATCATCTCAGCCATAGAAGCATTGAAGTGAGTATTCTGAATCATAATAAATTTCAGTATATTCATTGTGTCAAGCACACTGGCAAGGTCACCAAATGCAAAGGAGATATTGCAAATATTTTTAGTATGTTCATCACGTCAAAGTGATGAAAATGTTCATGACATCTCAGGAAGGAATTAGGTGATAGCTGGAAATTCAGAAAAACATTTTAATACTTTAATTATTGTGCATCTTTTTGGTGGTAATAGTTAATGTGGAATATCCCCTTTTGCAAATGTGTGTTTATATGTTTTTATTTTCTGGAGGTAATTGACGTATTTCAATCACAAGTGATATGCTTAACATTACAAAGTAACCTCGATTTTCTCAGCTTCTGTGAAAAAAAGTGGAATCTGATCTTGTTTGCCTAAACTTAATAATAACTATATCAATATTAAGCTGATTTCAGTGGAGTTTCCATTGATTTATTTTGGGATCAGCATCCAGTTCCTGTTGGAAAAAGAGGACTTTTTGTCTGTCCATCTTATAAAATGGATATTTTCATTTTCTTCTCTTTGTTTTGGAGGGTTTTTGTCTTTGGAGTTTAGTATTGTTACTTCTGAATCGGTTTTTTATTGCTTACTTTTTCCTTTAAAACAAGCGCTCCTCTTTATCTTGCTAACACAAGAAAGGAAAATGCATCTTGGGCTGCATCAAAAGCAATGTAGCCAGCAGGGCAGGGAGAGGGGATTCTGCCCCTCTGCTGGTGAGACCCCACCTGGAACACTGCATCCAGCCCTGGGCTCCCAGCACAGGAGGGACATGAGCCTGTTGGAAAGAGTCCAGAGAATGGAGATCAAGACCACCAGAGGGATGGAGCACTTCTCTTATGAGGAAAGACTCAGAGAGTTGGGGCTGTTCAGCCTGGAGAAGAGAAGGCTCTGGGGGGACTTTACAGCATCCTTTAGCTCCTAGAAGGAGCCTATAAGAAAACTGAAGAAGGTCTTTTTACAAGGGTATGTAGTGAAAGAATGAGAGGCAAACAGTTTAAGCTGGAAGACTTAGAAAGGATATTAGGAAATAATTATTTCCTGTAAGGGTGATGACACACTGGAACAGGATGTCCAAAGAAGGTGGGGCTGTCCCACGCCTGAAAATGTTCAAGGATGGACAGGGCATTGAACAACCTGGTCTAGCAGAATGTGTACCTCTCCACTGCAGGGGGTTGGAATGATAGGATCTTTAAGATCCCTTTTAACTCAAATCATTCTTTGACTCTATTATTCTCTGATCTTTGGTCCTGCGCTTTTGCAAGATGCAATATTCAGTGGCGGGACAGGCCTGAGGCCCTCCTACACACCAAGTTTCCTTCTTGCTTCTGCCACATGCCACAGTGTGCACTTGTGAGGAACCAATTCAGATTGAATTCAGCCATTTTATTTTGCCTAAGCTCTGGCTGTCAGGGCTGTCAGAGGCATGTGGGGGAAGGGAGGGACACCTGCCACTTGCAGGAGGCAGCCAGGAGTGGGAGAAGCCTTGTCTCTGGGGAGACTTGGCCTGGCAGTTCCCCACACGAGGCAGGCACCAGGAGACACCGGAGGGACTTCTCCGACCGGGTCACAAAGAGCTCGCCACCCATGGACGGCACAGGAAGGTTGGACCGGACCAGCGGCTCCCTGTTAGTGCTTCGGGAGGGGCCAGGGGGGTATGAAGCCCAACTGCGTTGCTGCTCGGGGGGGCTCGCTGCCGTCTGCTGCTCGCTGGGGTTTGTTACTGCTCATTTGCTGGCCTGCTCGCCCCTCCTTTGCCCTGGCCCCTGCCCGCCGGCCCTCTGGCTCTCCTGCCCTCGCCGGAGAACCCAGCCGTCACTGCCCGCTGTGCCCCCGCTCTGCCCGCTCCCCGCGGCCCTGCCCAGCATCCCGGCCTCCCGTCCGAGCTCACCGCGTGTCCGTGTGGGCCGCGGGAGCCGCGCCCGTGGGAGCCACATCCCTCCGGGAGCCGCGCAGGCTCGGCGGGGCCCAGCCCGGCCCCAGGCAGGCAGCGAGCGCAGCCTCCCCTGGGTGCCAACAGCACTGCCCTCACTGCCTGCGGTAATGCCCTCTGCTGCCCTGTGGCCCCTCTCTCTCCTCTCCCCCAGGCCTTCTCCAGCTTTCTTTCTTCTTTTCTGTCTCTCCCAGCCCTCTTTTGCTCAGGCAACTCCTTTTCCTTCTTGTTTTCATTACCAATAAATGGTTCTCAGATACAAGGTTTGCCTCATTTGGCTTCATTTTGTTCCTGAACATCCATTTTTAAAAGAACTCCTCGCAGTTCCCTGCAGTGAAGGCAACAGCACCCTTGCTGCCTCAATTCTGGATGACCATTCCTGTGGCTTTCATCAATGGACAGCTGATATAACCACTTTAAAATTCATACTTTATTTATTTGTTTTTCAAAAGATAATTTCTACAGCACAATTCTGCCTGGCACAGCCAGTGGGAGCACACTGTAGCAAGAGGGTGGTATGCAGAGCTAGTACTGCTAGCAGAAGATATTTTGTGAAAATAGCCCAACTTTCTACTAAAATTTTATAAGAAGTAATGTATAAATAGCCAATAGATTTTTTTTTTTTTTAATATTAAAAAAAACCCCAAACTAATAGATGTGGAACTTGATATCAGGTAAATCTTGGGTGCAGGTAATCAAACAGAAATGTAATTTTAGTCTTCACTCTTAGGAACCCAGGGACATCAGATAGGTCATTTATGGGTCATTTTTTAGCTATGTGTCTTGGAGGTTAAGAAAAGGATGGTAAAGATATTTTGTCTCTATTCCCGGAGCTCAGGTGCTGGCACTGCTATGTAGAAAATTATTAGCTTCTGACAGTTTTTCTTTGTATGGATTTCTGATGAGTTTGGATACTTTGAGAGAGAAAAGGAAGTGAAAAAAATGTTTCAAGTCTTAGGTATCTTAGATCCCCAGGATCCCAGCTGGTGGACCAAGCCTACATTTTGTGATGGGACGACTGTTTGGCTGCCAGATGTCCAGCAAGTTCTTCTCTGCAGGACAGAGGGAGCAAACACAATGAAAGGGATTGTGGGTCAGGATAAGGGCAGGGAGTGATCACTCACCAATTACCTCCAACGGCAAAAAACACCCACCTTGGGGAAATTAACATAATTTATTATGAACTAATAATAGACCAAGATAGTGAGAGATAAGAAAACCTAAAACTGCCCTACTCTCACCCACCCTTCTTCACAATCTCAAATTCACTCTTGATTGTTCTACCTGCCCCAGCAGCCCAGGGGAATGGAGAATGGTATTTTCAGCAGTTTTTTCCACTTCCTAGATATTATCAGAGAAGCAGTATCAATGTCATTGAGGGACTCAGCTTTGGCTAGCAGCATATCTGTCTTGGAAGTGGCTCTGCTGAATATGAGGGAAGCTTTTGGTGTCTTGCCATAGGAGACACCTCTGCAGGCCCACCTCCCTCCCCTGCCAAAACCTCGCTACATAATCCCAAGACAATGAGATAAAGGAATAAACATACATTCTGTTATTTATTGTATGCACTGCTTCAAGCAGAAAGGATCCGTACCTGTTCTTAAACACCAACAGAAATAAAGTGCACAGCAACAGAATAAAAAGAGAGAAAAACACTGTGGAGGTAAGGAAGACTGGAGCTTTGAAGAGTTACCTCCATTTTGTGTACTTTGGAGGGTTAGGTTTGGTTTGTTTTTTTAAGTAGGTGTAATCAAATTGAAGCCTACTAGAGAAACTGGAACAAATGGTCTCAATTTTGAAAGACTTAGGAACTGTGATGTGTGGATTTGAATCTGTGAATCCTAATTTACGGAAAGCCATTTGCACAAAACAGCATTAAGTATTATAGGTTATCCTTCTTTTCTAGTTAGAGTATATCTTCATGTATGTTTGTCAGTTATCAAAGACATCAGTAAATAGCAACCATCTTTTGTGGTGTCAATGAAAGTGTTTTGAGATCTCTTTTCTTTGATGGGTGAATGAGACACTTGGAAAATGCAGGCTTGAAAAGGTAAGCATTGGGAAATGTCCTCAGCTGGAAGGAAATACAAAGAGCTGGGAAGATAGGAAAGCACTGGGAAGAAATTTGCTGGCACTGAGGTATTTGGTTTTGTTACTTCTTCCAAAAACAACAGTAACTCAGGCATTGAATACTAGGTTGAAATCCAATTTGTAGTTGTGAGAATAAAGGACAGTATAACACACTAAGCAACTTTTTTTTTATTCCTTCCTCTCAAAGGTTCTCTGGTTTTGAAAATATGCCAATCCAGATGTGCAGCCTGTTGACCTAGCTGATTGCTTCAATGAATCAGTAGATAAAGGCTGGGAAAAGAGAATTTAAGTAAATCGCAACTAAATCCTGGTAATAAAGACTGGAAATGGTTATCATTTTTTAACTCTGTGAAGTTTATCTAATGTAGATAGTTTTCACCATTTCTACAAAGAAAACTGCAACTTCTTGCAGTCCTCTCTTCTTTCAGAGGTTCTAGGTTCTCACTGAATTTGACTAATGTCAGGAAAATAGCTGCTTGAGAGGTTTTGCAAACAGTCTTAACTGCAAAAGCAATGAAAAATTAAAGAAAGCTTTCTCTGCTTATAACTCAATGATTCCCCAACTATTTCCTAGTTTTACCTTAAATTGCTGCACTGTCTTAATTTACTGTCAAGTATCTCTGAATTTTGGAAGTTTAACAAGATTGCAGGAAACTTAAGTTCATGACTCATTTTGCTAAAACGCTGTGCAGTTACTTTGTTGAGATAGAGCTCCCTACGTATTCACAGTGACTTCTTTTTCTCTCTCCCATGCACAAATGGCAAGAGTTATATTTAGGTGTGCCAAAATAAACAGTAAAAAACCATGGGAAAGAGGCAGCTTTCATTTTTCCTTAATTGCGTGCTTATTCCAATGGTGTTGAGTTAAGCTAAATTATTGGAGGATCTCCTTTTTATTTCATTCTGTATGCTATTTGTTGACATACGAAGTTTATCTCAATTAGGGAAAATGGGTTTTTCTGTTCATCTTTAAACCATTTCAGCATTAGCTTTAAAATTGACAAATTACTTCTATATTGATATAGAGTCAAGGGTAGTATATAATAGGGCACATGATTTATATTGATCTGATGAACTGTGGTATTTAATTTGCAAAATGTTTGTCTGGCCTTCTTAATGCAAATATTTTCTAGATGTGATCTTATTTTGCAAATAAGTAAGGTTATTCTGTAGTACCACAACCTAATTTATATAATTTCCAAATTACTCCTTTAAAATATTTTTAAAGTTGTAAGCGAAAAAGTTTAATTTCTCTTTTTTTTTTATCATCACATTTCATCTTTTCACAGATCTAATATTGAGAATAGATAAAATACATACAGAGAAGATCTTACACAAGCTTAAGAAGATCTACAAATAAGCAAGAATTATAAACACAAATTCCCATGTCTTTCTGGGGCATTTATCTGCATGGGCCTTCTGAGGTAAGGCCAGTACCTTCTATTTCCAACATAATTTCTAAGGTAGAACATATCATGGTTTTATTTTAGAGCACCACTAACACATGCAGAATTGTTTCAGCACTGCAGACTTATTTTTACCATGCTGGAATGATTCAGTGTTAATCACCTTTTTTAAAGGAGAAAGAAAAGCAAATATGGTGTTTCCCAAGAATAGGTGAAAATTAAATTATTGGACAAAAACTCAGGATTTCCTTGGTAGGTAACAATCAGTTTATTTTCACTTGACACTTGCAACTAATGTAATTTGATACTGTAAACCTGAGCAGTTTTAAACAAGAAAGGAAATCAGCATTTGATCAGCAGACTTGGAGCAGATGTAGAAGGGAACTAAGTGTATTTATTTAACTATACTTCATAAAGTAGCTGGATTCATCAGATATGTTCAGATTGTATCTGTACTGTATGTCTTATCTATATTCGTATTTAAGGACAGTTAAATCAGCAAATTGATTAGCTTGTTAATCTAATCTAAAACCCTGTGGAGCAGACTTCTCTATTCCTATGCACAGAGTAAAGTGTATTTTCACATTTCTGGAGAATTATATTTTCTGTGCAGTCTTGTATTTTGGCAGGCTTTGTTTGAGATGATGAGAAGCTTATGTGTATTATACATGTTGTTGATTGAACAATTATGAATATGTCTGTGGAAGTCATAGAGCACCTGAAAAAAAGCAGGGCTGAATGTAAGTCATGACCCTGCTGTTGACACGCTTTATCCTCGTTTTCTCTTCTTTCCTCCTTGGCTTTTGCAAAGGAATGTAGTTTGGATCTGTGCAATTAGATGACAGCACTTGTTCCATGCTGCCACTTTCGGGGCACAAAGTCACTCTGCACCTCTGCTTCCACTCTCAGGTACTCAGGGTCTCTCTGCAGTTCCTTCTATGGCTGTGCTTTGAGCTGCAGGCTCTGCATGATGTGTTCACTCCTGCTCTTTTGTGTGCTTTGCGATATGGAAGGCTTGCCTCTCCACAGGTGTTCTCCCAGTGAGTGACGAAACACATTACTGCAATGATGCAATTCTTTGTAATTATGATGTAGCAAACAGCTGGTACTAGAAGAGTTTCAACAGGCCATTCTTGGGAAAAAAAAAGCCATCTTACCAAAAGAAAAAAGGAAAACACTAATAAAATGCTAATGCTTGAATGTAAGCTTCTGCAAAATGCTAGAATTGTCCCCCAATGCCCCTTGGTGCTTCTGCAGCACGGGTGTAACTATGGTGACACTTTCTTTCTTAGTAATATTAGTCTAGTGCTCCCTAAACTCTGAGCAGAATATTAAATCAGATCTGATTAAATTGGGTTCCCTTGATAGAGCAGAAGATTGCTTAAACCTTTCTAATTTGTGACCTATGATTGTGCTCAGTTAAATGTGATATTAAGGTCAAGGTCTAACATAAAGTCACAGAGTACACCACAAATTCATTACTACATTTTAATTCATGTAGTGACACATCTAAGAACATGCTTCTTTACCTTTGACCCTCAGTTGTAAAGGAAATCCATCTGTTCTTGCTAGGTTATGCAAACCCCTGGAGACTAGATTGCCAGAACTGTTAAGGATAAAGAAGGTCATGACAAGGAGACATCTGTATAAATACTCTGTCATTAATATTCTCCTTCATAATGAATGTCTGCAAAAAAATAAGGACCACAATCAACAATGTCTCATGACAACTTTCAGAGTGGAGGACATATTGAGGGGTATTTATAATGTCCATTCTGCTTTGCTGTCTTGCTTAGGTACAATTAAGTGGACCAAATAAGGCACCTAAATTTCCTCTGCAGTTAATAGCGACAGGTACCGTCAAGGCAGTGATTCACCACCAGCTGGATGCTGAGGAGGCAATACAAAAACTGTCTTTGTTCTGAAAAACAATGCATGTCAGCAAGATGGAATGGACACTGAGCAGCAAGAGAAAAACTGAAGGAGAAAAGAAAGTACTAAATTATAGTGACAATTAGAAAGTGTTTTATGATAAGAAGTGCTGTCCACATTCTTTTTATGTACACCACATTTATTTGGTTTGTTCTCTATATGACTATTTTCAAAGGTTAAAAAAGGAACGTTTATGCTTTCTTTGCAGTAGCTATTCAGCCGGTACAAATGTTATGTATTTGGTCGTATCTTGTTCTTTAGCACTGTCAACCACCTGTCAATCTTCATATTTGCAAAAAAGAAAATACACCAGCCACCCCACTGTGCTGAATGTGACAGCATTGTAATGTCAGAGGACCAAGAGACAGGTGATGGTTTATGATAGAAATAAATCTTTTATGAGAGCAAACTTGGGAGAATTGCATGCTTTTGTAGGGGATATATCTCTGCACAGCTATCACTGACAATCTTCTAAAATGCATCAGTTTCATAAGGCAAGGTTTTTATTGTGTCTAATCATGTATTGAGTCACTGGGGGGGAAAAGGAAAAGGTATATGTTCTTTTTATCTATATAATATGTA
>VZRF01005648.1:933262-951648 GCA_013396875.1 Vireo altiloquus | reverse complement strand
TTCATAGATATTTGAAAAGAATTAGACTCATTTAATGATCCTGAAACTCACTTGCACCTTTACAGTACAATTCTGATTGCTACATGGCTGGCAGTAGTTCTTATGCATATTGCATTCTGAAACAAGACAAAGTGCTTTACTTTGAATGGGAGGACTAGGAGTTAAATTGTATTTCTTGATATACAGTGGGATGTTGCATTTTTGGGGTTCTTTTAATATGTTGCCTGTAACTAGGTCACAGAATCATTTCAGATGTTTTATTTCTGAGTATGTATAAAAGAGTCCTGTCCTCCCAGAAAGCCACACATCCTACAACCAGGTAAAATCTTTTGAAGGACTTTATTATGAGATTTCATTTTCAAAATTATGTTATTCCACAATAAAAATAGTTGTTAAGAATCAGACAAAGCTCTCAAACCTCCAATTTTTTTGGGGGAAAACGCCTGGATGTGTGTGAAAATTTCTGTTCCAGAAAACCACAATGTCATAACAAACCTAGCAAATAGAGTTTCAATTCTAGTCTCCCCTCAGCTGTTAATCTAAATATTGTATAGCATTTTTGTCATTCATTTGCTAGCCTGACTGCATATGAAATTATGATTACAAACCCCACCCAGTTTTTTTCTCTTTAAAATAGGAATCATATAAGTTAAAATGAATGCTCGAGGCAGTCAGTTCCACAAATGCACAGCCTTGATAAGAAAAAAACAAAATTTCTTTTTCATCTCTTCTGAAGTTTGATGCGATTGTATGCTACACTTTCCCTTTCTTCTTATACTGACGATATTTTTCCTGTTTCATACTGCAGTTGCTTATTTGACCAGCACAAGTGCTCTGTGCTGTAGCTGGTTAGGCCTTTTCCATGGATCCATGGCAGGGGTTGGCACACTGTCATGCAACCCAAAGGGCAGACCGTGGGTGGCAGTGTCTTTGTTAGCAAGGTAATAATATGACAGGCAAATCGTTTAGCTTGATAGCTGCTACATGATACAGCAGCAGGTTTTGAGGTCCACACGCTGAAGCCTGGATGAAGAGCTGTGAAGTGGAGGCAAAATACACATGTTTTGTTTTAGACCGGGAAAAAAAAGTGAAGATCTGTGCCAAACATCCTGCAGAAATGCCTCACAATTCTGTCTAGCTGCATAAGGGCAGTGGTTAGGGCGCTTCAGTGAATCAAAAGACATGACTGCCTTGCATGTGACATCTGTTTCAGTCTCATGGCACTCAGCTGGAGTGCCGGTAAGAAAAGAATACATAGCAAGCGGTTACATGGGAAGGATCCCAGTCTAACTTGGTCACAGTTGAACTTAGTGTCCAGTGATTTCCACCTGCCAGTCCTGGAAAGTGAAACACATTATTTCACATACTCTTTTGCCAAATTATCCCCACTAGTAAAACTATAGGCTCTGTAGGCTTCAGCTTGGGGGTGTTTCTTTTGTGAAGTGGCTAAGTCGTGTTTCCTGTCTATTGTGTTTGAGCTAAAACTTTCAAATTTTGTCTTTTTGCACAAGCACATGTTTTTGGAGACCTCTCTCTGCCTCATTTTTTAGTAAAAAGTATGATTATTAAGAAGGAGGAGGAAGAAGGGGAATTCTCAACCCAAACAAATTCCCTCATTCACGTATTTTTACCACTCTGTTTATTTGCATGCTGTTTTTCACGCTTTTTTAAAAACCTTCTGAGTCCCATCTGGCAAGCAGCATAAAGTGTCTCTTCCCAAAACTCCCACTCTAGGAATGCTGCGTGATGCCAAAGCACAGGATGTGTTAATATGAAGGCCAGAACTAGCCTGCTCTGCTGTCTGTTCATCCCCTGCCAAGCCTTGCTCTCCACAGCACAGACACAGGCCGTGGACAAAAGTCAACAGACATAGCTCAGATCAGCAGTCAAAGGTTTGAGAGCTGTCCAAATGCTCATCCAAGTGACCAGGCAGTTGTACAGATCCACAGCAGTGCTCATGAACCTGCTCCAACAGCTTGCTGTAAGGTTTGTAGGCTTCCCTTTTCCTTTCCACAATTTCCCTTCCTTCTTCCCTTTTGCTAGAGCCACTGCCTACTTCTGCTTGTTCCCCTGTGCAGCCTGGGGTGTCCTCTGCCCCACTGGGGAGAGGCTGACCTCTCACTATGGGGCTTGGCTGTGCTGTGGCAGGATCAGGGAGCTGGACTTCCCATTCTGTTGGCATTGGAACTTCTGCCTACATTTTTTCAGGCTGTGTGGACTTGAACAGCTAATACATTCCCCTGGCATCAAACAGTGCTGAAGCCTGTTGGTGTTTTCACACAAGCCTGAGAACTTGCTGTGAGATCCCATAGAGGAAATGGCTGAAGAACAGACCTCCTTTTTTCTACATTAATGGTTTGGCATAGTTTTTTTTTTCCATACACGAGCCCTGTCTAGTCAGTTGGACAGGCAGAAGGCCTGCCACTAGCAGGGTATTAAATAGAAGAATCTGACCCATATTAATGGCTGTAAGATAAAGTCTGGATCACTACATCTAAGTCTGTGTAGAAATTTTTATTTTCCACGTTGAAACTGAAGTCTTTCTAAATGACCAGACTTCATTTGAGTTGCTTCACACTGAGTGACAGAAGAGGATAAATTAGAGAAACAGAGTTAAATTGCCATTTACTCACAGATTTAATGGTGAAAATAATCTATATTTCTCTCAGTATTTTAAGAAGTGGAGAAAATTGCTGTGAATCTCAGCACAGTTAAGAACATTTTTACAATATCTCTTTGCTTGTAATTGATTTTATAAATATCTGTGCCTATTTATATATTTATGTAGATATCAATTTTATCAAAAAGTGAGGGATGCAGATTAGTCCTCTATTTTATCCATTTTCCTTTCTGGAAATTAAACTGAAAAACAGGCTAAGAACCAGAATCCAAAATCCAAGTGTAACTAGCTAATTGCAATTTCGCAAGGAAAATAAGAGCCAAAACTATTTCACTGAAAAGTAGTAGGTCTTAATTTCTGATACTAATTTTTTATTTGTTAATATGGAAACAAATGATGCAGAGGCCTTTCAGCTATACATTCCAGAGGGTCTGCACATTTAGAAATTATAATAATGGGACAGAAACATTTCTCTTGGTAGTAAAACTGTAGTAAATGTGTTATTCAAAGGCTGGAAAATTGAATGGCCCTTTCTGGAGAATAATATATAGTATAATCTCAAAAAGATTTGTACAAACTAAAAGAGGACTTAAAAACACATTTCTTGTTAAGAAATACTGGTTCCTTGGATATATGTGTGTAAAAAACTCTGTAAAACCATTCCTAGAAAGTAATATTGGCATTTTTAAGTATGCTAATATTTTTATTATTTAAATGTTTTTCTCTTTTCACTCAGTATTGTACTTTTGAAAAGACAATTTTGCTCCAAAACATGATGGTGGAAATTTTTTTTTTCGTCTTCCCTTTGGCCTTCAGTTCTTCCCCACTCAATTCTTCATCACTCAGATTGCCATACTAGTTTGTTACCCCTCCTGAGAAACTTCGTCCCATCTCCAAGAGCTTTTTGCAGAAGTCAAGCAACATTGGAGAACAAGGACAATCTGTCCAAATGACCTATCCTTTAATGGTGCCCCCTGCTTATACAAATTAGTACAGCTGTAGTGTCCCTAAAAAATGAGTCAATTCTAATCATATTAGAACACGCTCCTTTAAATCTGCAGAATATATTGGTATGCAAATTATTATAAGCTATGGGCAGCTGAGATTTACTTACTTGAAAAATCTGCCAAAGATTATTCACTTTTTCTTTTCTAAAATAAGCAACATGGGTAAAAATCAATATAGTCTACAGACTAGGTGGAAAACCATATCAATCCGTTTAACTATGCTTCGTGTGTGAAGAATAAATTTTTTAGGAGGAAGGTATGATATGCAGCTTGTGTGAGTAGATGCATTGGAAAAGTGACTTAAACATTGCGTTAGTTAGAAACATATGTGAAAACAAAAGGGAAGAGGGTACCATGAAAAGGAAAACAGTTAAGTGATTGAGTCACCCATGTGGTTTGCTATACCTCTTTATAAAATTTGTCTGTCTTTACATTATTAGCAAAACCTATTGAAAATTAAACATTTCAGAGCAGAATATGTTGTTGAACGATTTGAAAAGGAAGAGAGCTGGGGTATGAAGCAGGCCTGAATGAGTGAGGAATATGATGCTGAAAAGGCTGGATAAAGTACAAGGAAGTGACAGAGGGAGACAAGGCACAGAAAATTGAGGGTGTCCATTCTTAAGGCAAAATTTAGACATGTAAACTAAAAGTAGGGAGTGAAAAAGTTGATGAGAAGAATTGTAGGCAGGAGAGACACCTTCATAAAGGTAATGAAACCCTTACTGTCTTTTTTGGGGTATCCTAGATCCACCCTGGGCTATTAAAAAGTCAGATAGAAAAAAAAGACAACAATCTTTTTCTATATATTGTAAGAGGTTAAGGAATAGATTTAAGAGTATTCATGTGGTCAATGAAATAAAAAATTAAAGGCAAAGTGTGAACTGGGAGTGGAGGATGAAAATAAAGCGCAGAATGAGAAATGTTGTTTATTTTTAGAGGTTTTGGAAAATGTACAAGTCTGAGCTGAGGAATGAGCACTCAAATGGAGGCTTACAGATGTAGAGAGAAAGACAGGAATCATTAGGAAAAAAAGATTGCATAAGCCTTTCGCACTGTCTACAGCTATTAATAAACTTTTAAGACATTACTGATTTTCTCTACCTTCACTGAGCTTTGGGCCAGATGTTCTGTCAAAAGAGCAGAGTCAGACAAGAGTCCAAGGAATGGTCAGGAGAATGGTTGCTCTCCTTTATGAGGAAAGATGAGGACCATGAAGACAGCAATATTCATTGAGGGCTTGTTATCGTGGGGTTGAAATTAGCATGAATGGGATGGATGAGAGATGAAAATTAGGAGCTCTGAGTGGATTGGAGGATCTTCAACATCCTCCATGCAGATCACTGAAGGAGACAGCACCATTAACTGCTTAGTAAAAAGAAGACAAAGCTGAATATAAAAGGTTCTGCACGCAATAAAAAATATCAACCATCCTAAAAGCCAAAATTATGAAAAAAATTATTTTTGGGGGGCTTGAAATTCTCTTCCTACTTTCTACAGATGTCTCTAAAATGGGAAAATGGACTGTGCTGTTTTTTTCCATTTTTTTCCTCAACTTTCAAGTTTGAACTTCCATGAATATTTTTCCCCCTTTACACAGATTGCCTTTAGCAGATTTCAAATGCTTTAACTTAAATATTTAAGATAAAAAGCACTTGCAGTAGTTCTCACTTGTCACAATGGGGTTTATATATTTTCACACAATCCAAACTGCCTATGTAGATGAAAGCCAAGAGTGGATACAGAGCACTGGAATAGAACTTCAC
Organism: Vireo altiloquus; assembly: GCA_013396875.1. Lineage (NCBI taxonomy): Eukaryota > Metazoa > Chordata > Aves > Passeriformes > Vireonidae > Vireo > Vireo altiloquus. The sequence continues at coordinate 946,255 of VZRF01005648.1, read as the reverse complement.
ACCTCATCTACTTTTAAAATGTTGTTTCCTTCACAGGAGTAGAAAGAAAAGTACTTTGCCGTTTCTGTCTCTAAAATCCACATGCTAAAGAACTAGACTATCTACAGCACAAAGACGAAAATACTTATTAAAATTCATTATAAAGTGCACTAGCTACAAAAAAAAGAAGCTTTAATAGCCAAAACCCACTGATCTCCCAGATGCTTGGCAGTTATTGGTACCTACATCAAAGATGTTAAAAACTTGGTTCATGCCTTCATAAAACAAACATTGAATTTGTTAAAGTACCTTTACAGATGTAATAGCAATGAATGTCTGATCAAGCATAAAAACTAAGTGAAAATCCTTGTTTATCATTGTTAAAATATTCAGGAAAATGAGAAAGACTGTGATTCTTTCTCATGAGGACCAAACAGGCTCTATCATGAGACATGAGAGATGGACTTGAGGGTTCTACCAGCAGTGTATATGGCCAGTGACTGGGAAAATTTCATCTGTAGCTGCTGTCATGGTCAAATTAAAGTGGAAAATTTTCATGCTGGCCAACATGATATTGAGAAAAGAATGAAAAATATTTGTTGACTAAGTAAAAAAAGCGAAAGCTCCATATGTGTCTTTGAGTGAATGATTTAAAAATCATGTGTTAAATTCTCTTTAGAAATAGTATATCAAAGATTTAGACATAGCCATATATGTCTGTAAGGTAGGACACCATTGTAAAAAGTCGAAAGCAAAGAGATTTTTATGATCTCTTGTAAAATTAAAACATAAAAATAGATTAAATACTGCATTTAGAGAACAATTTCATTCTCACTACTGAGGGTAAAACGAGAAGTGTTTTGGGGTTAATTTGTCATTTACAGATTATTTACTTTTGTAGCTATGCAATTTTTCTCCATGCTCTACAAGTTGATGTTTCCTTCTTAGAGTCTATTACTGAAATTTTATCTATTTGACTGTTCACAAGCAGAAGGAAATAATTGAGACTGAACAGGAGAAATAATGTATTGTGGCCTATGCAGTTCCTGGATCTGTAAAGTTATCACCAAAAATCAAGAATATCTAGAAACATTAACATTACTGACATCATTGTTAGGTGTTGAATATGTCCTGGCTACAGGACTGAGCATTCTTATGTTTTCCTTCTAGTATTCCTAACAATGTTTTTGTTATGAGTGCAAATGGTATCTTATGTTGTGTAGAACATTCAACTGGAATGTCTTTTCTTCCACACTGAAACATGACTGCTTCTTCTTGGTTCACTTCTAAAGCACACATTTATTTTTAATCATTTTATTTAAAAGTCATGACAGTCCTCCCTCTTGCTAGCTGTTAATTTCATTTGCTTTGCTCTGACATGAGGCTTCAGTGATTATTCTTTGTCCTTGCATTCCTGAGACAGTGGAATTTGCTGGGGTCTGATAAACATGCATCTCATGAAAACACTTGGAAGGGAGAGCTGGGTGAGCAGAGTACTCCCAGCTGCCAGCACATTTAACATACCACAGAGAAGTAAGAGTCGACAGCAGTGGCATGGGAAGAGCAAAACAGACCTTCAGCTGAGATTTCCCTTCTCTCATCCTTACCTTTAATATTATATCAGGGAGTTGCTTGCACTTAGATATATTTCCTACAACTGTCTACACCTGACCTTGTGTCACAGATGATGTGATCTTGGCATTATTGTATCTCCTCTGAGAACTGTGGTATACTTTTGAGTGACTAACGTGCTTTAGGATCTAAGACTGGATTCAAACAGGACTGTGTACATACCCCCAGTGAGGAAAGAATTGGAGGTTTTCTATTAATGTATGTCTGGATATCTCCACTGCTACACAGTTCCCGAAAATTTCATATGCAGAAAACACGTTGCACTTTGTCCATTTAAAAATCCAACTAAGAGACAAACTGTTTCCAACTAAAGAATAATAAAAATGAATGACACCTGACAGGGAGGAGGGACTGATATGCCACAGGGATGTGCTGCCACCCCAGCAACCTTTACATGCAGAGAGGAGGGGCCAACAGTAACCTTCAAAGGTTTAAAAAGGCCAAGTGCAAAGTCCTGCACCTGGAGAGGAGAAACCCTAGGAACCAGTACATGTAGGGAGCACCCTGCTGAAAAGTAGCTTTGCAGAAAGTGGCCCAGGGGGTCCTGGGGGTCACCAAGGGACAGCAGAACATGGGACAGCAGAGGGGACCTGTCACAAAAGTGAAAGGTATCCTGGGGTACATTCAGAAGAGCATTGCCAGCAGGGTGAGGGAGGCAATCCTGTTCCTCTGCTCAGCCCTGATGAGGCGCACCTGCAGTGCTGTGTCCAGCTCTGGGCTCCTCAGTACAAGAGAGATGTGGAGCTTCCAGAGAGAGCCAAGTGAAGGGCCACTGAGGCAATGAAAGGACAGAAGCATGTTTCCTAGGAGGAAAGGCTAGCAGTTCTGTGGATGTTCAACCTAAGAAAAGAAGGTTCACGGGAATCTCATCAGTATATTTACATACTTGAAGGCAGGCTGCTGAGAGAACAGAGCAAGGCTATTTCCATTAGTGCCCAATGACAGAACCAGAGACAATGGGCACAAACAGAAACTCAGGAGACTTCAGCTGAACATCAGCACTAAATCACTGTGAAGATGAGTGGGACACATTGCCCAGGGAAGTGGAGAAGGTGGAGTTTTCATCCTTGGTGATATTCAACAGCTGTCTGGGAACAATCCTGAGCATCCAGCTCTAGGTGACCCATTTGGGCATGAGAATTAGACCTCCAGACGTCCCTCCCAAACTCAGAATTTCTGTAAATCTGTGATTCTGCAACTCTGTGATTCTGTGATTCTGTGAGTGTGAATTTTCTGCATCTATTCTAAAATCAGTGAATCAGAGAGATCTTAGTATAGTCATTGAGCTGTTACAAGCAGAATAAGTTTCCTGTGTTCTCTGAGAGAAATCGTATTCTGATAACTTTAGCACTAATCTTCACAGAATATGTTAGAATGCCCTGGTGCTGTAGGATCACCTATGAGAGTTTTAACTGTGTTCACAAGTATGTGTTTTATCACTGTTATATCGCACCAGTTCCATTAGATTCTTTCATAGAATATCATAGTACATTTTTCTTGATGCCTGCTACCTTTACTTCCTGCCATTCTAAAAATCCTTTCTCTCACTCCCTCTTCATTTGTTTTCACTTCATTTAAATTAGATTCACAAGGGTAGAGATTTTTTGCTGCATTTGCATTAGCAGAAATATTATATAGTGTTTATTTTCTTTTTATTATTTTGAATACCTGTTCATGTACCTCCTCATCCTAATGCTAGTGTCAGTTGGGTTGGGGAACAGCAAGATTTTTGTGCTCTATCTTTCAAGTATTTAAAACTGTGCAGACTTAAGATGTCTCTTTCTTGGCAGTTAATGGACCTAAAGAGAGATTTCCTGGGTCATCCACTGTTCATAGTCAGCTTCTTTGAACTCTTTGTCCACACTGGACAATGACTATAGGTTACAGTGCCATCTGTGAATTTAAAAGAATAATCTGTTATTGTTCCTCATTGGAACTTTGCAAAACTTTCAGGATTTTGTAGGAAAGGAGAAGAACCCATTAGGTATCTTTACTGGGCTTCTCTTCACAAAGGGGCATTTCTTTGTGATCCTCAAATTTGCAAGTTTTCAGATATCCAGTGCAGACTACTCCAACACAGGATGTAGGAATCACAGATAATGCATTAATGCATGCCCTAATTTCTTGTACAGAAAGGACAAGGATGCAAGAAATTACAACTACCATTACTTCATAAGGGAAAAGAGTAGAATCAAAAATACTGGGCCACAACCATCTGTGTTCTCTCTGGGGAATGACCTGACAGGCCAAGCCTCCTGCTCCTTTTTTTTCCCCTTTCTTTTCTTTTTATTAGAGACAAAGGAATTTTACTTTCCTTGAGTCATCCAAACATTATTAATATTTTAAGGTAAGAAGAACATTTGTATTCTATTTTCCTGGTATATCACTTACATTGTTCTCTGTGATCATGAGACTGAAGATCATTATAACACACACACAGAGGACAACAGTCCCATAATTGTGGATTTCTCCTTAGCTTTGGCATTTCTTGACATTTGTGTAGCTCACCATGTAAATTTATTACTGCATGAACATAGTTTTTTGGCATTTAATTTCTTGAAGCTTTTTCTTTTATTTTAGGAAAAAATATATGCAAGAGAAGGAGAAAACCATAAGATTTACGTGGACTTTGAAGCTTTTCAATTTGCAAGTAATGCCATTCATTTCTTAATTTCATTTTCAAGGTAGATGTCAGGGCAGTTCTTGGACTGTTCTTGTTCAACACTGCCAGAACAAAACAATCTAGAACATTTTAAACAAAAACAACAAGAAACCTCTTGCATCTCCACTTTATAACTTATTGATTAAAATATCAGACACCTGATAGTACCACCTTAACCAGAATTATCTGGCTAGATTTAAGGTATTGCTGTTTCTGTCAAACAATGGTCCTTACAGTTCACTACTGTTAGATTCAGTTGGTGTGTTGGGAGACAGCATCTTCCTTACAACAGGTTCAAACTCAATATTTAAGGCCTTTCTTTCCAAACATGCCTAATATAAAAAGTGTCTCAGAACTACCACTAATACAATACAGAGGGCAAAAATCAACTGCCTCAAAAATTTAACAGAAAGGGCATTTAACATCTGAAAATGTTTACTGGGGGCAGGTAGATTGCTGCTCTTGCACCACCTGTTCCATAAATTGTATATGGTATTAGGGGATAGGTATAAAGTTCTGTTGTGGAATATGTTGTGGAAAAATTCACAATAAATACTCTAAAGTTGTCCTCAAGGCACAGAGTGAATAAAACTAAGGGTAAATCCATGTTTCAGGCATGAAGTGAACTCCCAACAGAGAGTAAAGGTTTCAAATGTCAGTGAGCCATTCTCCTGAATAACTGCTACGTTTATGAAGAAGGGATAAGGTGTAGACAGTGTCTTTCAGACCGCCCATCACTTCTGCTTTTCCTCTGCTGCCTCAGCCTCAGCCAGTGCTGCGCACACTGGGCTCAGAGGAAGGAAGCAAAACCTGGGACAGGAGGAAAACTGTTCTCCCTTGCTTTGCTCTTTCAAGCACAAGGCAACAAATACCTATTTAATCCTTTACATGTTTGCCAAGCATTATACTCAGGAAAGCTTTCATAAATAATACCTCCCCAGTGGGTAATTATAAATGCTGTTACACAAATGTGAGGAGCTAAATCTCTTTTCCAAGGTTACAGAGACAGCATGTTTCTCTAATGTGAGTGCTTTGCTCCAAATCTGATGGATACTTTATGTCCTATAGAGAAAACAGTAATGATATGTGATTTTGTGCAACAGGCACTAAACAAGCAAGACCTAGTTGCCATGTTCTCTGCTCCTGTAACTTCAGAGCATCTGCAGGTAAGAGCTGATGAGAGAAAGGCACATACATCGCATGCATTTTTGACTGAACAAAAATTCACATAGGGTCTAACCAAATATTAGCACATTTGCAAATCTGTAACAATAGCTTTGGTTCCTCTTATATTTTCTTAGGCAAAGACACCTCATTAGGTTCTGCTATTTATTTCCTTAGGAAAATTTTGGCATTCTGTTTTGTTTTGTTTTGTTATGGTTTTCTAGTTGGTTGGTTGGTTGGTTGGTTGGTTGGTTGGCTGTGTTTTCTGTTGTTTGTTTTGTGGTGGGTTTGGTTTGGATTTTTATTCAATCAAACTAATACATTTCATTGTCATAAATCTCAAATAACTGAAAGGCTTTTTTTTTAAACTGTTCCAAGTGCTCACTTTTGGGATGAGACCAAACATGGAAAGTTGCCACCCTAGAAATGAGTGATCTGTTTTGAGTGTGCGAGTTTTACAGCAATACAAGTGCTCTGCTGTGTGTACATGCCTATATTTCAAAGCACCGTATGTTTTATATAATGATTCACAGCAATATCATCATGCCAACAAATGGCATATTTTGTGTATTTATGTTCATTAAGTGGTAAGTCCAAGAGTGATTTAACTGTTGCTTCTAGCCCTGATTTTGTGCAGTACACGCTGGAGAGGCAGTGACGCAGTGCTCTGGTTGCCTGTCTCTGCGTGCAAACACCAGTCAGCTTTGCTGCCTTTCTCTTACAGCACTTTTCAATAAGTGCTAAAGAATTGCTTTAGGAGCTGGGGAAAGCTGACAGATCCCCTGTGAGATTAAGTGAACACACTTGCCAGAACAAAAAAGAGAAAGAAAATTTGCTTGTTCAAGGCATGCATGCTTTGGCTTGCTGCTGTCAGAAGAGAGGTTCTATAGGTGTTCGATGTAGAAATGGACTATCGTTTAAATAACTGCTTTTATATACTTAGTAAATTGCAAGTAATGAGTAACCAGATTAAGTTCTGATCCATTTCTTTTTCAGGGCACTTAAACCCACCAGTATAAAACTCCTCTAAGCTCCAAGAACTCCAAGACCAAAATGAAATATGTTGACATCTTTTTAGTGAGTTGTGAAAGGTAGGTGACAATTTAAATCCTTATGTCCCATATGTGAGAATTTAGACTTATCATTTTCTTCCTTACAGTCTGGCTATGTCTTAAAGATGTATTCAGAAATATTCATTCCATTCTGGTGGTGTTATTCAGTCCTACTGTTGGCTTACTTGTCAAGGACAGGAATGCATAAAATAAAAATACTACTAACAAAAACATAGTGGATTGACATACCAATCTTTCTCACAGGTACAGTTCTATCACTGTTTTAAAACCTGTCTGCAGATTCATTGGACATGTAAATGCATACAAACAAACTTCAGCTAAAGAAGGATTTCTCTTGTGCATACACCTTACTTTTCTGCTCAGACAATGGAAACGATTCTGTCTGAATTAATGTCCATATGAAGTCAATGTTTGAATTAGAATAATTTAAATCAATGAACTTAAAAATAAACTTGGAAATAAAAAGTATTTTCTTTCCAGAAATTCTTCATTAAACACTATTGCTTGGAAGCTGTTACCCAGGATGCAGTAATAAGAAAGGAGAACACTGAAAACCTGTAAAGAATGCTTATGATATTGATGTAATGCTTATTGTAACTCTTTATCTCTTGCTCCTTGCTTTTCAAATACATTCTTGCTGAAAAGGAGTCTCCTAGAGGAGACTGTGTACTCTTGGCACTTTCAACTAATTAGACATCCCTTCTTACTAGAGTCTAACTTAATAACTAAATTAGTACTGAAATTTGCAACAACTTTTCCATGGTTCTGAATGAAAGGATGAAAAGAGTTCATTGAGGTTGCTATTTCTCAAGCTTCAACACAAGTAAGATCTGTGTCTTCTTGTGAACTAGAAGCAGGCATCCAAAGGTGTTTACATCTGGGGCTTGTCCATGGGCCCCAAGCAGACCAAGGTAAATCCATTAAATATGAAGCAATTCCTTCTTTAACAAGTAATTTTATGTAAGCTAAACCATAGGAGTTCTTAAATAGCCAAGAATAATTTGATGAGCTGTAGCTGTTTGTTGATTCACAAGTCTGAGATTAGGCATATCACAGGCGGGTTGTTGGTGGGGATGTTCATTATGTTTATGATGTCTTTTGGGGGCATCGTAGATGATTAGGAGGTATGATGTAGATGGGCAAAGGTTAGGTGCAAGCAGTGACAAATCTGATCTCTTCTGCATGGTCATGAGCACAAAACAAATACATTTAAATTACTCCATTTGCCTTTGTATAGTAGAGACCAAATGTAGCTCTATACAGGGGGGTAGAGTGAGCAAATCATTGTGCAAGGAGGCAGCTAATTGCTGAACTTGATTGCAACTGCTAATCAGAGTCACAGGGAAAAAAAGTGTTGGGAATTAATTAGGCAAGGACCTTCAGAACAGCAGCAGGAAGCCTCCAAGTGACCTTTATTTACAGTCAGTTAAACAGAAGTGTGACTAAAAATGCCAAGGAGCAAATCAGATTATTAATATTGATTGCTTAAAGAAAATGAATAATTTAGGAGCAGTTAGAATAAATATGCAGTGACAGAGATGAAAGAGCACAATGTACTGCCTTTCCAACATTCATCTATCATGCAGCAGTGCCCCTTCACACAGAAATGGAGAATTTCCACCATCACAAAACATAATTAGTTTCATGACCCAGCATGATTGCTGTATTGCTGCTATGAGAAGTGTTTCTTTATTATTATTTTCCCAGGGCAGCTAGATGTGGAGGGAGACACAGGTCTGTTCAACTGTAACTTTGCTCTTGGAAATTTTCACAGNTTTGAATAATAATAATGTCATAAAATATAATCATAAAGTTAAAATATTATTATACTACTGGAAGTACAAGACAAAAATAAAATATCTGCATGTACATGGACCTAAGCAGTCCCATTTTTCATAATCTTACCTGAAAAGGAAACTGGGTAGCATTACTCCTATATCTCTTGTCCTATTTTTTATGTCAGCTATTTCTCTCACCTTATTTTCTCCATTTTTTTTTTTTTTTGGGGAAGTAGAGAAAGAGATANATAATTAGTTTCATGACCCAGCATGATTGCTGTATTGCTGCTATGAGAAGTGTTTCTTTATTATTATTTTCCCAGGGCAGCTAGATGTGGAGGGAGACACAGGTCTGTTCAACTGTAACTTTGCTCTTGGAAATTTTCACAGAGATCAAATTCAGGTACCATGGGATTAACTTTTAGTTCTTTGTCAAAAATAGCAGAAATATGGTATGTCATTTTTTCAGACATGATGCCAGAGTGACCATTTTGAAGAAAGTTTAAAAGCATCTATAAAATCTCCTAGTCCTAAATTTCTTCTTCTGCTTGTCTACACTCTAAGGTTTTTTTCCCCAGTGATTTTTAGACTGATTCTTTTCAAGCTAGCCTCCATTTTCCCTAGTTTTAGTCTTATACCCTAATAAACTGGTCCAATAGATTTCAGGCACATCAGAATAGATATTCATTTCGGTATTTCTGGTAGGGAGTTGTACAGTNTAATGTCATAAAATATAATCATAAAGTTAAAATATTATTATACTACTGGAAGTACAAGACAAAAATAAAATATCTGCATGTACATGGACCTAAGCAGTCCCATTTTTCATAATCTTACCTGAAAAGGAAACTGGGTAGCATTACTCCTATATCTCTTGTCCTATTTTTTATGTCAGCTATTTCTCTCACCTTATTTTCTCCATTTTTTTTTTTTTTGAGGAAAGTAGACAAAGATATATTTAACCACTAGAAGCAGACCACACAAATATAAGACAAAATTGTTTTCCATTTTTCTGCTACACTGTCCAGTGATTTTCAGAACTGAAATTGTGCAGAGAGAGATGATTGTGGAAATTTTCTTTTTCCTTTGAGAAGAAAAGGTTGCTACAGAAAAAGTTTTTGAAAGATGGTGCTTAGATGAATGGGGCAATATGATGGCTGAATTTCCACCTGTACTGTTAATAATCTCAAAGGTGGTGGCTATCGTGCCTTTGACTACATAGGGGAATCCTCTGTTGGCTGTGTTTTTCTGTATTATATTCATATAAATTAACATAAGGGTCTGATGACAGCATCCGTCTGATGAGTATGACTCAAACTTTCATGATCATATGTGCCCTTGTGCAGAGGCAATACAATACATGGCACAGACAAAGCAGGTCAGCACATGTTTTATGTGTGTAATGTATCCATGGAACACAGATCCATGGGGCAAAACTGCGCTTCAGACAACATTTTGGATGAATCATAGGGAAAACTGAGCATTTAGAGCACAATCCTGCTCCTTTCCCCTGACAACTGGCTGTCAAAGCCTGTTAAACATGAATGAATAACACAATCTGTGCAGAAAGGAAAGCTGTGCTGGTTATCCATAAACTCATACACCTTCAGTCCTGAGTGAGGAAGGTTCTTCCACAGGTTTGGCATGTTGTGGTAGGTGTACTATGCAATCAGGGAACTAGGAGTACATTGAAATATGTGGTGTTAGGAGCCATAAATATTTTAGTTTTCATTTTCCCTACTGCCACAAAAATAATTACTTATAGATGAAACAATGAGTTTGCGTCTCAGATAATTGTTTTTATTTCAGAGGACTTTTACTATTTGCATTCAAGTGACTGCTCTGAGTCCCCAAAAACTACAGAAACTGATTCATTTTCTTGCTTTGGATATTCCCCAGTGAAACTGAGTGATGATACCAGCAGATTAATAATGCAAGTTTAGAAGCAATGAACAAGGAAGTCATGGTTTCAGTATGAATATAAATATGATCCAGCTTTGTAAGACCTTACTTGTGTGAGTTAGGCCCATTAATTTCAATGAAACTATTCAGATGAGCACCTACTCACATTTTGAACATTAATATGACAACAGACTATATCATGCTACATTCACAGTGTGGTGGAAGAATGAAGTGCTGAAATCCAGCTCGTCTATGTAGCTGTAACTAAGCCCCTTAGCATGGAGGATACTCTTCATTAACAAAACAGTATTCTTCCTTATTTTCCTATGAACCATAGAAACATTCACAACATATGATGAACAGACCAGGATAACACTAATGCATGAATAACATTAAATCTGGCACCAAGAGCTTGTCTTTGCATATGAAATAGGACTTGTTTAAATGTAATTTTTTTAATGAATGTTAGTGTAAAATTTTAGCTCATATCAATGACAAAATGAATTTTAGTTCATATGCAAATTTTAGCTTATAAAGTGAATTACATCCTCATCTTAAGAACAGAATATATCTGGCAAATGAATACTATTGTAAAAGGAGTTGCTTTAAGGCATACATGGCCTGGCTTATATCTACCAGATTCATGCCATCTTTGTGAGCCTCCTAGTTTCTTGATGTCCATCAACCACAAAAAAATGTGAACAGAAAGAGAGCATATTAGATGAGTTTCACTTTTAACTGAGGCATGAAAAGATGCTTGTTGACCTCTCATTTTTTCAAAACCATCTCATTATAAAATCCACTGTGAAGTTTGGGGAAAAAAGAAAAAAAAAAAGAAGTTGGCATGTCCAGCTCCAGGAATGGTGCAGGATGGGGATAGCAGGCACCTTACTGGCCTGGACCAAGTGTCATTGGCAACATGGTGTCGTTAGCCAGGCATGGCCCTTGCCCATGCCATGTGACACCTGGCTCCTTTTCAGCCAGCGCCGTTCATCTCTCACTCTCATGAATGCTGTAATTATACTGGCTGCCACTTAAAAGTCAGAGTTTGCCAAGACCTGTCACTGAGCAGCTTCTGAAGCACCGGGGCTTTGCAGGAAACAACTGCAGTAACTGTTGACAAATGCTGACTTTTAAATAGCACCCACAGTAAAGGAACCCCTCACAACCTTCTATAACTATGCCAGTGGGAAGTAAATTATTTGTTTTTTCACATACCTTTCTGTAAAGCCTTCCCCTGGTGTGTGAAATATATGTAACTTGAGAGAAGTTCAGGATCTTCTTGGGAAGTGCAGCCTCTGAAAGGTCCTTTTTCCTGGGTAAAACATCACTGTTCAGGGTATAGTCCCTATTTCTTCTCTGCTAATTCATTCCTGTATATTTTAAATCAATCTGTTACAATTCCCTCTTTTTTTTAATATATATAACTGCTATGCAAAGAAAATGACAGGAAAAAGACACAGGGATTTAATAAAGTACAAGATAAGAAGCTTAATCACATTAGATATCAAAAACCACAGTTTTTATGGAAGTGTGTTAAAATTATTATAGTAGTTGACAGATGTGTTACTGATGGTTTAGAGATGATGTGAGCACTGAATGAGCTGCTGTTTGCTTTCACATCATGCCAGGACTTTTCACCCTCCATCCCAAAAGAGGTTGTTCTACTTTTCATTGTGCCACACAGTGTCAAGTAATTAAGCATCACTTGATACAATTAATGCATATTTTAAAAAAAGAAGTCTCAACAATGCAAATATACTTTTTTTTGGGGGGTGGGGGGGTGGCAGGGAGGAAAAAAGACAAGTTCTTTTAACAGAAAAAATCCCAGTTTAACAGGCCAATGTGCTGGCCTCAGTAATGGAGAGGGCAGAAGCAGACACTGGCTAAAGCAAGAGGCACAGAAAGACTTCTGTCTATTCCTTCTCTTCTTGTGCTTGCTGTCCTTTAAATGCTGTCACAGCACTCAGACTACTGCAATTGGAGGGATGAAAAGTAGAAAAAAGGAGGGAGTGAGATGGGTGGGCTAAAAATTAAGAATTTGTACATGAAAGGGCTGTTAGTTCCAAAATTATTCTTTCTCTCCATGACTGTCCCTCCCTCACTGTTTAGCTAATCAAATTGTGAAAGTACTTAAGCAAATGCCAAAATCCCATGATATTTGGAACATGTGTCTTGAAATGAAGCATGTGTTAAACTGTTTTCTGAAACTGGAATAACAATAATGGAGCTTGGGGAATGTCAGCATAATTCCTAAAGGAATGGTAGAAGGCTGTCATTGCTACAGCCCAGCCAGCTCTCTGCAAACTTACCTTTCCTCTAAATTTACCTTGAAAGAAGCACTCAGCTCTGAGTGTTAAAAAGGCACTGGCAAATGTGGAAACTGATTCCAGACACCCTGATATGTGAGTATGCTAATGCATGAGCAAAAACCTTGATTATTTCAATGGAATTACTCCCCAGAATAATTTCTCATATCTGAATAGTATTTTAAAAATCCTATCATGTTTAGAATAATGGTCTGATCCTGAATAATGCTGGGAATCCTTCATCTCATGAAATTTGTGCTATCACACAACATGTAGTGGATCAGAGTCTTTGTGAGCCAGATAAATGACAGAGAAGCAGAGCAGTGTGTGCGCCAGTCTGTGCATGAAGCAGCCACAGCCCAGCAGACAATTTAATCTCATCCATTTTCCAAACCCAGCCTGTATTATTGCAACACTGACTGATGTCTCACTGTAATAAAGTATCATCCTTAGAATGGTACATGTTTCTGTTTTATCCCTTTGTTTGTACACAG
>VZRF01005648.1:891114-933251 GCA_013396875.1 Vireo altiloquus | reverse complement strand
ATTAAAGCATGTTCCCCATTGACTGTAACCTATAATTGAATCAAGGATTCTGTCACTGTCACAGAGAGCAAGATTGGCGCTTGAGTGGTTTATGAGCATAAGCAGCACAATCTGAAGATTAAACTCCATCTTTGATCTTCAGGCTGTGACCATGAATTTTCTGTTGGTAACATATAGAAAGAAAAATAATAGAAAAAATCATGAATGGAAGATCTGGAGAGGAAAAGAGGTTAGCTGGGGATCAGAGACACTTTTGTTTGGTGTGAAATTTTGATGCAAACCTGTTGGTTAAAAGAGTAGAAGATTTTTATTAGTCAAATTTTTTTCATATATATATATGAAAAAATCTATTAAAATTCTTGGAGGGGAGATTATTGCATCCAAGTGGGTAAAGTAAGCAGCTTTTTTAGTCCTTTAAGCTTCTGAAGTCTAAGCACAATTTTGAATGAGGAAAAAAATCATTTTCCTGCTCTTTACATGCAAGTCACAGTTTTCTTACGGGTTCCAAAGTACCCATGGCCTCAAAGCACTACTGCACAGCTGCTGCTACATATGTTGCTGCTGAAAGCTAAAACTTGCTGAAATAATCATTCCCAATGTTTGAAGAGAATGTGTTTTAGGCACTGCTTGATGCATCTTGTTTCTTCAGGGAGCATGAAGTCACAGCACAAAACAGCAGCGACATCAAAAATTCAGGGTTGATGTAGGTTTTGTTGTCCCCCCTGCCACCCCCACTCTGGTCTCTGGCAGTGTGAAGGACTACACAAAACTGCTTGCATCATAAACCTTTATTTCAGGGTAAGTGATAGGATTGATGTTTGTACATAATTGTCCATGTTGGATATAAAAGCTGTAAATTTTTAATTTGTACATGAAAAAAGGACAATACAGGGAGCAGAGTGTAAAATGTTAAAAGATAAAACAAACAAAGAAGCAGTTTTACACTACTCCACTGTCATAGGATAAGAGATGCATTAAATATAAGCCAGCAGGATCAATCATATATACAGGTAAGATCAAACAAACCATATAGTAACCCTGAGAGACAGATGTCCTTCCCAATTCTTTCACTCCATCAAGATAAATAGCTGCAGTTTGGTTACTCGACTGATGCAAATCAATAAAACTCTATTGAAATCTGCAGCAGTGTTGGGATTTTTTCTCCATGAATCTGTTTCTCATGTTTGGCCCACTCTAAAGTCATCAATGAAAGAGTAGCTCAATATGTTTTAAATTTGTTGCTATGCTCCTTTTTCTCCCTTGAACTTCAATACTGGCAGCTATGCTCCTTTTTCTCCCTTGAACTTCAATACTGGCGGCTATGACAGACAGTGAGAAATGTTCAGAGAAAGAAATGGAGCAAGGAAAATATGCTGTTTAAAGAGGAGAAAAAGGATGAAAGATACTTAAAAAATTGGAGGAGATAGGGTGAAAATTTTTGTTCTGATGCATCTGAAGCCTTAATTTGTCACAAAGCTCAGAGTGATACAAAACTGTTGGTCGTGTGTCTGGACCTCACCAGAAATGGGAAATGCCTAGCTATTTTTGCAAATTAAACTCTTCAGATTTGATGGCTCACCACAACATTCAGAAACCAACTTTAATCAGGGATGGTGGAAAATTCCCAGCAGTGCATGGTGTATCTAAGTCTGTGGTATTTTTACTGCCACTTGTCTCTGGAACTGAAGCTGGAAGGTGCAATCCACACCCATGCAAGGACTGTGCAGCACACAAGGGCTGAAAGCATGGGGTCTTTGTGGTGCTGAGGCTGTGTGATGCTCCAGTACACAGAGATGAATTTAATCCAAGGAGAAAAGGGCTATACACATAGTGAGTCTAGTCACAACATGCTATTGAGGAGGACAGTAATAAGGACACAGCATCTGGTGGAAGGAGGGACACAATTACTCTTCTTTTTTTCTCTTTCAAAGACAGCCGCTCTAATTCTCTTCTGACACCATTTTTAATTTCTGATGCTGTAATTTTAAGTTTTCAGTGAGGCAAACCCAAGGTGTGGCAATATAAATGGAGCCAGCTGTAATTCAGCTCAGTGTGAACTCTTGATTGTTTTTGAATATGTAATTGCAGCCACAGGGATGGTTAAATCAAATTGGAGTGGAAAGCCACCATCCAAAGACAGTGCCTCTTTACACCAATAGAGTCTGTACAGCAGAAAGGCTTTTCCATACAGGCTGATGCAGAGCACAGAAACCCTGCTCTGTGCATTTGAACCAGAGCTGGGAAAATGAGCTAACAAATGTTGCTCATGAATATTCATAGACATTTTCAAAGGAAGGAATTTATCCATGTTGACATCTCATTTATGTTTGCGTTCTGCCAAAGTGTAATCATGAACAATCCCGTATGCACACAATTTAGAGTAGATTTTAAATTAAAACAATGGCATCTATTAAAAACTCAATTCTTTCACTGAAACTATGTTCATATCACTCTTCATGACATACTGAAAAACAAAGAGGACAGCTTGAAGATTCTGCATAGGGTATCTTACTGGGAGTTCTGACACCTGCAAAATGATCTCATGAGAAAAGTGACTTGGAAAGGGCAAGGATTTTGGCTTATTTGTGGACACATTTCCACATTTATCTATAACTGTGCTATACAGACCAGATACCAGGGAGGTTTAGCTCCCTAAGTGTCAGAAACAGTCCAGTTAAATTCCAGATTATAGGTCAGCATAAATGGTTTTATTTTATGTGGATTAATAAGTGTTTCTCTGCTGAAGGCTGTGAACTTGCAGATTTGTGAGCAGTTGGCTTGCTCTTCTTCATACAAACTTCTCTGATTTCCAGAATTCGGAAGAACTGTGGCCTGTGCAAGTAACTCACACTTGATATTGTACCTAAATGCAGTGGAACCATCTTCGTGACCTTTCCTCCCCACAAAACTCCCAGAGTTCTGAGATTTTTTAGTAAAGCTACAAATATGGCTTTATTCAGGAGTGTAAAATCAGCCCCTGCCTATCAGCAGCAGACTGACAAAAGGTGAATGTGGCTAACTACAAGTTGAACATAATCTCTGCAAAGATTTATCTGCCAGAAGCTTTACTTTAAATCCATACTCTCAGGACTATATGATGTGGCTACTATTTAAAGACACTTCTCTTCTGTGGCCTGCAGCTGGAATATGTACTGCAGTTCATGCTTGCTGTCAGTCAAAGGAATGCTTCCAATTTTTCATAACAAGCTGTAAGTGTCTGCAAGTTTAAAAGAAAATAATAATAATGATAAAAAAAAAGATGAAGAGAGAAGTTCTCTCAAGAAGCAAACTCCAATGTATTCCAAGGTTAGTGCTGTATAATTAATGGCATTACCAAATGAAGCTGAAAGTGTAGAGTCTGCAAAAGGCTAATAACAAGGATTAGATATGCACTCTCTTTTTCATTCATGTTCTTACAGTTTCTTGTGAGCCTAATTGAAGTCAGGAGGGCTTTTCCACATGACATTTGCAAATGCAGCTCTGATCAGTGACAAACAGTCTATGTGCCCTATGGAAAAACCTCTTGCCATGTATTGCTAGGGGAAAAAAATAAAAAAATCTTGTTCTACTGTTTTTTGATTAAAGTTGTGGTCGGATGCGTTGTGTTAGAAAACAGGGAGAAGCATTTTCAGCCAGGACTGGGGCAGTGACTACATACATTTTTTCTTTCTAGGATTACAGTCACTAAGGTTTTATTAATGGAAAGAGATACATATTGCCAAAAAAACCCTGTTAAATATGTCATGTTTGCTTCAAAGTCTGTAAAACAATGGAACATAGACAACTGCTGGGAAAGACTTCTAAATGAATCCTTCTGGTATTAGATTATTCTGTGATAAAAAAATTCACTTTAGCAAGTAGGTCAGAGTACAGCTGCTAAAAGTAAGCAACCGGATGCAATGAAGGCTATGGTTTTAAACACTATCAAAATGATATTGGATTAATCACCTTCCTGCCAGTGTTAGAGGTTATTTATAGAACATACTCTAAAAAAAGAAAGAACATGAATATCTCTAATCTCCTACTAACCATCTTCAGCAAATAGCAAAGCATGAGCTCTGTGTGCATTTCTGAATCCAGTTTTTAATTATAACTTTCCCATGTTTATATGAACTTTGGTTTGCTTTTCAAAAACCTCAGAAACAATCCCTGCAGCTGACCTGTGTGTAGTGGTGAATTTCTCCATAAAGTGAGTATTGATGAGCTGAAAAGTTCAGTGAACAGGAAAATTCTGCTGCTTTTATTGCCAGTGTGACAGGTTACTTTATTACCATGCCTTTCACAGCAATTTAACAGTTACCCTGGTAACAGATTCAGTGAGGTAATGGGATCAGAGGCATTAGAGGAGAGGAAAGGCTAGCGACAAGAGAAAACCATCTGCTGGCTTATGTTCTCGGGGCTGTTTGCTCACTGTGAGCTCCTGACAATCATTGTACTTGGATGTAAATGAGGCAGGTTAAACCACAGGTCTGCCCTATTTAGCCGTACTCTGGTGATTTGTCTTTCTAATTCTATTGAAATAATAATCAGGATTTGTTTCTGATTAATTAACTAACCTTTTGGTAAAAAGATTAGATAACGAAATTGCTGCCTATTCAGAGATAATGAGATTTTTATTACTCTGTCAAAGGGAAAGAAAAAAAACGTACATTTATGTGTCACCAGCCACCATGTCAAGGAAGAAAAATAAAGATTTAAATCTTTATGTCAGACATTTATTTCCTCCACAGATTAAGTGTATATTGTATTCTATGGTTGCACATAATAGCGTTTGAAACTTTTCAGACGAGCTTTTAAAACACCAAATAAAACGCGTAATATATTTAAACCATTATGTATTTGTCATTAATTTGTTTCAAAAGAATTTTCCTTGTGGAAAAGAAACATTTGATGATTCAGAAATCCACCTGTACTATGCAAGTATGTTTATGTAAGTGTAGAAATTTGAAGAGAGCGGTAAAATTTCAGTGTGAGCACTATGGAGTGACATGTGTAAGTACACTGCTATTATATCTTGCCCGATAGAGTGGTTACAGTAGAAAATGCTTTACAAATATAGACGATTTACCAGGGTTTTTTAAACACCAAGGAGGATACAGGAAACTTTTGTAATTAGATAAGAAACATTAACAAATCACATCTCCTAGGGTCTCCTCACGAAAGGCTCCTTGAGAAGACGCAGGTGCCACCCTCAGTGAGGGACCCAGGTCACCCGGGGAAGGTGCCTGCCAGACCTGATGGCTGGGCTGCAGACCGAGCAGCGCCTGCCCACCAGCACCTTGTGCCTTGCCATAGCCACCCCAGGAAAGGGGCATAAAACACCTAAAAACTTGCTCCTGGGACCACGAAGCCTGTACAGCCCTGAAGGACGTGAACCATGCATGGGTGGCACGGCTGTGGGGCCACAGGCTGTGTGCTGCACCAGTGGTGTATGGGCAAGCCCCTGGGGATAGAAATGTGGGGAATGGACAGCATGTGCTCTGCCAGGTAGGGTGCGGTGGCTTTCCCACTGCAAGAAGAGCTTTGTGCTCTGCTGACTGTCAAGACAGCAGTCGTGATTTGTTAATTAATGGATCTCTACAAACAATTGTGATGAGAGCATTTTCTGTCATGCGTAGAAGGCGAGAGGAAATATAGGACACAGCAGAGCATTTTGTTGCGGTGGAGTTAATGAATGCACTCTCAGATTTGAGGTGACACTTACATTGGTGCCTTTTGGTGTGCTTCATTACTTTTACTTTTACACGTTAACATGAAAGGCTCTCATCTGCTGAAAGCCCCTGCTTTTCCCCAGCCGTGTATATAGCTGAAAGCCAGCCAGAAGAGCGACCCAGTTGGAGGAAATGTCTCTGGTAAAGAGATCTGATGCTGAGCATGTTCCTCCCCCGTTCCCCAAGGGGAACCTCGTAGTTTCCAGTTGCTAATTGCCGAGTATGGCCAGCATTTCTCCCTTTCTGCCCAGGCTTTCCAGTGTTGCAGCCCTCACAAAGAATGCTTTCTTCTTCGAATACAAAATTGTATCCCCTCTCACTGTCCTCCAAAAATTCTTACCCCTGATAGCCAAAATCTCTTGAAAGGCAAGCAAGTCTTTTGGCTCAGTACCAGTTGTAAAGCTTTGCTCTCCATCTCTTTTTCTCCTCCACCCATGTAAAATTTAGATTTAACATTAGTAATTATTATTAAAATTAGCAAAATATTATTAAAGTATCTCAGCTAAGGAGAATAACTATAGTTTTCCTTTTTCCAGACAATGACATCTGCAGCTCTACATTTTCATGAAATGTCTATACTTAACAAAAACATTACTTCATTTTCATGGTATTTCTTTTGTGCCTAGGAGCAACCCTGTAATTGTTCACTTCAATTACAACATTACTATTTTATACTGAAACCCATTTTATCTGCATGCCAGCTTTTTATTTGTTTTACCAACTATATCTATTTCCATTACTGCAAGGCTGATGGTTTGTCTCAAGAGGAAATCAAATCCATTAATTCAGAAATTTCAAGCACGGCTGCCTCTGCCATAAGCAGCATTTCTTATGCTAATAGCAAATGTGCTGAGACTGAAAAGAACTGACACAGCTCTGGTTTTTATCATAACTTAAGCATTTATGTAAAAAGGCAAATCCAATAGTACTAGGAAACTATAAGTGTTATTATATATAATTCACTTTACTGAGAACCGCACACAGCCTGGTTTGGGCAACTGTGTCTTAAATCATGCTGTTTGTGGTTTTAACTCGCTTGACATTTGGGGTCTGCTTTTGATCTTGGGTACCTCAATGAAAATCTGCCATTGTTCATCTGGCAACAATACAATTATTTCAGATTTACCACAGGGAAATGGAGATCAGGATATGTTCAGCTTGCTTATTGTGTTTCATCTCACAATCACAATCTACTAAACCAGCTCTCTGTATTTACAGAAAATGTATTATAGAAATAGGACATCTTTTTTTCCCAGCTACAAAAAATAGCCATTTCAAAGCTAATTTAGGTATTTCTAGGAAGCTGCATCCTTCCAACACCATACAGAAATAAATGCATCCCCCCACTTCCAACTGCCTCCTCATTTAATGCACTTAGTCCTGTTGTATCACATGGGCTGTGTTCAATTAGATAGCTTAACAAGATAAACTCTGACTTTGACCCAGAAAAAGCAAACCAGATTGCTGCTGAATTCTGTGTAAGCTTTTCCAGGCTTTGTGACCTGTTTATGTCAATGAAAAATGCAAGAGATCCTTATCATGAGGGCCAAATTGGTTTTTGAGGGTTTGGGTTTTTCTTAGTATATGTATGCACAGACAGAATGTTCAAGAAAACTGTGCCATTCTTGCCCTTCATTTTTGCTGCAAAACCCTTTAGTGCTGTAAATCAGATCTCATTGGGAGATCTTACACACTGGCCGCTGATAAGCTGTTGAGAAGTAGACAGGGCTTTTAGGAATTGCTGAACCATGAAGCTGACCTGCTTAGTGTTTTGTTGTAGGCTATTAAATCCAGGATTGGTGTTTTAAGATGATTCTGCTTTCTTCTTCCCTTGGCCTGGTTAAGCAACTCTACCACCACCTCATTATTTAGCTGATTAAAATAAAAACTAAAATGAGAAACCTGCTGTTTGAAAATCCTTCCTTCACCCATCAAATTAATGAGAGTGACTTATGCTGACGTAGTTTATGGCCTTAGCAATTTAACACTAATTTTGCAACTGAGAAAAGATTTACTAACTGTACACACCACTCGGCTTTGGTGGCAGTGAAATGACATTCTTTTCTCCATAAACAAGCTCTATGTTTTTGTAAACATGAGTTATTTGGTTGCCTCACTGTAAATGGATCCCAGTGTGATAATATGACTTCTTCCCACTAGTATACTGACGATTATGCACCAAAAGACCAAGCAAAAAGATTATATATCAGCTGGAGTGCTTTCATTTTCAGATTTTTTCAAGTGTTGTAAATATGTTTTGCAGTGTACCTGTTACTGCCTAGTTAGAAACATGATGGTTCTTTGCACATCTCTTTCATACTGAGAGAGAAATGAAATGTACCCTTTTATTTTTTTCTCTGTTTGACGAGTGTTAACAAGTGCAGCGTTTGAGAAAACCCAACCAAATACAGCTCTGTAGCTGTTGCTACTAAATAAAGCAAAAGCCACCTGGTGACAAAGTTCACTGGGGCGTCATTTCTTTGTGTGGCTGAAAGAAAGGGAAGAAGAGAGAAAAAAGGACTCACATACTCATGGAAGTAAATCTCATTGAAACACACTCAGGAGACAAAACCGTAACGTGTCCGTTGTACATATATGTGTATATATACACACACACACACAAGTAGACATATCTCCCAGATTCTGTTTGGTGTGAATTATGGCATTCAAATTCAGGAAGGGGAAGAAAAGTATTTAAAACTAGACATCACTCTACTACAAAATGAAATTTTTTTCAAGTCAGACATGTTTTTATCACAAGTATATTTTTACCCCATTTTATTTGGACCTCTGATGTAAGTTCAATTGCCATTGGGGCTGTTTTTTTATGATCACTCTGTTTATTTAAGGATTTTTACAGTGACTTAGGAAATGTGAGATCTTATTATAATGGTCTTATTTAACTAAGCTGTCTGGTTTTAGTTTTCTCACAGACAAAAAAGAAAGGTGTGAGAAGAAAAAGGATCATGAAACAATAGGGGCCATTGCATTAGAATTAAAAAGGAGTTAATTTGTATATCATATATGCAAGTACTTCTGCTTTTCAGGAATGAAATTTAATTACTGTGCAACCTTTCTCCTTGTCTGTTCATCTATTGTTCTTTTTGTAATTGTTCATTTATTTTTTTAACACAGACAAAGAATCAAATTGAAAATTCAGCTTCGGTATCCTGGCCACATCCTTAACACTGGTTGTCTTTATCATTTCAACAGCTGTGCATGAGACTGCTAGTATTTCCCACATTCTAGGGCAGCAAAGTTTGTTTTCCTCCATGTTTTTTATAGGCTCACATTTCACTATAAGCCTTATGTGTGTATTCAAGCTTGAGATGATGAACAGGCTTTTAGGGCAGTCAGCTCACAAGGTTAAAGGTTTGTTGTTTGGGATTTTTAAACAGCGTTCCCACAACTGCTGCTCAATTTGCTGCAGTGTCCTACCTGCAAAATAGCAAAATAATAACTCTATTAGAAAATAACATTATGTCCTGTGGTGGGACTACTTCTACTCTGTCTGGAAAAAGGAGCGTAGCAGTTTATTACTGAGAAATCATGTGAGGCTACTGCAGGGAAATCTAGATTATTTCCACAGTAATTACTGATTTCTAGTGCCATAGCTATAAATATTTTTGCTAATACCCCCTAAACTACATGCCTTTAGAAGAATAACAGTTTCTTCTAATGATTCTTTCCAGTTTAGATACTATATTCCTCATTAATCACCTCCATTAATCTGATCAACCCTTGATGATTCAGAAATGACCCGTTTAATTAGAAATACATTTTTAAAATAATTTAAGTCAGAAAAAGAATAATGAGATTTCTTGACACTTTTGGAGACATATTCAACAAAAGAGAGAGCTAATTTGCACTCAAGGATCCCCCTAAAGTGTCTCACATTTCTCCTAAATTTTGCCACACTCGAGGTGTGATTCAGCTCATGATTTTAGATGTTGAAAGACTGACATCCTGCACTGGTCATCCACTTATTGGAAAAAGACATAAATATTTCCAAGTGGAGGTTTATTTATGTAATTTTCCTCCTGGGTTAGAGATTGAGCAAGATTAGCTAGCCTACAGGAGGCAAATAAATTCTGCTTGGGAGTGAATCCCACTCTGTGTGAGCCAGCTTTTGCGGGGGAGCTAAATGTGATCATTAGCTTAGGATGACCTGAACCAATGCCTTTGTGGTGCTGCTATCCTAATTTAAATTCTTCATTTCCCCTTACCTTGGCCTTCGGAACTCTTAAAATATCTTTTTCTAGTCTTAATACAACTTCTGATAAGTAGTGCATGAGCATATCGGTTTGCTCAGTTGGTCAGCAACGGCCAGTCATCTGTAGAGCCATTTACATGAAATCTGAGAGACCTGTTCTCAAATCAGTGCACAAATAGGACTCCCATTAACAGTAATACAAGTTATGAACAGGCATGAAAGTAAAGAAATGACCTAATTAGAGATAATGAAACACCAGTACATTGGAGTTCTGAAAGGCAGCGGCACCCATATTTACTTTGTGTACTAATTTGAAATCAAACTAGTGGGAGATTGCAAGTCAGAATTATAGTTTAATAGGGAAAAAATTAAAAGAAATTAATAAATGCAGTAGTACAAGAACACTGACAAAGACAGAATACAACTTGACACCCTATGGTGGTAGCAGTCCAAGCAGAGTGGTTCTGTTGAAGCAGTGATCCTGTAGAAATAATGGGTCTGAAGATCCAGCAGTAGCTCTTGTCCTCTGGGAGTCCAGTAGGTAAGCACTGCTGTGGTGTTCAGAATCTCAGCTTATATCCAGGATGGAATGCTTGGTTCCTCCCTCTGGGCAGAGCATCTCACAATGCGATGGTGAGTCATGTGATAAGGCCTGATGGGCCATTAACAGGAGATAATCCAGAGTGGGGGAGGCAGGGAGCACTGCCCCACCTGGTTTCAACAGTTCATGAAGATGGTGATAGAATATACTTCAACCAAGGACACTTTGATATAAAATGAAAAACTAAAAATAAAGCATTAGGCTGATAAAATCAAGTAAAAGTAACTTAGAGCTTGAAGTTCTCTGCAGCCCTACATGCAGTCCTTTCATGAAGATGTGCTGATTTTACTATCCTGCTGCAAATATCTTCTTCACAAACATTCACTTTGTAAGATGAAATGGAAGAATACATTTATGTACTTCAATATGTCTTCTTTGTTTAAGACAAAAGCACACAAAAGAAAAGCCACAGAATTTATGTCAGTACACAGGGAGTTCCTGAGGGTTGACTGCTCATTCATGCCTTTTATAAACACATCAAGATTGCTCTAATTGTTTTTATTTATTGTTTTCTGATCATTGTTATCCTAGATATTTGTTCGCGAGTGCTCCTTTGGAGATGAATTTCTGTAAGGTCACCATGAATTTATGCCAACCTCTGGTCCAGTTATGCCAACTTATTTCTATTTTAGCTTAAAGAAGACTTTTTCCTCAGTGGTGTTTTGTTGCAGTGCGCCAGAGAGGCTGCACCCCCTGAACCAGCAAGCTGCTAGTGGGACAATTCAGAAGTTTAAGGTGACCTCTCCCCAGGTTGTGGTGAGAAGGCTCTCTCCATAAGGATGTGCAGTTTCTGCACGTACCTCACTCTAGAACGTTCCCACCTTCCCTGGTATCACCTTTCAGCTACTTCTTCCTTGTACTCCCATTGGACTCTGGACCCCAACCCTGCCTTTACTCCTCCCCTTTACCCTCTTCCCATTGGTTTGCCCCTCCGGATAAAATCCTTGGACCCTCATTGCCCTTTGGCTACTTTGTATGGAGCATCTGAGGGTTTATTCCACAGGGAATCCCAGAACAAAGACCCCGTCCTGTCTCTTTGTCTCCAGACCTATCCTGGCATGAGTGTATTCACGTGTTCCTACCTGCTCGAGTGTGTCTGTGTGTGGCAGTAGAGACGGACACACCACACCTGTAGTAATCCAAAGCCACGAAAGATTTTTATTCTTCTCTGCTATTATTCTTATGCCTCTTCACAGGCTACTGTGGCACATGATTGGCTATGTAGCAAAAACAATGACAGGGCTGTCTACAAAACAATGACCATTCAAACAGCAATACAAATTGCTATACAAGCAATTAGCTACATATTATATGCAAGTCTCTTCCAGTATAATCTTGGTGTTCCATAACAAGAACATTTTCTGCTTGTGTCCAGAAACTCTTCTTTCACTGGTGATCCTTCTGGCTATCACTGTGGCTTTCACTGTGACTGCAGTTTCTCATGGGTAAATTTTGACTGCTTTTAAGTCAACTTCTGTGAGACTGAGGCCTTCAGACTAGCTGTCAGCCTCAGCAATTCCCGCAGCAGCCTGAGTATCTGCTCTGGACCGCCCAGTGAAAGATGCCTGCTGGGACAAGGCGCGGTGCGCGGCTCGCTTCACCACCGTGGTGTGCCAGTGTTTGATACATGTCACATTTCGTGCGTTTACAGAATGCAGCCTTCATTTCTTAGGCTGAGGAAACCAATTGTTTTTTAGCAGTCTCATGTTAGATAGACTGTCTTTTATATATTGTCCACCAAGAAAACATTATTTTCATGGCCATAACCTAGAAGACACAGTCTAAACTTATCTCGTGGGAATGTGGGTTCCAAATTGTTTTCCAGATAACTCTTCCCCATTGATTTGCAGATTAATATTTCCTTTAAAGCAATGTGTTTTGAAATACACTAGATTTTAATTGATTTTGTTTCACAAACAATTTACATTAGTAGCTTGTAGTCATTCTCTTTTGAAAAAATACTTACATCTCTTTGTTTCTTCATATGCTTGAACATGATGAGGCCATGGCATGTCACAGAAATTCTTGTTACCTTCAAGTGTATGACCTTGACCTTTGTATTCTTTTACTTTGGATAATGAGTCCTCAGAGTAAGCCAGTTTGTTAATGAACCAACTGTGAAATGATAAATGTTTCCTATTTAATCCTCTTCGAGAAATATGGTTCCGTTTGGAATATATTGCTTGGAATATTACACCAATATTATTAACATAACTGTCAAATAAAACCAGTCTAAATATGAGGTTATCTTCTTCTGTCTGAAGAACTGTGTTCAAGCAACCTGTGGACTTTTCCATTTATTCAGTACCTTGGTACTCTTTCAGTTCTTGCCTCCCTTTGGAGTTTATTGAATAAATTTAAAAACTTTTAAGAAATACCAGTATGGTTGAAATCAATAGATATTCTGCAAAATCCTGGTTTGGGAAATAGGTGGCTCACTAAGTCTTAACTGGAAATATTAATGTTTTTATTGATTTTTATTTCAGTATTTAAAACCGGAACATTTGCCTGTGTTGTAGAGTTCCTTCACTATATTATAGTCTTAGCAGCATGTTTTGCTAATAACTTATCACTACTCATTTGAAAATTCTCTTCATAAATATTCAACGATAACTGCTTAGGCTATTCTGTTTCAGTACATGTGACTGCAGGACATTTGTTCTGTTTTACTAAAATGTCTGTGGAAAGCACAAAATCAATCACTTAGAAACAATGAAGGGAGATTTTCATTGTGGATTTTCTATCAATAGTTGAAATTATTTCAACAGTATTAATCTCACTACTTTACATTGACAGGAATATAGTAGTAATAAGTTTACATCTATAAATGTAAACTTATTACATTTAATCTAACAAAGCTTTGGCTTTGTTTCACCTTGGAAAGGTTGAGAAAACACAAGTTTCTCTGCTAAATTAAAATGGTTTATCTTGGCAAACATAAATCCTAGATCCTGACAGAAAAAGAAAGTGTGACATGCTGATGGCTAGGCACTTTTTACAGAGGACATGATTTTTCATAATTCAGAGCCCATCCCATTTCTAACCTTGGGTTAATGAGAGCTGCTAGGAAAGTTTCTAAGGTAAGCATAGTGCTTGTTTTCTATCCTTGTTCACATATTTTATTTCTGTGGATCATGTGGGCAGTTTTAACTGGAAATAAAGAATATTATATTGAGGGACTTGTGTTTGGGAAATGCTGTAAAGAAAACCCTAAATGCTGATATCAGAAGAAGCTGAGTAATAAATAATGAAACAAGACTTCAGGATCCAGTTAGAGAAGAAGACATGATCTCCTTTTCAAACTTCCACCACAGATT
The DNA here is from genome assembly GCA_013396875.1 of Vireo altiloquus. Taxonomy (NCBI): domain Eukaryota; kingdom Metazoa; phylum Chordata; class Aves; order Passeriformes; family Vireonidae; genus Vireo; species Vireo altiloquus. Next base: position 919,409 of record VZRF01005648.1, on the reverse strand, counting down.
TTTTAGCACTGGCAGAACTGTATAATCATAGTGTTATTAGACTTCACGGTAATTTTCTACAGAAAATGTATTTGTTTTAGCTGTCTTTTGACAATATGTTTAGAACTGCTGTTCAAAACATATGCCTTTCTTTATCTGCTCTATATTCTATTGGTGAACACACATGACTGTGTGTGTCCATCAGTAATATAATTTCTGTACCTGGAGTGAACAGTGCTTTCTAACTATGTCAGTCTTTTTCTTCTACCATTAAATATAAAGTGTATTTTACAAATAATATTTTTTAATTTTTAATTTTTTTTTAAATTTTAAAAATTAAATTTAATTTTAAACTTTAAATTTAATTAAATTTTAAATGTAATTATCTTTTTTTTTTTAATTTTAATTTTTTCCCTCTGCTTTCCAGGAAAAACACTTCTCAAACAAATAATTAAATTCCTTGGACCATCAAGTAGTAATTGTTTGGTTGCTCTGAAATGAGGAACTGTACAAAATTTTCATAGCCAAACCTAGAAGACATTTCTATCTCATCAACCTTACCAAGTTCTTGACATATGCCCAATTTCCTTACCAGTGGAGAAAGAGTGTTTAAAGAAGGATAGATCATCTGAAAGAGGAGATATCCAAGCATCCACAGGGAAGAAATAAGTAGTAAGCTGATATCTATTTCACTTGTTTTGGTTGTATCACATATCTTCTTTATTTCTTTAGATGGTGAAACTGTTAATTTATCTATTGTTTATTAATTTGGAACATCTGTAAATTTTGTTCCCCTACTGTCCAAGGGACTCCAATCAAGTCAGAGTACAATTTGTAAGTACTGTCAATATTTGGCAACTAAATAGTTAAATAGTATGAACTTATTGAGAACCTAGACTCACCCACCTTATCCTCCTTATTCCACAGAAGCCAGACCTACAATATCATTTCTAGTCCTTTCAACTTTACAAGCTAATGTATTTCTGAGATTTCGCCAGCCTTGGTCCTACTAATTGCTCTGAGAAAACACTGCTTGTTCCATGCTGTTCATAACACTTTTAATGCTATGTGAGATTAACACTTCTCAGCCTTTGCAAGATTTGTTTTTGTACCTCTCTACTTTACTGAAGTGTGACATTGTTGAAGGGAAAGCCCTGACAGAGACTTTTTACAGCTGTTGTGCTCTTCTGTAGTCAGCCTTGTGGGAAACCTTCTCCTTTTTCGTCATTTTTTTTCTTTCTGCCTTTATCAGTTTATACTACAGCTATCTTATGGGTTTTAGAAATTATGGTTAAGAAAACTAAGCTGTATATTTGCATTTATAGCCTTCATTGCGATGGATATATCCAGTCTGTAAATTTATAAAGAATATGGAATAAATTAAAAATTTGATTTCCTGAAAAAATGGACTGAAGGAAATAGTTGTTAATGTTGGATGCTTTCTAGCAAGTTATGCTTTATGCTTCTTGCAGTGCACTGCGTGAGGTCCAGCCCAGCAAAGTTAGTGGAGCATCATAGCAATACTTGTCCTTTCTTAAAACCCTGCACAATCTTACATTGGTCATAAACTACTTCAGCAGTGCCATGACAGAGCAACACACCTCAATTCACCTTTAGCCTGAGAGTATAAAAAGATAAGCAAAAGCCAGAGTATCAGTGTGCAGCAATTGATGTTGGCTGAAGATTTCTCCAGGCTGTGGTAATTGCTTGCTGTTTTCTTGGCTGCAGACCAGCTGATGCTTCTTCCAGGCCCCTGTGCTGAGGGCAAGCACCGATGTACATTTTATCATTGTTTGTTATGCTGTTCAGGCCAGCAGAATGATCCCAGCAGAAATTCCCCTCTATGAACTTTTTCTCCCTGGCTTCTGTACCACCCCGTCTCAGCAGTATTCTTTTTTTCACAAAGCACTTGTCTGCCAGACAATTTAAAAGCAAAACAAGCAACTACAGCAAGGACATCTTCTCAATGCTATTTGGTGAGTGTTCTGAAAGCCCAAAGTTTTGTGCGGCTCCAATGACCAAGGATCAAATCTGCCTATGACCAGGTTAGAGCCTGTGAGCAGGTGTGAGCAGGATTAGACAGAGCAGTGCTATTAAATCTTGCAGCTCTGTTGTTTAGCCTTACATGCCCACATGAGCCATGTCTCGGGTCCTATAAGCCAATAATTGCTTGTTCCTCCTCTGAAGTGGGATATTTGCCTCTCTGCTCCAAGACTCCAAAGCCAGCAGTACTGGCTTGAGTGGGCCTGACACTGGATATTAGAAATTCAGTCTTCCCAGCAGCTCTCCAAGAAATGAACAGAATCCTGCCTGAGCTTTTACTGCAGCCATAACATTTCAGATTCTTGATACTTCCAGTCACTTCTAAATACAATTTCCAGGCAGCAGTAAACAAAAGCAAATTTAATTTGTTTGTAATTAAGAGATGCCTACTGTTTTATGGGAACACAGGTAAATGTGCATATCCAGGTGCTGATCATCAATGGGTGCAGGGAAAAGCATGCCTTAGTGTCTCTTTTGGTAATGACAATATCACTGGTGCTCACAGGAACCAGTTGTCTATGCAGGTCACTAACCCCCATCTCAGCCAAGGTCAGTGTCCGGATGATAATTCCAATTCACATTGCCCTGCAACCCTGTTCTGTTCCTGGCTTTTTAGGTGTTTATCACTTCTGTAATCTTTTTTAATTCTTTTTTCTTTTTCTCCTTTTTGACCTCAACTTGCATAGCAGAGGTTTAATATGACTAAACTACTCAGCTCACAATCTTTCACCCTGAAACTTTTTTTACCTTTTTTCTCTGATTTCTGATCAGGCCAATGCTGCCAGGATGTTCTCTAAGGAGAATCCACCATCTGCTCTTTCCATCATACCCCTGGGTGCTCCCTGTTGGATCTTCATCAACAAGGAGCAGTAATATTTATTTAACTTTAATGGGCATTCCCCCTTGTCCACAACTGCTGGAAGTACAGCCTAATGCATTTTGGCACACACTGAGAAATACAGGCTCTGAGCATTTTTGTCTCTCTGTTTTAGGGCTAGCCATGCTGGAGGTCTGTACTCTCCCTCCAGCTGTGAGGCAAGTGAACATGCATAACCTTTCTTTAGTACAGGTCAGCAATGAGTGAGCCATTCTCAGTCCATTCATTCAAGAAAGGTTAGTGCAAATTAGGAAGAAAGGACTGAAACTTTGATTTAAAAAATATTTATTGTAGAGTTTGTAAGCAAGTGAATATAACATTGTGTATAGAGAAATGCTAAGAATGCCTTACTGTTTTTACATCAATCTACCACACATTTATGATCCTTGAGGAGCTTGTAAATTTGATGATGACATTTGAAGATTCATGGGAGAAAAGAACTCCATAAAAATCATTTGTAAATTGGCTAGAAGTGATGGGGGAAAAAATCCTACATAAAAGTTTGTTTTAGATGAATTTCTAGGTGTTCATGTTTCTAAAACACTGCATTTTGGGACTCTGTTTGGAAGGACCAGAAAAATATGTTATCTTTATTTCCTGAAAATTGCATGTTACACATAGATTATGCTTCTTCTCAAGTGCAATAATTTCTTGTTACAGACATAATTAGAAATAATGTAGGAAATAAAGGTATATAAGTGCACATTTAAAACATTTTTACTGAGAGTAGATATTTCATTTGAAAGATCTAGAAGATCATATTTTATCTGTTGATATACATACTTCTAGATTAAGAGTTGAGGGATTTTTAGCTTCCTTATAGATAATGCATTATAAGGTAACTAGACAAAAATATATGTAAGTTCTCTTTTCATATTTTGTACTGACTCTCTGCTGATTCTCCACTGTGAATCAGCCTGATACATATAACCTCTAAAAATTATGTTATGCTGCTGTTGTGAGGTGAGTACCACAACCTTTTAGTGAAACTGGCCCAGTTTCACATTTTGTCCAGGAGGTAAGTAGCATACCATAGATGTCTGAAAGAAGTTGTTCTAGACAGAAAATTTGCAACTGCTAAATGCATAATCAGTGCTGTAGAGTTAGCTATTGCTCTTTATAGGCTTGTGAGACTCACTGGTAATTCAATCTTGCAAAATCTTGGCTTCGATTTTTGTGAAAATCTAGCAGATAAATTTTGCCAGATTCCATCTCATTTCTGGTGATTCATTCCAGGTGAATTTCTGGTGAATCTCCCACAGCTCTGTGTGCTTCTCACTGAACAACCTGCACTTCCAATATGGAAATGAAGGATTTTGTAGCAGAAATCAGTACAGAAAATTGGAATGAGGGTTTTGTAGCATTTTACATGCAGGCCCAACTGCATCATGAAGAAGCATTGGGGAAGGGCTGAAGGTGGGGGAGAGAAATTTCTGTAAACTACTGGAAGAATTAGTAAAAATTGCAAAAGTACAATCTTGCCATACCAAGAAATTTAATATATTGGTAAAAGCTAGAATAGGGCAATAGCAGAATAGTACTTGTATTTTAACCAAGTGGCAAAGGTGGTATGTGGAAGGAGTGTTCTTTCTAATGCAGGTCTTATGCAGTCCTGTGTAAAGCCTTAAAAAGGTTTTTGTAGAAAAGCAGAGCCAAGGGCATGAAAGCAAATGAAAATAATAAAAAATAGTGCAGTTTTACCAGAGGTAGATTGTGTGAGACTAATTTAATATTTTTTTTATATATAAGTTAACTGATTTCTCTGACAAGGTTAACACAGTGGACCTAATCTATCTTACGCAAAGTGTTTCCTACAGCGTCTTATAGTAAATCAGCACATAAGATGGAGATGATGGCTGTTAAGATGGGAATGATGAGGGGGGAAGAAATTTAAAAGGAAACTGCAACAGCATATATTTAGGGGCGAATTATCTTCCAGGCAGCTTGACAATTTCTTTAAAATATTCAGAATATTCTGCTTGGTAAGGTTACATCAGAGTACATAGATTTCAAATACATGTGGGTGAAATAGACAGATGATGCATCCTGACTGTCACATTACAGGCAGCAAAAAAAAGCAATATTACATCTATAAAAGGGACAGGGCTGGGAGTGCAGGAGCTGGGGGCAGGGAATAAGAAGCCTTGTTTGCATGATGGCCCTCCTCTCCAAATAGTGTGGTCCTGTCCAGAGGCTGGGTAATGATCACAGATTGTCCAGTGGGTATCCCAGAGAAAGGCAACAAGTAAGGGGCTAGAGCATAAGTCTTATGAGGATCAGCTGGGGGAGCTGGAATTGTTTGGCCTGGAGAAAATGAGGCTCAAGGGGGACCTTCTCACTTTCTACAGCTCCCTGAAATGAGGGTGTAGCCAGGTGGGGGTTGATCTCTCCTCCCAGGCAATCAGTGACAGGATGAGAGGAAATGGCCCCAAGCTGCACTGGAGAAGGTTTAGATTGGATATTAAGAAAATTTTCTCACTAAAAGAGTTGTAAAGCATTGGTACAGACAGCCCAGCAAAGTGATGGTGTCACCTGGAAGTGTTCAAAAGACGTGTACCTGTGGCACTTGAGGACCTGGTTTAAAGGTGAACATATTGGTTGTACGTGGTTGACAGCTGGACTTGATGATCAAAAACGTTTTTCCAGTCTTAATGATTTTATGATTCCATCATTCCCGTTCCCTTTATCACTCGTGTTCCTTCAACTGTGGAGCACCTCACAACACATTTGTGTTCCCCTACCAAACCCAGAAAGAGGATTTAAGTTAAAAGGGTTTCTGCCTACTTTTGAGTTAACTGCATTCACACCAAAAAAACACCAAAACTCTAAGTTTAAACCCACTCATATGTGAAAACAGTATTTCTTCATATATGAAAAGCATATATATATATTATAGCTGCTTCTTATACCCAGATTTAAAGGAGTATTGGCCATGCCTGCATTCTTGGCCCCACTGGTGGGGCAGACCTGGCACTAGGCCAGATCTCCTTTGCTGAGGCAGCAAGGGACAAGCACTTATACCAGGCTCTCTGTTCTACCTCTCATGCAGAAATCTTCAACATATGTGCAACTTAGAAAGCAAAAAACTGGCTGCAAATTTCAGGATGAAAAGTGCAGGCACATGGTAATTAAGTGCTACTATTACTGGTGAAAACATCATTTGAGAAATATAGGATGATCTTGTAGACAAGAAAAAGGAAAAGGATCAAAATTTCAGAGCATAAAATGAAAACTCATGTACTTGAGCACAAATAACAAGATTTTTCAATGAAGTCCTAATAAATTGCAGTGATGATGAAATATAAGCATACTGGTCATGGGATGACTGAGATTCGTGCTCATTCAGTTGTGAAAAAAATTAATGCTGGAGGTAAGGTGGGTAAAGTGTTATAAACAGACACAGCTCCGTACCACTCCAAGTCTGCAAAATAAATTCTCTTTGTACTATTGTTTACAGTTCTAATCACTTACATGCAAAAGATTTTAACAGAAACACAAAGGTCTAAACTCTTAGGAGAGATTTGAGTCTGCTGAAGATGGGAAAATAAGAACATTGTTATACCTGACATATGAAACTAGAAACTAGAGGTGCATAAATGTATGCATTCTGTATTTTTGGAAAGGTCCAACTGTTTAAATGAAAAGACAGCTCAAGTGTAAGGTAAACAGTTATGTATTTGCCATAACTCTGTTTAAGCTAGAAATGAAAATATTGCTAACCTTTGGGTGGTTACTTTCCTTTCCCACAGGAAATTTGAACCATAATAGTTTAAAGGCAGACTTCGAAATTTGCATGGAAATGAGTCTATTCCACAAAAACAGTGATCTTTCAGTTGTCTTGTAGTACAGCTCAAAAATCACATTCTTTACCTAAGTGCCTAAAACCACTTTAGTTGCTCTATGTCATTGATATAATAGGCATATGACTGACATATGTAACACAGAAGATATTCAGCCTTCCCATGTTACAAATGGAAATCCCAACGGTACTAGAGGGCAGTTAAATCCCTCTGAGGAAATTTTGGCACCTATTTTCTACTATATGGACTGGTTTGCTGGTATCCCTAAAGAATTTTGAAAAAGAACTTCATCACAGATTATTGTCTTTGAGATGCATTTATAGATTTTTTTTTTTTGGGGTTTTGCTGGCAGCACAAAAAAAAAAGCAATTCTCTTCTTAAAATTTTCTCTTTTTCTACCTCTCTCCTCCCTACCTAGGTGGCATTTGCCAATAAGAAGCTTTTTTTCCACAAGGGTAGGTTTTTGCTCTTTTGCATCACAGATTATCTTGGTCAGAGACAGCATATTGGTATTCTGAAGGGTGTTAGGAATCCCTCAGGGTTTGAGCAAGACTTCAAGACAAGAAGGAATCTTGTCTCATTAGAAGTGTCTTGGACTTTTGGGATTTCTTCAGCTTTCTTTGAAACACAATGCTTCACCTACTTTCTGCCTTATATGGGAATTTTATCTGGTGGTCTCTTGGTTATCCTGTGGACCTAGGAAAGGGCTATATTCTCATTTCCTGCACAAGACATTCTGGCCACTCTGGGTGTTGTTCTCTTACAGGGTTTTTTTGTTTGTTTGTTTGTTTTTGCTGATGACCTAAATGGCGTATTAACTTTTGCATGTGAGGAGCAAGCAAAGCGTACACACTTAGCATTTCAGGAAGGTGGCTGCAGACCCCTGGGCTCAATGCCTATGTGATTCCAGCTGCCCAAAGAATTTCATAAGGCACATCCAGCACTACATTTCCATGACCTGCACCTGGTTGCACCCTAGAAAAGTGAAGTCAATGCAAAACTTGACAAAATTGCTTGACAAAAGGCAGTTTCCCACATGAAATATAGACTGAATTTACATCAGATTCATGTTCTTTGGGATCCAAATCCAAATTCCTCATGACTTTTATTACTTGGCAGTAGTCTCCATGATGGTTTTTATTTGTTACCTCTGACGCTGGGATTTTCAGGGTGGAAAACAACTTCACAGCATTCAAATCAGTCCCTATTCATGAATGCATGCCATTGATGAGTATAGCTTGACACTTATAGAGTCTAGATGTCCATCTTTCTGCATGATGGTCTCAGCACTGACATCAAAGTATTCTCTTCTTTTCTTTGACCTCGTTGGTGGATGTCTGTATCTGTGTCTTATGATCACATAGACTCTGCTACTCCCTGTCAGTGTCAGTCTCTTGGTTTCATAAAATGTTTCATTCATTGAAGCCTGCCTGATGTCAATATGCTAGGGAAATTTGTCAGAAGCATGCATAATGCATTCAAAGCCTGAGCCCAGAAAGGTTTAGGCTTGGGAAATTTGTGGGGGAAAAGATATGATACTGTACTGCCCAGAGACTGAAACTTCTGAGACCTTGATTTATTACAGTGTCTTCTGCCCCTTTACATTATTAATGCCCAGTTTTCCACATCCAGGGGCTGTGAAGTGCAAATGCAATGGACGTGACTTTGCAACTTGTTCTTTCCTGTCCCTTTCTGTTCCTGTCTTAGTGCCTGGGTTGGAAACAGAAAAGGTTATCTCCCACATTTGAGGCAGCTGTTTCCTATATACCTGTTCCATGACAGAAACACATTTGATCGTAGCTACATAAATAGTCTGGTTATACCCAAGATGCAGTGTTTAAACCACAGCATCATGACTCATTGATATGATGCTTCATTTGGACAAAATGAATGCAGTTTCTGAACAAAAACTAACAATCACAACATCTTTAATGAAAGATGTAGTTATGCATTTCATCATAAGTGCCAATCTGTATTTAGAGCCCTGCATTCCATCACATTATATTTTGGATTCACTTTCATAGTAATAAAAAATGAAATATATCACTGTGACCACCTCCAAGCTGAGCCTAAAACTGATACAGTTTAGTTTTGCTAGAAGAGCTTGAGGTCTCACCCTAATGTTGAAAGAATTAACATGGGATGGTTTGTAACTGTGAAAAATAGCATCACCAAATACGACAAGTCAAAAAGCTGGGTTTACATAAGGTCAGTTGGGAAAAAAACGAAGGAAAAATTTTATTATATTGGAGTTTACTTCTTTGACACAAATTATTGTTTTTCAATAATCCTAAATTTGTCAAAGCACCATAGACAGGAAATTTGTAAATGTACAACATTTATTTACACATCAATTATCTGGAATTTTTACACTGGAAACATACTTGGAGATTTGTTTACTTTTGAAAATAGACTTCTTATGATTCTAGTCTGCCCACAGTGTAAGAAATTATACTGGAATATTTTTATTCACTTTTTTGTACCTCTGTTTAGAGAAGAATTGAAAAGGCTAATTAAACAATGGAATATGCCAAATTATCTCTTTTTTTAATGTGCAGTTCTCTATTCAATCAGAAATTGAATAGTCAGTTGTATTAATTCCATCCTTTTTCATACCATCATGTACATGATGTGGTTTTGAAACATTTCTGATATCAGGTGAAGCAGAATTAGGTGTTCCTAATCAGAAACACCTCACAGGAAGCTGCACCCTCCTGAACCCATTAAAGAAAATTTTGGCTAAGGCAAAGTATTGTGCTAAAAATTTGCATATTGATTCCAAGACCCTGTCATAGATGCCACATTATGACCTCTGAAAATTTTGATAGTAATGGGACATGACACATTCTTAATACCAGTGTAATAATAAGATATTTTGCCATTTTCACTAACTTTTCAGACAATTTTAAGGAATTAACTTCAAAAGTTTTTCCGTGAGGATCATGGTATTACTTGTTCTATAATTTAGTGCATAGTCTACATTTTTAAGGTTCCTCTGTGCCACAGATAAAAATAATTTGCCTATAATAAAATGGCTACTCCTTATTTTTCTTAATAATCTACTTAATAATGGGTAAAGAAAATTATGGGCATGGAGGCTAGAAGTATGATGTCAGGTAAAGAAAGCATTTTATTGCTATCTCATCTGTTATACTGATTTCTCCTCAATGACAGAAAAATCTCATGCAAGAACTGATGTACGATGATTAGTTATGCAGCACTAAAGAAACAGTTTAATTTTGACTAGTAACAATGTCACTAGAAAACAAGCAAAACATTAATGAACAATGACTTTTTCAAACATGTCAGACTGGGAAAAAGTGTGGTTTTGACTCTGCTTGCAAATATAGTCATGGAAAAAGCTGTAGCTTTCAGTATGACCCACTCTAATGCTTCTGATTTATAACACTATTGTCATAGCCTTAAACCCATTCTGTTATATGTTAAACTGATTTGTGCCATTTGCAAAAGTCTGCTATGTTCACAGAAGCTGACCACAGAAAGCAACAATAAGCCCATTCCAATACAAGTTTCCTAGACCTATTAATTTGCTGAGTAGGTTTGGAAGATTTCCTAATTACTACTTAGTGTTTTGCAATAGTCATTAAAACCTCCTACTACATATGTAGAGAGCATGACTGGACAAAGATACAAGGTGAATGTGTATATATACATTTTTTCCACCTACCTTTCTATATGATAGTTGATGTCTGTGGACCTTTTTTTTAGCTTTACAACAATTTTAGCTTCCTTTAGTCTCTTTTTCTGTACTAAGCATGCACTTATAATGATGTCTATCATTGGTCTTTTTAGGTTGTTTTACTGAGATCTCAGAATATTATTCATTAGTATTATTTAGATATATTTGCCAGCTTGCAGAGATCCAGAGCTGTTTTTTAAAGCACTTGTGTTAGCATACATATGCATGAGCCAAAGACTCACTTGGCCAACTGGGAAATGCCAGAGACGCCAGAAAAAAACAGAACTAAAAAGAGAACTAAAACTAACAAAATTCATCTGCAATAAAATTCATCTCAGACTCAGACAAATAATTTTTGTCAACACGTGTTATCTTATTTCATGTTAGAGATTTAGGGTGGATTTATTTGTTACTGTAGTTTTTTGGAAGAACTCATACATGTTAGAAAAGGAGTGTAGGATTTAGGGCTGACAATTAATGGAGAAGATAAAGAAGTGGAAAAATCTGGTTCCATTATGACTAAGTTTTCAATATACTCAACCTACAAATTTATCAAGGCCTAGGGTATGAATTCAGCAGGGGAAGAAGTGCAGTACAGGAGAAGGGGAATGTAACAGAGGAAGGTTATTAGGTTGGGTTTATTCAAACTCAAATCTGGAGTGTTATATTACTCTTCTTTCCCCATGTAGAAAATAGTAGTGCAGCAGGGTTGAGGGTTAAAATATAGCAAGAATTTTACAACCTGTGTATGGGTACGCATCAATCCCAGCACAAACTGGAGCACTACAAGTCTGAAAATTTCACCAAGGATCAAAGACACATCCTGGATATCAAAGCAGTTGCATTGTCATGAACAGCTCTCTTCTCTTACACAGCTCTCTCTGAGTGGATCCCAGTACATCACTGTTTAACCCCAATGAAGGTCTCCTACTTTCCAGCTTTTCTGGATGCTGCCCTTTCCATGGAGGTCAGGAAAGACACATTTATGGGTATTAGTACTCCACCAAATTAATGAAGCAGATTTCACTGCTTTAAATTTTAGTATGATGAGTGGATAGACTTACGCTAATCTACACAAGTTGTGCTTCTAGAGCTAGACTTTGAATAAATATTCCAGCAAGCATAAGAAAAAGATGACTATTTTTCCTAAGACATACACACACACACACACATCCCTTTTAATTCAGCAAGAGTACCATGAGTGCTGCAGAATACAGGATTTCACCTTTAAACACTTAACACAGGTAAGCACATGTATGCACAGATACAATCAAGTTTATTTGTCCTCAGCTTTGAAATTTCCACAGCTTTTTAAACACTGTAATAGTTACAGTTCAAGAGAGGAAAAAGCAGTAGAAAAATATCCTGCTTTGTGAACCTCCTTCTAAGGTCTACTCCTGAGATTTGCATGTGTGTTTCCCAGTAGAAGGTAAAACATAGGAAAGTAGCTCTTTTTCTGGAAACATAGGAAACTAGTAGTTCTTGTGAGAGTTGTGGCAGTGGCTCTGAGATGAACAAAACTTGATCAAGTTTTGCTTGTTTTTCAACGTGTGTTGCTCTTGTACACTAAAACACAAAGACCATTTAAGTATATTAACCAGTAAGAAATTCCTCACCTTTTGACAAAAAAGAAAAAAAAGAGGAAAAGAAGAAGAAGAAGAAGAAGAAGAAGAAGAAGAAGAAGGAGAAGAAGGAGAAGAAGGAGAAGAAGGAGAAGAAGGAGAAGAAGGAGAAGAAGAAAAGAAAAAGAAAAAGAAAAAGAAAAAGAAAAAGAAAAAGAAAAAGAAAAAGAAAAAGAAAAAGAAAAAGAAAAAGAAAAAGAAAAAGAAAAAGAAAAAGAAAAAGAAAAAGAAAAACAAAAACAAAAACAAAAACAAAAACAAAAACAAAAAATAAGAAAAATAAAAAGAATTGAAAAAAGGAAAAAGCATTATTGCTTTTCGAAAAAGATATGTATAATAGACATTTTATGTGGATTATTTGTATCATTAAGGAAAACTGTAATGCACTTGAACAGCCATAAAGCAAGAATGAAACTTGATGGTGAAAGAGCATTTGCTTAGCAGTAATGTAAGTGTACATTCACAGAGAAAAAATTAGTGTACATGATGATACAGACAGAAGCATTTGAAGTCCATCTAAATGGACAATACAAAAACATTTTAAAACAGATTTTTTATGATAGCTGAAAAACAATTTTACACTGCTTTCAGATTTGTAATGTACTTTGGCTCCTTTTTTCCTTCATAATAAGTTCAATTATTCCCCAGAAAGAATTGATACAGGTGCTGGGTGCTTCTCTACATTTTTCAGCCAACATTCAGTATTCAAGGCATGACATAAACGAACCAGGTCTCCAGTATTATGAATGGTAATTTAATCTCCATCCTCAATCCACCATGAGCCCAGAAGCAAAGGTTGCCAATTATCTTGAACTGCACCAAACTATGCATAATTCTTTTACAGAGATTACCTTTTCAGTGATTTTATTTCTATTTCACAAACCGCAGCTTTTATTGAATCAGCTGCTTTGACATCCTTGTTTCTTAACTAGGGAGGAACAAATTTGATGGATGGTCCACCAGGTGGATAAGCAAGTAGCTGAGTGGAGACACTCAAAGAGCTGCAGTCAATGGCTCGATGTCCAGCCGGAGACCAGCGATGAGCAGTGTAACTCAGGGGTTGGTATTGGGACATCTTCGTTAGCAACAGGGACAGTGGTTCTCAGTGCCCCCTCAGAAGTCTGCTAATGACACAAACTGTGTGGCACCATCAGCATGCTGTAGGGAAGGGATGATGGAGAGGTTCAAAGGCCAGTGTAATCCTCATGAAATCCAACAGGTGCGAGGACCTGCACGTGGATCGAGGCAATCCCGAGTAAAAGTTCAGGCTGGGCTCAAGATAGATCAAGAGCAACTCTGCCAAAAAGGAGTTGTGGGTGTTGGTGGATGAGAAGTTTGCAATGTATACTGACAGTCCAGTGTGGGGATTCCACACATCCAGAATGTCTCCAGGGAGGATGGCTTTTGTTGGTATGGGGCCCTGGGGGAGAAGGGCATACCCCAGGTCTAGCAGTGGGCAAAACAAAAGAGCAGGAGACAAAGAAAGAGCAGGAGGTGAGGCAAAAGTAGGATAGTTAATAGGAGATTAAGCAAAGAAGTTGTAATCAGTAGCTCTTGGAGATGCTAAAGATGTAATCCTAGAAGTTGAAGTTTGTGGCTGTTGAACTGCTGGCTTTGGAACAGTATATAAGATGTGCTTTGTACAATAAAAGTTGGCTTTGCATGAACCCGGCAGAGTCCGTGTTTCAATCACCAACAGTCCAGGAAAACATTTGTATCCTGGGCTGCAGCAAAAGAACTGTGGCTTGCAGGGTGAGAGAAGAGATTTTCTCCCTTTATGTCACTTTCAAGAAAACCTACCTGGAGTGGTGCATCCAGCTCTGGGGGTCCCCACACAAGCAGGACATGGACCTGTTGGAACAAGTCTAGAGAATGGCCACGAAGATAATGGCAAAGCTGAAACACCACTTCTCTTGAATACAGGCTGAGAAAATAGGAGTTGCTCAGCAACAAGAAGAGAAGGCTCCAGGGAGAACTTATACCACCTTCCAGCTCCTAAACAGGGCTTAAAAGCTAGATGGAGGGGGATTTTTTGTGAGGGCATGCAGTAATTGGACAAGTCGTGATGGCATCGAACTGAAAGAGACTATTTTTAGATTATATATACAAGAAAGGAATTCTTCACTGCAGAGGTGGTGAGGCCCTGGCACAAGTTGACTGGGGAAGTCGTGCATGCCCCATCCCTGGAAATGTTCAAGGCCAGGTTGGATGTGGCCTGTGAGCAGCCTGGTCTAATAGGTGCCCCTACAAATGGCAGGGGCATTGGAACTAGATGATATTTAAGGTCTATTCCAACTCAAACCATTCTGTGGTCCTACGATTTTCTGAAAATGGAAAAATAACCTATATGTATATATGGAGCAAAATACCAGTACTTGATTGAAAGAAATAGTTCAGCTGTACTGCAAAATACCTATCTTCTGAATAGAGCAGACAGCTAGACCATGTTCTTGTAAATCCCAGTGACAGACAGGTGTGTGAAAGGGATAAAACATTCTGATTTTATGTAGTCTTAATCAGTTTTGTATTTCGGTTTTGTGCACTTGGATTAAGGCAATCTCATTTCTCGGACATGTTTTTCTTACTATCTAGCTAGTGCAGCAGTAAACCTGCAGTCCCTACTATTCTAAATAATTTGAGAGTGATATACTTACATAGATGGTAAACTTTTTTCAAAAGGTTTTGCAGTAGATTCAAACTGGATGTTGTGAGCTTCAGCTATGGTTTGGGGTTGTATGAATTGTAAATTTTTAAGGATTAAAAATATTTTAAAATTTCTTCTCTGTGTAGACAATGGTCCCTTTCTTGTTACGTTGATTATACTCACTCCTACAAAACATATTTATACACTTCATATATGTATGGATTACTTTTATACCTTTTAGTTGTTGAGGTAAAGAGTTGTAAGAGTTTACCTTGAAAAATTTAATATGCGTGTACTTAACTATCCTCAGGCAAATATTTGCCACCCTGTTAAATGAATCTATGCTAGACATTACAGTATGGAGAAAAGTGTCATCAAATAAATATTTCAAATATTGAAGTGATGTATCTTGCTCTTTCAACTGTGGAACAGTACTTTTTTCTAGGATACCAGATGGAAATGTTATAATTCAAGACACATTTTACAGGAATTCCTTGCAATGCTTCCAGAATTTTCAGAAAGCAAGCGAAGCCTATCTGTAGTCATAGGTCTTCATAAGTGCAACTGTAGTAAAATCCACAGAAACAAGAGAAAGGGATCTGGTACCATAACAGCACAAACAAGCAAGATCAAAGCTATGTCAAGTTAATTGAAATAACAAGACTTAATTGCAAAAGTCACAGATGCATCACCTTGTAGTTGTCACTTTTATCAGTGATCTTCAAAACAAATACCCGAATCCATACTTTGGCCACTCAAAACCGAGTCTTTTAAATAGGCTTAGATATAAACCTCTTTTTACAGAGGTCCAAGACATTGTCCTCTGACAGACATGTCTGTACCTTACTTTACATGTTATTCAACACATACTGAACAAGTGTAAATAACATGATCATAGCTAAGACAATTTTATCTACTTAAATTCATGCAAGCAAATAATTAATGAAGTGTTCTGTTTTACTAAAAAGATTTTTTTTTATTTTCAAGGAGTAGCATTGCTCAATGAATCTTCATTTTTTTTCCTTTTAACAATTTCTCCTCCACTAAAGACTGTTAAGCTGCAGAAACTGGATCAGTAGCATAGCAGACTCAGTAACAGTAAATGAAGTGCTGTAAGCTTACATCAGACTAATTAGTCTGAGGGATAAAATATAGGGAAAAACTTTTCAGGTTGCTTTGTGAAAGGCAGTTTGCTTAATTAAGCCAACCACTAATTGTTAAATATTTTTCAGGCATTAACAGAGCTGTGCTGACGGTAATTAAATTTTGATTTTAGTGGTATTTGCAGGGATTAAGTCACAATCTGCTGAGGCACTGAGGTTAGTTAATATTCACTTCACTGCCACAGCTGTCCTCCATTACATTACAAAGGACAGGAAAAGAGACAGCAGAATAGGGTGAAGTAATGAGAAAGCTATTCATTCATTTGAACTGGCTCCACACTGTACAGTCTTGTACAAATGGATCTGATCTGCATGACACACAGCTAGGAATTAAATCCGATTTAATTTGATACAATAAAGGACAGCCTAAGCTCTAAATGTATTTTTATTTTTATACATAACCACTGTGCACTGTATCAAAAACTATAATCATATGATTATCCTGTGTTTCCATTCAAGTGGTATTTCTTTACTTAGCTCTATAGGAGTTCTCAAGGAGTGCAAACCAATTCCTGCTAAACCCTTATTTCTTCTAGGTTCAAGTGAATGAATCCTTCAAATTTCTGGATTGTGAACTTTTGTTCCTGCTAGAATATTTACTGGAAATATCAATGTTTTGCTTTCTTTTTCATGTGGGTTACACAAGGTTGCCATGCATTTGGAGTCGATAAACAGGGCTTGAGCCTTGTCATAGCTACAACAGGGTCTTGGTAGTTTTTCTACACCAACAGTGTTTCATTCACCATGATGTCCTTTTGTAAGGTAGAGTTGTCCTGTGTTTGGATTCAAACTACTTCGTGTTTCCAAAAAATGCCAAAGTCAGCAACTGTGCAAACCACTACAAAATTGTTCCTCTCCGTCTCATGGAGTGCCTTGTATGTTCTTCAGTATTTAATCCTTCCTCCTTGCACAGCCTCAGAACCCTCAGTCACTGTTGGTGCTCTCAACCTGGTCTTAAAATTGCCAGTATGAGCCAACAGGAGTAATAACTAATCTCTCTCCCCTTATGAATATGCCAGGCAGGCCCTAATTTTCTGATTGGGCACTGACTAATATCCCTGCTTTCTTTGTGCACATGGAGAGCTGTCCTGGAGAGACATTGCACCACTGAGATACAGAACAGCTGCAAGTATGACCTCATTTCCTTCTGGAAAGACTATACCAGACACCATCTATTTCACTTAATTTTATTTTCTGACACTGTCTTCTTAAAAGTTGCACCTAGACTGTTTCTTGACATTTACTCATCAGTCTGTTCCAGACCAAATACCTGGTTAAAACTTAAATATGAAGAAGTATGTTCCTTTTTACGACAATGTCTACCGTAAATTTCATTATTCCAATTCAATGTTTCTAAGGGAGGCTTTTTTTTTTTTTTTATTTTAGCGAGAACATTGTCCCAGAAAAATGTAAGCTGAGTCATTCCCAGAAATTCCCACCAGCTCTTTCAGTAATCTTCAAAATGTAATTTCTGAATCATAAAACACTGAGAGATGGGTTTTCTTTGCTATTTCCTGTAGTCTTAACAAAACTTACTTTCTCCACCAGCTAAGCGGGTTTATGTCTGAACTGAGGAGGAAGTACTGTGTTTATATCATACAAACACATTGTATTAGGACTAGTTGTCATCAGCAAACCTTTTTGTGTGCATTATGACACATCTCGTGTTTCAGCTAAGCAGCTTGAGAAATTACTGGTGTGAATAAATTTATGGATGCCGATAATTTTTGCAGAATCAAGACATGAGACTTGATAGTGGAAGTCACAAAATCAGTAATATTGCCATGCTTTTCAAAACTTTCAAAGCTTTTCAAAATGGAAAGCTAAATAGTGCCTTGTTCAAAGAAATATTTCTGCTAATTGTAATTAGAAGCACAGGAACATTTCCAAAAATCTTGAGACAGGAATGGATTTATGTTTAGTTATATTATATTTCAAAGTTTTCTCAAGTATAAAGGTCTGTCTTTAAATAGGATCTTTTCAATAGCTATCTAACAAGTCATATTGAAGAAAAACGAATATTAGAGAATATAATTCATTCCAGAACTATATAACATAGGTAAATGAACAATAAAAATGATAAATTGGGCGATAGAAAAGATTACAGAAATAATGCTTTCACATATTGGGCATTCATTAAATTGACTTTTCAGGGTAATTACTTTAACATTTCTACCTCTGATTCAGAACAGGCTTTTGGATCATTAAAACAGATAGTAAATATTACAGGGTTTCAGAACCTACTCTTGCAGACCTCCTTCCTGAAAACTCAAGAAGTGAGTCAAAGCCTTTGCTGAAGGCTGAGTCTCTTCTGTAAGTCCAAATTTTCTGGACTGAAAACTGAATTCACCAATAACATTTTTCTTTTTCAAACCCTGCTCTTTCCATGAAGACTAATAAACCCACAGTTTTGTGTAGACTGAAATAACTTTAAATAGTACACTAAAATTAGAAATGAATTAACACAGCATGACTCATGCTGTCATTTCTATGTATTATGATAAGACCTAAAGGAAGGATGCATTACAGGTCATTCTAAAGGCACTGAGGATTTTTAGCAATTCTGCTGTGGGTAGAATTGGCATTTGATATTATATATATCTGAATAATATTTTTTGTTAAGAACTTTCTCTGGAGAATGTTGAAATTCCTAGCAGTTCCCCTATTGCTTCTGTTCCTTCTTCTTTAATGCTTCTGCCATCTTGCATTGACTAGTACAATTTAGGGTCGTGTGCTTTAACAACTTTAGAGATTTACATAAGCAAATTGAGTTTGTGGCTTTCTTTTTTCTCATCCTAATTTCATTAAATCAAATATATATCCTAAGTAGACAAAAAATTTCCAGTATAGCATAACATTTTTAATGTTTTTATCCATAGCCTAATCTCTTCCTCTTTTATTCTATATGCTATTTAATTCTGAGTATCTAGATGGATCCTCTCTTCTGCATTTTCCTGCATCTGAAAGGATGTTTTCAGATTAACTTGTGAGAGTAAGGTAGGATAAAATAATGGTTTACTACAGCTTGTGTACAAGCAAGGATATTTCAAGAAGTTATAACTCCTTGGTAAAAACTATCTGTGAAAACTAAGACAGATGACACGAACACAGTAATTAAACAAATGCAAGAATGTTTGCAGCAACAAAGGCAAGGAAATACAGTGTGCTGACATAGCTTTGTAGGTGAGGAGTCCATATAATGTTGTCTGAAAACAGAACATAAGATGCCTCACTGCTATTCCGTGTCCTTCAATTGCATTTCCAGGGATATTTCTGTCATTGGCAGTGCCAGATTCAGCACTTCCCTGGCCCTTTTTTACTACCTAAAAATGCTCTTGCTCATCACGTACCCTACAAAAAAGCACAGTTGAGAAAGTACTGTTGCAAATGATGTGAAAAGGGGACATGGAGGACATGGAAAGGGGAGTACTGCTTTTATTGGTAACAGATTAGGGGAAATGCCAATAAGATTACAGGCTTAGTGTAGTTAAAAAATGAAAAAAAAAAAAAGTTTATAAGTGAGCAATTAATTTTCATTATGTGTCTTCTATTATTAACACTTCAGCTGATATTCTTTCCGTGACATATCTCTCTGTATATATTAAAGGATAGCATTTAAAATGTAGTCTGCAAAGGAATATTCCATTTCATAGTACAATAGTCATAGCAGAAAAGTAATTTAATTCCAAAGTCTGCATATACAAAGTAATGGCAGCTATATATATTCAGATAATGGATATTTGCAAGATTTCAGTATAGAGTAAGCAGCCCTTTGTCAGAAGTCCTGTGCTTTTCAATGTAGAATCACCTCTGCTCACTCAGCTCGTGTACTGCTACAACACCAGTCACCAAACCTTCCAGTCTGAACAAAAAATATGTGAAGCCAGGTTTTACACAAAGCTTTCACTGCCTCAGTCCCATCATTTCAGCTTGCTCTAAGTCAGAGGGAACTACTGAGAGAGTAACATATTGCTGCATCCCTTTTTCCTGATGTGGGGGCTTATTTCACGTTCAACTATTTCACCTTTCCTCACACCCTTTTGTTAGGTGTCTACCAGGAAAAATATATCAACCTGACTTCAACTTCAGTGGCTGTGAAAATACAGTTGGGGCTTGTAAAATAAGTCTGAAAAAATAATTTGTTCTAAATGAAGACCTATTCCCCATGAGGAACACAAGGAGGTTAGATGTAATTATGCTGTATTTTATGACAGATTTCCATGTAAAGAAAGAAAAAAAGTAAATTATCTAAAATATTTACTTATGTCTGTAAAATGCGTGCAGGTACGCTCATATTACCCCTGGCTGTTCCTCCGTGCAGTGTAAATAGTTTATTTGGCCAAAACCAACAAGAGTTATGCAGAGGAGAATGTATATCATAACACAGATTTTCATCTTCTCTCATGCCTGTACTGATGATGAATTAAATAGTCAACAATTTAAAGTATTTTCCTTATTTTGATCAGAAGTGTAGGATTCAGTATTCCAATCTCATGCATCCAGGCACTGTGTAGGTCCCTAATGAGGCTGCTTTCCTAACAAAAATTCTATAAAAATCAGAGGAGGGACAGAGTGCCAGAATGAGATCTGCTGTGACCAGCTTAAACTCCCAAGTTCCTTAACTGAAGAGGATGGATTCTCTATCAGAGAGTTTCCAATATGTCCAGCATTTTTTCCCTGAATAGAGAGGGAATTAGCGACTTTCTTTAAAGGCACTGAATGTATTCCGTAAGACTTACATGGTATCGGATTCTCTTCATGTTTTTATAGCATAATTGAAATAGGCAGATAGGGTTTAATTTTCATGCTCTTCTTCTAAAAAATGGAAAATTTAAAAAAGCTGAGACATTGCTATCAACAGAGAAACTTGTTTACATCCCACCCCTTCTTACTCTCTCATGTCTATGCAACCACCCCGATTTTGTTTACTTTTTGTGATTCATTTGTGGTGCTGAGAAGTTGAACCAACTCCTGATTTCTGGGCACAAAACTAGTGCTCTCTGATAAAGGTTTAGATGAACAAAGTTACAAGTATGCGAATCACTGAAGAGTAGAGGGACACACCCTTTGAGTCTGGAATAATTATAAGAGCAACATTGGAATGTAATTAGATTTTTTCCATAATTAAACCTTAAAAGCTGCTATTAATTGTGTTGCTCCAGCAACAACAGTCTATTGAAAGGAGAGAAAACTGCCAAGCACAGCCACAGTTTGCAGAAAGAAAGCAAAGTGGAAGAGTAGTCAAATTTCCATCTGCAGAAATGATCCTCAGCTAGTGTAGTGCACAACACTATTTTGTTGCTCTGAAGCCCATTGCCACCAAGATCTGGCCATTTACCGTATTTTGAACATTAATTAGGAATCTGAGAAAATTATGTACTGGAGCATAACACAGATTTTCTTCTTCAAGATACTGTAAAGGGAGAAAAATGTGGTGACAGGCTACTGAATGTGCTTAGTGCAGCATGCTGTCTCTCTCCAAAGTGTAGCATGAGTAATGCAAGGTTACTGCAGTAAGTACACATTTCTTATTGGATATCAAAGAATATAGGTGTGTAAAATCCGTGTAATTTGATAGCACATACATCACCACTGCCCTAGAGAGTACTGAATCATAAGGATCATAAGGCTACATATTTAGCACAGTAAAAGAATATTTCTCATCTTTTCTCTCAGAAAATTCTATGGAAATGAGTGGGGGATGGGAGAGAAAGCTTATAAATCAAGTATTAAAACAACAGGCAAACCGTGGAGTTGCTGCAGAGACACAAGGTTTATCCTTTCCTTTTATTTTATGACATTTTATTTTAAGTGCTCCTCTACCCCCAATATTTTTAGTAGCAGTGTTAAATTACAGTAGCACTCTTAGGGAAATACATGAGATTCACATGAATACCAAGTACATTCATTATGATCAGTGCTGAATTCCAAATGAGAATAGCTCCACTTTTTTTTTTTCCCCTTCTCTGTGTTAACCTTCAAGGCAAGTCAACACATTTCAAACATCCCAGCCTGATTTTAATTTGGAAAACAGTCTTAAATATACCACTGCCAAGTCAGATCGAATCAAAGCCGTGAGGAATGAAGGCAAGGAGGAGGAGGGGAGGCAGGGCTGCCACAGCAAGGAGACACTGTGTGAGAAAGAGAGGTGAAAATGAGAGCTAACATCAGCTCCCCCGGGGTCTGCTGTAATCAGCAGACAAATGGTCTGTACTCATGGCATGTATTCATTCTGCAGCAACGGGCTGCCAACAAGAGCCTTCCTGTGTCTGTTTGGAAATAAAGTACTAGTCTTCCTCTATTCAGATGCTTTGAAAATAAAAAGAACTGCTGACAAACACTGCTTTGGGCATTTGACACTGCTTTTTGATCTAGTTAGACAGTGTAAAATGAACAAATTAGGAATCTACTACAAAAGAGTCTCAGTCTTAGCTTGCTAAAATGTCAGGGTTTGTAGACTGGGTTTTTGTCGTTTTTTTTCCCCTCCTCCTCTCAATTGTTTAAAATCAAGAAAGCACCTTGCCATTTTTTCATACTGGCAAAAGGATGCTTTCTTCTGTTTCTGAATCGGCATTTTCCAACTGCAGGTCTGTGCATGAAAAGATCATTAATATCACACATAACAAATATATTTACATATTCACCATCTAGTTATGTTTTTAATTTGTATAGCTCCTGTCTTTAGATATGTGCTTTGGATTTTGAAAAGTGAACATTTTCTTTCAAAATCTTTTAAAGGAATTTTCCCGTTCCCAGGAGGATTCTAATGTTAATTAAATTAACTTCCTCTTTTAGTACAACAAAAATACCTTTGAGTCAGTGAAATGCCCATAAACATGGCTTAACAATGACTCTGGAGCAGCACAAGCGTTCTTTTTTTTAAAGTACATTATTTTTCAAATGTACTTTTATCCTGACATACTGTGCATTGGACACTAATGAGTTCCTCTGTGGAGCGAAGTCACCTAGCATGCTTTGAAGTACCTTATGTGTACATATGTAAAAGTCAAAAAACCTTTGAGGCCATACCTTGTTTGAGAGTGAGAAAAATTAGGTAGGCTGTTAACATAGAGCTAAAAACAGACATCATACAATGGTCCCCAAGACTTATGATGAAATTAGATGATTTTTTAATTCAATGATTCAGATGGATTCATTGATGGAATAGCAAACCATTTCGGAGATCACTAATACTCTAATATATAATTGCAGAATAGCATCTACTTATCCATTGCATTCAGCTGTTCTGACATGCTACCAAGTTTAATTATCAGTGTGCCTTAGAAAATACATTTTCCCCTCTCTTTCTGAAACAGCAAAATCAAATTTCAGTCCCATTATAATACCTTATCATAAATCCACAATTTAGGATGAATCATTATAGTCATAGGTACCTACCGATGGAACACATTTGCAATGTGCAACTGTTCCCTGATATTCCAGCCCTGGCGGAAGAGAATGTGTAAGTGTGGAAGTTCATCACAATTTCCTGATCTGACTGTAATAAAGAGACAGACAGAAAACAGGCTGCTTTTTGCCTGTGAGGATCCCACCTCTAAGCTGCCTTAAAATCTCATAACAATGTAGTCACAAAGGCACAAGAACTTTGCAAAAATGTTCCAAGCAAAGGGTCAATGGAGCCAGTGAATAAAAACTGTGTGAATTTAATGAATGAGATGCCGGCTGTGTCCCACCTGCTCGTTCTTTTGGATGATCAAGCCTGTGCTCACACATATGAAGAACAGAAAGGAACTTGTTCTAGATACGTTTTTTTTAATGTGGTGCATATGTATGAACAGTGCAGAGGAAGGGCAGAGCATGGATTGTAGATCAAAGGAAAACATTTTTGCTTTCCTTTTTTTAAGTGAATGCTGTTCTTTCAGTAGGTAGTGGATTGGCAGTTTCAGAGGTTGTGTTTCTCCTTAGCAAGAGGAGAGGCACAAAGGACACAGCGGAAACAGAAGCTTCCTTTGCCAAAGCTTTCTGCCCCAGATGGGAAGGATTGTGTTTACAGCTGCCATGGAAGGCAGCCCCTGCAACTCAATATTTGTTTGCCTTGTCCTGCTGTGGAGTAGGGTACTAATTACTGAGGGAGAATACAGCTTCTAAGGTCTTTCTCTTTCAAGTACATTAGCAAGTTGTGAAAGAGATGAGAGAGAGACAGAGAAAGAGAAAAATAGACAGATACATAGAGTGGCTGTTTAATATTACTGCCTGTAGACAGACCCTAGAAGATATGACAGAAGAAATGCACAAGCTGTTTTTAGTATCAGGAATAATTAATAATTAAAATTTTTCACTTCTTATTACTGATCGCTTCTATTTTTTTTTCTCTCTCATGTTTTGGAGACCTGCTGCTACAGACAATGGGCCATAGCGCAGAGATTGCACATTCTGTATCTATGGGTTTCCTTCAAATATTAACACTTTTTTTGAAACTCAAATGCAATGTACTTTTTGCATGTGAACTGTGAAAGTTACTGTTGTTAAGACTTTTTTGTTCTTAAGGTGTGTTTTACTCTTATTTTGCAAATCTGAGATACAATATTTCTTCTACTAATTATGTCTTAAAAGTAAGCAAATGTTTCATTTTTTTTCTAGGAATAACAGAAATCAGATATAGGAACTGTTATCAGAGAATGATGATGACGACTTCCAAATCATCAGTAAGTAGTTAATACACTGATGTTAGGGATTATGATGATTATCTGCTGCACCCTTCCATGATCATGTTACAAACATTGCTGCAATGACCAGAAGAAGGTCAAGTTAGGCTGCAGTTTGTTCAGTAGCACATCCAAAATACTTGTATTCACAAGTGTGCAATACAATCTGAGGGCAAGACATCAGAAGGTCATGTTTCCTTCATTTGAAGGAGACTGTTTCAGTAATGTTTGAGGAGGTAAGGAAATGGATTGTCTCAAGCTCATCTAGAAATTTTCTGCAAGTCATGGAGTACCACACCCTAGCCATTCCTTCTTTGCACATTTGTTTGCCTGAGATGTCAGTCAGACATGTTGAATGCTTTCACTGATTATTGGAATGATTTCCTGATTTGCACCATGTATTGTGTATAGTACTGTCTAAATACAGCTGTTACTGTTGGAGAGAGCACGAACTGAGATGTCCACACCACTCTTTTGGTCTCCTGTCTTTTTGCAGTTACCCAAGTGGATAAATTCTGACACCTTTAAATCTCACCAGAGAAGATCTGTTATCAAGATTATATCCGTCTCCATGACACAAAATCTAAATGTTAAATCATAGTAAAGAGCTATCACTGCAAGAAGGATCCCTGAGAGAAATGGCCAGTGAATTGAAACTCGCAGATGACTTTGGCTACAGCTTCTTCATTGTAAATTGTCCTGCTTGCTTCATTTATTCTGAATGCGTCTCCAGGACAGTGGAGAACAAACTGACAAAAAGTCCTGTGAATGCTAGGAGTGAAGAAGGGATTGACATTTTAAAGGTAAACATTGAGACTTTTCATCTAGGAAATGCAAGAGCTACTACATAGATACTGATATAACTTGTGACAGATAGTGATGAGTGATATGTAATGCCGTTCAAGATGAGAAGCAATAACTTAGTTAAAAGCACTGAATGTGAACCATGAGGCTGGGCTCAGCTGCCTTCAAACTCTTGTTCTGGAAAAATTATCTACTTAAATGCCAAGGATGGCATCGAATAACCTTCAAATTTCAGGACAATGAATTTATGATCAGGTCCTTATGAGGCATATTTTAAATTCAGAATTGCCACCAAAACAGTTGCTCAAGCAATGGTTTGTCAACCATGGCTAGTTGCCAAACATTATACTCTGGCCAAGGCCCTGAATTCCTCCAATCTCCCCTGAAACAGATCCTGCAAAAGCACCGTGCAGGTGGCACAGCTCTTCTGGCAGGTGAAGACAGGTCATGTTTGTAAGTGTCTGCACAGGTCACATTTGTATATGTGCATCTCCAGGATCACCACTAGACAGCGTTTAGCTTCACAGCGGTTAAAGGCAGGCTCCAGGGGACAAAGTTACCCCATGCAGTTTAACTTTTACTGAAGAGGTTTAATAACTTTGTTTTGCCGGTTGGCATCCAGCTTGTGAGATGCCAGAACAGCTGCTGAATTACCTTTCTGTTACTACCAGAAGCAGTTAAGTTGCAAAGAGATTTGGGTTCAAATCAGCCTCCAAATTTTCAAAAATATAAAGCTTGCTTAATTTCCATGACGAAAGAGTCACATTGAAAGAAGGTGAGAATAACTCAACTCCTTGGTACTTGCCTTCCAGCCAAATCCCACGGTGCAGAGGCAAAGAAAGTTGAAACAATATAGAAAGTGAATTTCACTAATTCAAGAAAGAAATATTGCATGTTAGTTCAACTGCATATTGCAAAAAGGATTCCAGTTATTTTTCATTTTATACCACACCTTTTTGCCCAGTCCCAGTGATTGTATAATCATATACCTTTTCTCCAGCTTTGTATGAGGCAGACACAGCTCTGTTCAAAAGCCAAGTCAAAGTAAATTACAAGCAGTTGAAGCTGTAAATCTCAGGGTTTTGTGGAGCATCTGGGAGGTTGCTTCATCTTTTGAATCAAATAATGCTTGGATTTTTGCCCTTTATGGATATTTGAATTCTTTGGATTCTTTTATTCTCCATTAAACTCCATTTGACTCCGTGTAACTGTGTTAACCTGTGGTATTTTTACCAAAGTGTGAACCAAAGATCTGGAAAGATCTAGCTGTTATCAACATGAACATTAATAATTTAAGGAAGAATACATGAACACATAGTTTACTCAATTCATGGAGTGTTTTCTTAACCTTTGACTCCAATGTTTATCATGGAGAATTTAATGAGAGCTTCCAAAAGGAGAACTGTCCACCTGTAAATATCTTTGGCTTTAATATATATGTGTATAGGCACACTAGCACTTAAATAGTAAATAGTATTTTAAATCATTAACCACAGCATGTTTAAGTTAGAAATTTCCTTTTTGTGTTAATCTTAGTTATTGAGTAATAGTTTCCATGCTTCTGTGGCTGCTTCCCAAATGTTTGTGTTAAGAAAAATAAATCTCTCTGATTCATGAAAATTAAATCCTTACACTGTTCTTTTACAGAAATTCTTCAATTTATTATTTTTTCTATTTCCATGAAATCTTCTGTGAAGGAACAACGGTCCCTAAATCTTGTAGGAAGAAACAGATTTTGCATACATATTTTTAGCTTTCTTTTTCCTTACAAAACCATACTACTAGTAATACTAAACTACTGATAATAATAATAATTAAAAGAAAATATTGTTTTTTATTCAAGACATTAAAAAGATTTTCCCTTGGGGAACCCATGCCTGGTGTCAACAAGACTGCTCTGATATTTTGATTTATTAATAGTGAATAAATAAGACATAAGCAACCGAGAGAAGAAAGTTGATTTTTAGATGGATCAATATTTTCAGGTTTTCTGCTTTCTCGCTTTAATCATTTTTTGCTTATTTGCTTGATTTTCTTTTGCTTTCTCTATTTATTACTGTCTGGTTTTATTTTCTTTTTTTGCTTTAATACACCACTGAGCCAAGCTTAGAGAGCAACTGGCATAATCAAGGCTTTTCAGCCTCATTTTTTGAATCTTCCCTACCTCTGCTCTTGACACTGATCAGTGCATCAAATGTTTGGTTGTAGAACAGCAACAATGGGTTGAGTTTTGAGCAGTCATGGGGATCTCTGGAAGACCAAATTGATTCTACATGAGTCACCTCTCCATCCCATTTTTCCTGCCTTTTAGCTGCATCAGATTGATTCACTTTAAGAGTAGTTTAAAAATATATTTGACAAAATAACATATTTTTGCTACATTTCCTATTGGTCATCCAACGAGACCATATCATATAAGTTTTATAGCACAGAAAATTATCTCTTTTTTAAGCAAACACACACTTCAGCATGCAGTATAGACCCTTTAAAGGGGCTGCTCTTAAGATCCAGTTTTAGAAGCAGATATTTCTGTGCAAATATAAACAGCAGCACAGAACATGTGCTTTTCCTGTCATATCTAATATGTTATTAGAATTCGCAACTGTATTGGTTTTGCACAGCCTGGTTTTTGGTAGCATGGGGGCCACAGAAGTGGCTCCTGTGAGGAAGTTGCTGGAAGCATGTCCAGCAGAGCTTATGGCTGATGGCTCTGAAGATGGACATGCTGCTGGGCAAACGTGGGCCAGTGAGAGAGGCTGGTAACGCCTCTGTGATGACATGTCTAAGAAGAAAATCAAAACAAAGTCACACAGTTTTTCTCCTAGTCAGGGAAGAGAGGGTGGGAACATGTGAGGGTAAACAACTTGGTGACACCAAGGTCAGTGCAGAAGGAGGGGCAGGAGGAGCTCCAGGTGCCAGAGCCGAGGTTCCTCTGCAGCCATGGTGCAGCCCATGGGGAGGCAGCTGTGCTCCTGCAGCCCCTGGGGATCCACGGGG